>JAWZYV010013253.1:0-265468 GCA_038373885.1 Cheiracanthium punctorium | reverse complement strand
AGTGTAAAAGTGTCAGGTTCCGATACGACCCCTCGTGAGATGTTTAAGGATGTATGGAGGGGTCACTGTAACAGTTTTTAGGCCGAAGTTTTTAATTTTCATTATTTTGGAAGCTTGTCTATTGTTTGATACTTCTACTAACAGGTCTCCAGATCTTAATTTTTTTTACTTCTCCTACATTGTCGGGGATACATTTATGTATTAAAAAAGGGGATGTTTCATTAAAATTACCTTCAACGTAGTGAACGATGAAGAATCGAGCGTTCATGTGTACTAATTGTGAACCGATGTTTTTATTACAAGTTGACAGCGGAGCATTGGTGATAGACGAAGAATTTTTCATATCCATGTTGGGGAAGATTGAAATTCGGACCCGACCGCACCACCCACCACGGAGTCCAACGAGGGGATGTGCATTTGCACACCAGTGCTAGTCGGGTCTATAGGCTCACAGTACATCCCTTAGGCAGCATCCACCCTTAACGACGTGTCCAGTAGATGTCCGATTGCTTAATCCCTAGCAGTTGATCGGAATCAGTACCACCAGCCGATTGATACACAGGGGAACGCTGTGTACCTCCGTTTACCCGAAGCCGAGGCCAAAGCAATGTGTTGGAGAAAAGACCCACTCAATTACCAGGATCCCCATTTCCGGGGACACTGGTCTCCACGCCACGGCAAACACGTTGGGTAGTTTTCCGCCAATAGAAGCTGACGGCACAGGGCGGCTGCAGCTTCTAAAGGGGGGCTCTCACCTCCAAAAAAGGAAACTAGGCCGAGGGGAAAGTGAAGGATAAAGCTAAGGAGAGGGGAGGGTAGAGGAAAGAGAAGCGAAGGATCGCTGGGGCCCCGGGATTGCGACACCCGTGAAAACCTAAAGAAGGTCTTCCCCCTGAGGGGAATTTCACATTAGAGAGGAAATTACAAAATGTATACTTTCATGTTGTAAATACACAGTGAAGGACAACACAGCGCTCTTACAGGGAGAAGGAAAGCAGATGGGAGTCCCAGTCCACTCCCATACCTTCAGGCGTTTAGCTCGGCACTCATTGTGTCCATATTGTGAAAAAGCCCGAGATGACAACCTCCCTCGCACTCGTTGTGACCTGTGGATCAAGATGCCATTGCACATCAGTCAACCTTCTGATGTCAGCAAACATGCAGCTTCCGCGAAACTTCTTGTATTTTTTTTAATTACCCATTATTTTAGAGTGTACAAAATTAATGTAATTGTTATAATTAAAATAAAATTTTCAACGCAAAACTTTTTTTTACTGTTATACTTAAACGAGGCACGAATGCAAAAAGATGTTCGGCGAAAACCAGCATTTTTGGTAGACTAAGGGGGGGTTCAAACCCAATGAACCCCCCCTTATATACGTCCATGGGTGGCGCTGAAAAAATAAAAACTGGTATGAAAAATTTGCAAGGACTGTTGCAGAAAACTAAACAATGACATTTTCAATGTAACCCCATTTGCTGCAACCATGTGGTTCAGTCTGAGGCAAAAATTTCTGTTCAAGCATGTCACTTGGAATTGTCTTGCATGCAGTGGATTGATGGAATTTTTTTAAAGGCAAAAATTTTCCAGACATCCGTCCACTGCATGCGAGACAATTCCAAGTGACATGTTTGTACCGATGTCTGGAAATTTTTGCCTCAGACAGCACCACGTGGTTGCAGCAAATGGGGTTTACATTAAAATGTCATTGTTTAGTTTTTTTTTTTTTTTTTTTTTTTTTTTTTTTAACAGTCCTTGGAAAATTTTCATACCAGTTTTTATTTTTTCACAGTTTCCAGCACCACCTGTGGATGAAAATGCTAATGAAATTTGAAGGGATAAAATTCCCTCATTTCCTAAGCATAAGACCACAAACGATACATATCTATTGCATTCAGTCTTTTTTTTTATTGATTTTCAAAATCCATCAGTCACTTTTGGGACACCCGGTATCTTCCAGCATCACAATATCCATTTTTTCCCATCCCTTTTCAGAATAATCATTTCTCTTTTATCATTTCTTTATATAAACCTGTAATGTCCACTTCGACTTGTTATTTTCTGTTTCATGTTCCAAATTTCATTGCGCAATACTTTCTTCCAATTTTGCCATTTCAGGGGTCAATCTAGAATTTTTTCTAGGTTCCCATTTTTATGAAAATTGCTTATTTTTGTGAATTTTACTTAATTTTGTGAATTTCAACACTTATTTTTGTGAATAATTGATAAAACAGATTAAAATATAGGATAAAATGTCAATGAAGGGCTATTTTAAGATTTTTTTAGCTGGTTTAAAATAGCTTTTACTGTTATTTCACCAGAAAAACTATTTTCATAACAAAGTATGTTAGCTTTAGTTTTCAATGCTAACAAATTTTCTAAAGATGAATAACAAAGGGAGGAACAAAATCAAGATTGGCTTACAAATGCTTTGATCTCACTCAAACAGCATTGTACTGTTACTTGTTGAAATGATTATCTTAATAAATTATTTTGAAACGGAATTATTTATTTACGCTTTTTTTTTAGCATAATTCATAATACAATTTAATATATCAACTAAAAAGAAAAAAAACCTGGAAGATTTTATGTTCTGGCAGAAGACCGGAAGATAGCTTAAAAAAACAGAAGTCTTCTGTCAAAACCAGAAAAGTTGGCAGGTATGCATTTGCTACTTGACCTAGAATGCATGGAATATCAAGGAATTTGTAAATGATCATTTTCGACAGCTATCGTACAATAGCTAAATACCCTATATATTCAATTTATTGACATATTCATATAACTTTTATGACATGAAATGAACACATCTTTGGGGTAAAACACATTTGAGCAACACTTCTATAATTTTTTTTTATTTTATTGAATCTAATAAAAACATCAACAGACAACTGATAGAGGCCCAGAAAACAAAAATTAATACAATAAAAGTAACATCAGAAATTGATCTATTATTGTTGGTACAAGCAAAAATCTAAGAAAGTCTCAAAAATATCTAGGCACTAATGGGCTAAACAAGGGGGAAAGTAAAAATCTACACACTTTAGCAGAAATTGGGAGTGAAAATGATCATTTTGTAGAAGCTGGGATTTCAACATTGAGTACTGAAAACTAAAGCACTCATTTGTTTAATTACTGCTAATACATATAAGTAGTGCTCATTAAGAATAATTTTATGATTCATTTATATGATACAAATTTAGAAATTTTATTTACACAAAATTATATAATTACATAAATAATGTTCTGCAGTTTTACAAAATTTTAAAACTAAAATATGACTACCATTTTTGAAGAGCAACCATTAAGCTTATTTTTGGTGTAATCTAAATACCTAAATTGGAAAGGCTTTAAGCAACAGCCAATAACATAGTAATTTCAATCATTTAAATAAAGATCTATCCCCGTAGCAGAAACACTGTGACAATGTCATGGATACAAAAATCTGCTTGCAGACAGTTTTCACAAAAAATATTTTTAAAAAGCTTTATTTTTTATGTAAATTATTTAAAATATTTTAAACATTATCTTTAAATTTTGAGCTTCGGAACCAGCTCGAGCATTTCTAAAACGTGTTGGAGGGCACACAGACTGTTATGGGTGTGAGAAATGCACTACTGAGAGAGATAAAATTTTTCAAATGAAACCTCCCTCTTCCACCCCCACCCCAACAAATTTTTGTATCAGTAAATTTTGATCCATTCCACCTTTATATTTGCATATACATATATCAAAAAGTTGCACAACAGTCTGCTAAACAAGATGCATTGAAGATTGAAAAGTGACTAAAAATCAGGATTGCTCTTACTATTGACCTTTCAAACACCATGCAAGTTAACACTTTCATATTACAACTTCAGTAAATTTTTGTTTCGTTTGGGTTAGTTTTATTCATATTGTCAATGCAAGTATTGTTCCACTTTAGAAGTATCACCAAAACTTTTGGCAACAAATGTTACTAAATTTATAGTGAACTTTATAAAAAATATAACACATTAATTGTAGCAGCCTTAATATGTACATCCTAAGCACATTGTCTACTTTTTTCTGGCTCCCGCAGTATTTAGAAGTACACAAAAATTTCATATCTTATATTTATTTATTTTCAGAATGTTTTCAGTTGTGCACTTTTTAGATACAGATGAAGTTATATAACGGCGAAGAACAGTCGGGAGACGGACTTCACCCTCGGACAGTACATCTGCAAAATCAGGAAACAGTTTGCGGTCCTGCAGAAATTCGACGTCGATCTGAAAGGAATCGCCGAAGCATTTTTCAAAAAGAAGAAGAGAGTCGAGATGTCTCTGTTTTTGGAATCGCTGGAGGAATTAGAAGACGAATTGTCCAAGAGACCTTCCACCTGTGATGCATTGGAAGTGTATGAAAATCTGGATCTGTTTGAATGCCCTATCATAGAGCTCATTGTCCTTGCGAAAGATGGTGTAATTACAGATTTTAGTATGTCTTTTGTGGCTTTGAGAAAAGTTTCCTGAAGGGCAAAGCAAGCAGGATTATGATCATAAATCAGTGTTTTGAGGTCATCGTTTTTATTAAGGAAACCGTGGCAGTTCCAGGATAGCAGCAGAGCCATAATCATGTTATATTATAATAAGACAGTATCTCTAGAATCATCATTGCAGGAAGATTACATAGTGGCTAATGAAATTAATGGTGACGTTCAAGAGCTTTAACCAGATGACCTGGAAACCCGAAAATTAGAATTTAGCAGCGAAGATGAGGGAAATATAGATAATTTTGATAATGACTCATCTTCACAAAGCAACTTGAATGAAAATCTGAGAGTGTGGGCGAATAAACACCAGATAACTCATGTTCCTCTGAAAGAGCTTTTAAGTATTTTGCAGCCTATTAATGCTAATTTGCCGAAAGATCCCAGAACTCTTTTGAATATAGTTGGGGCTATTAACGTAAAAAACATGCAAAATGGAGAGTATCACTAGGTTGGTGTTTTAGAAGGCATTATCCGAAAGTTATCTTCTTATAAATTTTTAAATATTAGCAATATAGCTCTAGATCTGAATATTGATGTTTTACCATTACATAAAAGCTCGTCTAAATCATTCTGGCCTATTTTAGGTCGGATTTATAATATAGACAGAAGTACTCCATTTCTAATCCGAGTCTTTTGTGGCTGTGGTAAGCCTTCAAATTTATCGGAGTATTTAAGTGATACTGTACAAACCTGAACGAATGTGTATACTGTACAAAATTTGGAGGTATTATTAGAAAGTGGTTTCCAATTTAATGGAAATCATGTTAAATTCTCAATTCGATCATTTATATGTGATGCTCCAGCTCGAGCATTTCTAAAACGTGTTGGAGGGCACACAGACTGTTATGGGTGTGAGAAATGCACTACTGAGAGAGATAAAATTTTTCAAATGAAACCTCCCTCTTCCACCCCCACCCCAAAAAATTTTTGTATCAGTAAATTTTGATCCATTCCACCTTTATATTTGCATATACATATATCAAAAAGTTGCACAACAGTCTGCTAAACAAGATGCATTGAAGATTGAAAAGTGACTAAAAATCAGGATTGCTCTTACTATTGACCTTTCAAACACCATGCAAGTTAACACTTTCATATTACAACTTCAGTAAATTTTTGTTTCGTTTGGGTTAGTTTTATTCATATTATCAATGCAAGTATTGTTCCACTTTAGAAGTATCACCAAAACTTTTGGCAACAAATGTTACTAAATTTATAGTGAACTTTATAAAAAATATAACACATTAATTGTAGCAGCCTTAATATGTACATCCTAAGCACATTGTCTACTTTTTTCTGGCTCCCGCAAAATTTAGAAGTACACAAAAATTTCATATCTTATATTTATTTATTTTCAGAATGTTTTCAGTTGTGCACTTTTTAGATACAGATGAAGTTATATAACGGCGAAGAACAGTCGGGAGACGGACTTCACCCTCGGACAGTACATCTGCAAAATCAGGAAACAGTTTGCGGTCCTGCAGAAATTCGACGTCGATCTGAAAGGAATCGCCGAAGCATTTTTCAAAAAGAAGAAGAGAGTCGAGATGTCTCTGTTTTTGGAATCGCTGGAGGAATTAGAAGACGAATTGTCCAAGAGACCTTCCACCTGTGATGCATTGGAAGTGTATGAAAATCTGGATCTGTTTGAATGCCAATAACCAGAGCAGCCATGGAAGATAAAATAGAAAAACTGTTTGCTATGATGTTAGATATGAAAGAAAAGATGTCTTTGGGTCAAGACAGTCTGAAGGAAGATATATCAAAGATGTCTTTCAGGCAGGAGAGTCTGGAAGAGAATATCTGTTCGGGACTAGAGAGTCTACGAGAGAAAATGCGTTCAGGACAAGAAGAAATGAAGACTCAAATACAATCTGTGCATGAAATAGTCGAGGGAGTACGAAGCGATGTGCAAGAACAAATCAGCGATTTTGAAAAGAGACTTTCTGATCTTGAGAGGAAGCCAAGTAATATTTTGGCAAGTGGAGAAATAATTAATTCTAGACCGACTGTAAAGCATTTAACATTTGACGGCTAAACATCGTGGACTGTTTTTAAGACTCAGTTTGACGTCGCGAGCTCTACAATCTACTCATACAAAGCTATGGACGTATAGCTTCAAGGACAGTCAACTTGTGGCCTCTTTGCAAGGATCAGCTGCGGAGATTCTTCTAGGAATACCGAATGACAAGTTGAACGACCTACCGACCGTCGAAAAGGCTCTCGAATCTCGATTTGGAAAAGAGCCATCTTATCCAGTTTTATAGGACTGAATTGAAAGCAAGGCAACAAAGGCCTGGAGAAAGTCTACAGGTATTAGCCGCCGATGTTGAGCGATTGATGAGCCTAGTTTACGCGGAATGTCCCCTAGATGTTCGAGAAGTTTAGCAGCCCAGTACTTCGTCGATGCTATCAGGGACGAAGATACACAACATTCTACGAGACTGGTAGACCCGAAAGATTTGAAGGCAGCCCTGGCGTATAGCATGAAATATGAAGCTGCCAGAACTGTTTCGAAAACACCCATGCATGTAAGGTCTGTGGATATAGAGGGAGACGCCGCCAAGGAAAAGGATGATAAACTGGATTCTATACTCACGGCACTCCAGGATTTATGGGATAGTCTCGCTGTTGGGAAAAGGGGCTCTCCCCGAAGGAATCCGAACGTGACCTGTTGGAGATGTCACAAAAGGGGACACGTGCAAAGAGAATGCGACGTGACTTCTCCCAAACAGGAAAACTAGGTCTTGGGCGTCTTGCGGGGCGGAGGCTGCCTTTCCTGAATAAAGCCCCTGAAGAGAAATTGGAAGTTTCCGCACTTAGCGGAGGAGAAACTGGACTGTACGTTGAAGGAACTATTTGTGGTATCCCTTGTTTGATGCTAGTGGATACGGGTGTGAATGTCACTCTTCTAAAATCGGACTTTGCCATGAAATTGAAGGAACAATTGCTCTACACGTCTCCAAGCGTCTCTATTAAGACCGCTACCGGTGAAAAGACATAGATACAGGGAAAACTGGATGTATCAATTGAATGTGGATCCAAGAAATTCCGGCACAGGGTCTACGTGGCTAACATCGCCGACCCTTGTATCCTTGGACTGGATTTCTTTCAAAAATTTAACTTTACCATAGACTTAGAGAAGAACGAGATACGGACAGGAGGGGAGGAAATTCCCTTGTTTTCAGGGAGCAGTTTTCAAAATCATGTTCTATATTCGCGAAAGAGAGGACGACTATACCAGCGAGATCTGAATTTCTTATCCGAGGCGTTCCTGAAGCCTCTGGACATTTCCGGTATGTCGTAACAAACTTTCCTAGCCAGTTCTCCTTAAAAGGGGTCTTGGTAGCCGCCGCACTCGTGGATTTAAGAGGGGAAGCTATACCTATTCGAGTGTTGAATTTGGACAATAAACCCAAGACTGTAGAAAAAGGGGCCATTATTGCGACGTGTGAACCACTGGTGGATATCGTCGCCCGTCCTCAAGGATATTCTAATAGTCATCATTTTCAACTAATGCTGGAGAATCTTGAAGGACTTAGTAAGGAACAGCGAATAGCAGTGCAAAAATTACTCCAGGAATTCCAAAACTTATTCTCTATCGGTGATGCTGATGTGGGTCACTGCAATGTGACACAACATAAAATTAATACAGGTGATCATCCACCAATCAAGCAGTATCCAAGACGTTTGCCTCTTGCATAGAAAGAGGAAGCTGAACGCCTGATTAAAGAAATGGTGGACGGTGGCATAATAGAGGAATCGTCGGGTCCTTGGCCCTCACCTATCGTTCTTGTTAAAAAGAAGGACGGATCGACACGTTTCTGTGTCGACTATCGGAAACTGAACGATATTACGAGGAAAGACTGCTATCCCCTCCAGCGAATAGATGACACTTTAGATGCTTTGAATGGAAGCCAGTGTTTCTCTACGTTGGACTTAAAGAGCGGGTATTGGCAAGTCGAAATCCGACCTGAAGATAAAGAAAAGACAGCTTTTACCACCGGACAAGGACTCTGGCACTTTAAGGTAATGCCTTTCGGTCTTTGTAATGCCCCCGCTACTTTTGAAAGACTAATGGAGACTGTATTACGTGGACTTTCGTCTGAGGCCTGCTTAGTATATTTAGATAACATTATTATAGTGGGAAAAACGTTTGAAGAACATTTAAATAATATTCGTAAAGTGTTTCTTAGATTACAAAATGCTAACCTTAAACTAAACCCGAAGAAATGCAAATTTTTATGTAAGGAAGTTACTTATCTTGGCCACGTTATTTCTGCAGACGGAGTTAAGACTGATCTACAAAAAGTTAAAGCAGTTGTTGATTGGCCTCGTCCGGAAACGGTACATGAACTGCGAAGTTTTCTCGGACTGTGCACCTATTATCGCCGTTTTGTAAGGAATTTCTCAACAATAGCGAGACCTTTACATAAATTGACTGAAGCCCAAGCAAGTTTTAATTGGACAGAGGAATGCGAAAAATCGTTCATTAGTTTAAAGCAGGCGTTAACGACGTCTCCTATTTTGACATATCCCCGGACTGACAAAGACTTTATCTTGGATACAGATGCCAGTAATGAAGGGATAGGAGCCGTGCTTTCAGAGAGAACAGAAAACGGTGAAAGTGTCATAGCTTACTTCAGCAAGAGCTTGGGTAAGCCAGAGAGGAATTACTGTGTCACTCGTAAGGAATTACTGGCTATTGTTAAATCTATTGAGCATTTCCATCACTACCTCTATGGACGGAAATTTCTTCTCCAGACTGATCATGCTTCCTTGAGATGGCTTTTGAATTTTAAAGAACCTGAGGGTCAGATAGCTCGCTGGATCCAAAGGCTGCAGAAGTATGAGTTCGAAATCGAACATTGCAAAGGAACTTCGCACAGAAATGCAGACGCTCTCTCCAGACGACCTTGCAAAGAGGACTGTAAACACTGCGTGAATGCCGAGAAAAAGTACGGGACGGAGACGGATACTTTCGTGAAGGTTTTGACTGCAACGACTGTGGATCGGTGGGCTTCGAGTGAAGTCCAGAGAGCACAGTTAGAAGATTCCAATATTAGGCCAATTTTGGAGAAGAAACTAAATTCCGCGGATTGACCATCTTGGCAAGAGATTGCGCGAGAGAGTCCCGCTACAAAGCGATACTGGGCTCTTTGGGATTCTTTACATCTTAAGGACGGTGTTTTATATCCGAAATGGGAGAGCGATGACGGAAGATCAAGCCGATGGCAATTAATTCTCCCACGTAGCAGAATTCCAGAGGTTCTGCGCGAGATTCATGATAGTGCAAGTGGAGGACATTTTGGAGTGATGAAGACGTTAAATAAAACCAGGGAGCGATTTTATTGGGATCGACTTCGCGCCGATGTTGAAAGATCGTGTAGAGAATGCCACGATTGCGGTGCCCGGAAAGGACCTAAAATAAAAACCAAGGGTCGTTTGCAGCGCTATAACGTTGGCGCGCCTTTCAAAAGAGTGGCTTTAGATATCCTAGGACCCCTGTCTACAACATCGAAAGGCAATCGATATGTCTTAGTCCTGATGGATTACTTTACCAAATGGCCAGAAGCGATTGCCATCCCGAATCAGGAAGCTTCAACTGTAGCTGAAGAACTCGTTAGAAACTGGATCTCTTATTATGGAGTGCCTATGATGTTACATTCAGATCAAGGTACAAATTTTAATTCAGCGCTATTTTCGGAACTCTGCGAATATTTGGGAATCACGAAGACTCGAACAACACCGTTACATCCCGAGTCTGATGGCATGGTCGAGAGGCACAATCGAACAATTTTGAATCATCTTTCAATATTTGTTTCGAAGAATCAAACCGACTGGGATACATATTTGCCACTGTTCCTCCTGGCTTACAGAAGTGCGGTTCATGAGACGACCGGATATTCTCCATCAGAGATGTTGTTCGGCCGTCCTCTTCGATTACCCAGTGATATCGTTTTCGGACGACCATGTGATACGCCCTCCTCACGGAATGACTACATGAGTAATTTAGAAGCACGATTAGAAAGAGTTCATTCGTTTGCCAGAGAGCGAATCAATTTGGCGAGTGACCGAATGAAGATTCGTTACGACGCCAAAGCAACGAATCACCAATTTAAGGAGGGTGATCAAGTTTGGCTGTATAACCCAAGACGAAGGAGAGGTCTGAGTCCTAAGTTGCAACAGAACTGGGAAGGACCTTATATAGTTGTCAAGAAATTGAACGACGTTATCTACAGAGTCCAGAAGTCGCCCAATTCAAAACCGAGAGTCATCCACATTAATCGTTTAGCTCCATATGGTGCTACTGATCATAATGATGTGTGCTGCCGGGTCGTCAGTTTTTTTAAAGAGGGGAGCAGTGTTGCGAAAT
The DNA here is from genome assembly GCA_038373885.1 of Cheiracanthium punctorium. Classification (NCBI taxonomy): domain Eukaryota; kingdom Metazoa; phylum Arthropoda; class Arachnida; order Araneae; family Cheiracanthiidae; genus Cheiracanthium; species Cheiracanthium punctorium. The sequence continues at coordinate 254,578 of JAWZYV010013253.1, read as the reverse complement.
AATTACTTAATTTGCTCCCGTATTGCATGTGCCGCCGTGAAACTAGTTTTGCAGGCATAATAGCGTCCTCCACTAATGGTAACCCTGTAGTCTTGGCGACAAACTTGGCGACTTGGCGACGGATTTGGCGACAAATGGTGGCTTCTAGAAAATTCATGTCTCGAGACCATATTTCAATTTGATAAGATTGTTCCAGAAATTTCTCGGCGATTCTGGTGACGTCATCATCTCTATAAAAGCGCTAGGATCTCTCTCCGGGGAGTTCAGTTGAGTGATAGACTTTGAAGCGCACGGTTGATTCTGTGAAATGAATAGTGTTATTGTTGTGCTTATTTATGAATTTTGTTAGCGCATTTTAAAGTTTCTTGTATTATTTTGAGCTATTGAGCTGCGAGCCGTGAATAAAGTGTTATTTTTGTTTACTGTGCTGATTGGACTGTTTCAAAATACACCCCCCTTGGCGATTTTCGTAACAGTATTATTTTAAAGTTCTTATTTAGCTAATGTGCTAACGAATGGCAGAGTGATTAAAGCCATCAAACATTGGGAGATGAAGTAGAGGTACAGGGGTCTGTCCTCTTCTGCAGCCATCAGTCTATTAGTCTGGAGTTTTAGGGGGTTTAATCTGCAATGTATGTTTACTGAAGTAATTTTCTTTTTTTAGATAACTATGCTACAGCAAAGAAGAAAGCCGTAAAGGCTTTATACACTTCCAATTTAGAATCAGAGTGGTCAAGTGTTGAAAGGTCTCCTCCCCAAAAAAGAAAAGAGTCAAACAAAGACATCAGGATGTACTTTCAGAAAATGAAATAGAATCGTTACCAAATAAAAAGTTGACAAATGTAGCAGCAGCACCAGCAGTATCTGATGATGAACCACCACCCGATTTTGAATTTTCCTGTAAGTAGAGATTTTATTTGCTATCCCTTCAGCCGAGGAATAGCAAATAAAATCTCTAATGTAAGCTTAAAAAAGAAAATCAGAATACCAATTAAACCTAATAAAACTATTTTTCAATGTGTTCGGTCTGAAAAAGATAAAATTAATCCACTAGATACAGCAGGAATATACAAAATTAATCTCTCCATTAATGAACCCAATCATAAAGGCTGCTATATAGGTATAACAAAAAGATAAATAAACGTAAGAAAAACTGAACATATTAATGATATTAAATAGAATAAACAAAACACTGCCCTAGCCTGCCTAGCAGCTAATGAAAATCTAACAATAGACTTTGAAAATATTAAGAAAATAGCTAATTACAACAATAAAATATATGCCTATATCCGTGAGAGCTTAAAAATTTCAACAACAGAGAGAAGCATCAACAATATGACGCATGCCAACATCGATAGCGTCTGAAGTGATGTCATGAGGCGAAAGTTCGAGAGAGAGGAAGAAGAGAGATGCGGCAAGACTGCCATTGACTGTGAAGTGTGCGATGACTGATGATGGCTGTGCTAAGCAGCCGAAATATATTTCATACGGAGGTAATAGGTATTTTATCATATTAACATTTCTAATCTTTTACTAATTAATTTTCTTTTGATTTACAACAATCGCTACTTGGTAGCCATTTCTTTTTGGAACTGTTGAAACAACCATTGCGATCTCGGCAGATACATGCGTTCCCGCGTTTTTGACGTTGCTGATTCAAGGAACAAGTAATTTTACAGCCGTTCACGGTGTGTTCTACATAATGCAATTTTTAATAAGTAGTTATTAAATTCAAGTGGAAGTACAAATAATGTACGTTTAATAAAATTGCACATCGTTCTTTACAAAGTAATTTTTGAGACCGTAATTACGAAGTCAATAAAGAGTGCTGACTAAAACATCGACTCCATGGCCGATATTTCTCTACAGCAATCGAAGTCTGAGTACGAGAGTATGGTGATGGGAATAAATACCAGAGCGAGTGGCTGCTTCGCTCTCTCTTCTCTTCTCCATCACCGACGACTGGTCTCGGAATGGCGATGAGTCTGCCGACTTAAGGAGTGACACGATCTAGGAGAGGACCCTCTCATCTTAAAATCATGATCCTAGGATAAGTCCTTTTTTATGCATGCTTTCTTTTAACCTAATATTTTTTATTTTTATTTTTTTGTGACATGAGGTGTTAAGCTTGGAATGTGTGTGAAATCTTAAGTATAATAAAAGGCTTTTTTAATAGCAAATTTTGAGTAATATAGTTTGGGTTGATTAATTATGGACTTAATAAGGGCCTTTAAGATTAATATATTTAAATTAAGGATTATACTTATTTTTACGGCTTTTTAAAGTGATTTTTTTAAATTCAAACTCATTTTTCCTTTTTTATTTTTCAATCAGTAATTATTAAATATATTAAATGGTTGATAATTGAGAATAATTCATTTTCAAGATAATATTTTTAAAAGTTACTATAATATTTAAATATTTTAAATGGTTTCCCACATATAGCAAATTATGTACTTAGAGTGAGCAAGAGGAATTACTATTTCCATAATTAATATGGTGATAATTTTTTGTAGATTTTGGATACGTTGAATTTAGATTTACGCAGTAGTTTTTTACTGTCATAATTACTTAATTTTTAGAATGATAATGTAAATATACTTCAATTTTTAATAAAAAAATTTTTAATTTTCAATGCTCAAGATTTTTTAAATGTGTGCTATTATTATTTTTACTATGCATTTGCCTTGAGGCAAATTTAGAGCCAACAGAGAGCTGCATCACCAAATTGCTGTTTAAAAAAAAAAAAAAAAAAAAAAAGTGTTGTTCTATTATTAGATGCTAACAGAGAGCTACATCAAAAAATCGCTGTTAAAAAAATTGTATTGTTCTACTAGATGCTAACAGAGAGCTACATCACAAAATTGCTGTTAAAAAATATTGTATTGTTCTATTATTAGAAGCTAACAGAGCCACATCACCAAATTGCTGTAAAAAACATTGTTGTAGTTCTATTATTAAAGTTTTGTTTTTCAGTCTTTTTTATCCTCAGAAGTTTCAGTCTTTTGTAATCCAGACTTATCATATCAGGCTTACCAACCTAAGAGTATTTCATTATGTATCTGAAATTGTTCTAAAAAACTACATGAACAAATGTTCATCATGTTATGATCATTATATGTCCAGTAAAATTTTTAAACTTATGAGATTATTATATAACCAAGTATACTTGTTGCAAAATATAATGTTTCAATTTTGAGTGTTGTATTTCTACATAATTTTTAGGTATAATTAGTTTACCTGCTGCAAGCATGATTACGAGTTACAAAAACAAAACCGACGTGATTATTAGTTTTAGAGCCATCTGTATACAGGTCTTTGTAGTTTTGATATTTTTTGTTGTGGTAACTTGGGGTCAGTGTTTGGTTTTGTAAATCCTTTGAAAGGTTGTAGGTAAGATATCTGCAACATAGTCCACGGCGGTATTTCATGAAAAGAACATGTGGATACAGTAACATCCTCCAGTTGGTTAAAATTTTTTATTTGGGAATACCTTATTCCCCCGTACATGATATATATTTCGGTTACACACATAACCATCTTCAGTCGTTTCTGGAACTCTCACTAATGGCGGCTTCTTTTTATATCTCTTCGTTCTTCTTCTTGAAAGTTTGATGAATGATGTCATCCCATGATTGGTCGATTGTATGAAGCGCATCGTTGATGCTGCCATCTGTCGTCATTATTTCTAAGCTCTCACGAATGTAGGCATATATACTATTTTTAAAGTTGGCTATTTTTTTAATATTTTTAAAATCAATGGTAATGGGCTCTTTCAAAGCAAGACTGGCCAGAGCGGTACTTTGTTTCTGGAGGTTAATGTCTTTAAAATGTTCGTTTTTTCGCCCTTTAATTTTCCTTTTTGTAACGCCGATGTAGCAATTTTCTTTATTAGTATCGTTTGACATAAAATTAATTTTATAGATCCCTGCGGTTTCGATGGGGTTGATTGGGTCTTTTTCCGATCTAATGCACTGAAAGATTGTTTTGTTAGGTTTAATTGGAATACGGAAGTTCTTTTTACTGGCGATATTAGAAAGTTTATTGGCTATCCCTCGGCTAAAGGGGATAGCGGTAGTAAAACGTGGTTTATCTTTTTGACGGTTGTCTATAACATTTAATTTACGTTGCCTAGCTTTGAAAACTTTGTTGAAAATTTCTCGAGGGTAGTGGGCGTCTTGACATTGTTTCTTTATGAAAGCAATTTCTTTTTGAAGGAGGTCGTTGTTAGAAAAAAATTTGAAAGCGCGGTCGATATAGGAACGAATAGCAGCAATTTTATAGTTGAAAGGGGTTTTAGATTTAAAATTTACTATATTAGTATTACAAGTAGGTTTTCGAAAAATGGTGGTCTCAATGAGATTATTGTTTCTGGTTATGTTCACATCTAAGTAATTGAGGCTATTATTGATTTCTTTTTCGTAGGTAAATTTAATGTTCGGGTCTATGGCATTAAGTTGATTGATCAAATTATTTTCTTCATTATTGTGGGTGGTAAGGATAGCGAAGATATCGTCGACATAGCGAAGCCAAAGTTTGATGGTATTATTGTGTGTCTGTTTAATCTGTTCTTCAAGGATTCTCATTTTCCAGTCGGCAATTATTCCGGATATGGGGGAGCCCATGGGGACTCCTTTTATTTGTTGGTAGAAGTGATTATTATATTGAAAATATGAATTATTTAAAATTAGATTTATTGCACTAGGTAGGGTGTTAATTATGTCTATATCTTTAAAACTACTTTGAATTTGTTTGTTAATAATTTGGTTCATTTCCTTAATATCTATTGACGGGTATAGATTTACAACATCGAAACTTACCATAATATCGTCTTCATCAAGTTTATAATCGCGGATGTTTTTAATGAAATCGTCGGTGGAAGTTAGAGTGCTGTTAGATGGGGGTATAATTTCTTGCAGTATATCCTTCATATATTTTTCAAGAGTGTAGGTGGGGCCTTCACATTTGCTCACGATTGGGCGAAGGGAGGGGGATTTTTATGATCTTTAAATTTAGCGAAAATCCGTGGGGCGAAATTAGCGGTATTGTTATAGTTCGGACCTTTCTGATCCGGCCAGGTACCATTTTTTATTAAAATTTAGTTTTTAGTTTATTATTGATTTTCGTGGTGGGGTCTTTGGGAAGATGTAAAACGTTTAGACTATTGATGGTTTGTTCCATTTTTTCATGGTAATCTTTTTTATCTAGAATAACAATCTTTCCTGTCTTGTCAGAGCAAACGATCTTGTTATTTTTCTTTAGGTCGCTGAGGCATTTACGGTCTTCATGATCTTTAACAGTAGTTTCAAGTTTTTTATTCATTTCTTGTTGGGCATGCATACGGATGGCTTGTTTATCTGAGGGGGGTAATGAGATAATGGCGGCCTCAATGCTCGCAATGGCCTCAATGAAGATGGTTATGTGTGTAACCGAAATATATATCATGTACGAGGGAATAAGGTATTCCCAAATAAAAAATTTTAACTAATTAATCCGCCGTATTAAATAATGTTTTATATGTTTTTATTATCCTCCAGTTGGCTACCAACGAGACTCCTACGAATACTTAACCCAAAAGGAGGAGTACAGGAAGGACGGGTGTCATAAAAGTGGTCCAGCTGGGTGTCTAAGAGAGAATTCTTTAAGGGATGAGAAAGGGTGCGAAAATGTTTATTTAATGATAGTTTATGACGTGTAAGGGTGAGTGATGGTTCGTTACAAGTGACATAAAGGCTTTCCACAGGCAAAGTCCTAAAAGCTCCGGAGCAGATACGTAGTGCAGTATGATGCACAGTGTCAAGTTTTTTTAGAACTGACTTGCAGGCTGACCCATAAATGCTGCAAGCGTAATCCATTTTGGAGCGAATAACAGCACAGTATATGCGCAGTAAAGCATGGCGTTCAGCCCCCCAAAAGGTATTGGAGAGCACCTTTAAAATGTTCAAGTTCCTTTCACATTTGCTGCGAATGTATGAAATATGTTCAGCGAAAGTAAGTTTCTTGTCAAAGTATATACCTAAAAACTTGGCAGAATCATGGACTTCTATTTTCGACCGGTCTAAGTAAAGTTCTGGATCGGAATGGATCTCACGCTTCCTGCAAAAGTGAATGGCTACTGTCTTGTCAGCAGATATTTTACAGCCATTAGTATTACCAGGGCCGGCCCAAGGGGGGTGCGAATGTAGGCGATCGCCTAAGGCCCCGCGCTTATAGAGGCCCCGCTCCTGGGCCATTTTATTGCTATCTCATAAGACATGATAGAGAAGAGGCCCCGCTCTTGCACGTCACCTGTGGCGCCGCATGCCCCTCGGGCAGTCTCTGGTATTACACCAATTTAAAATACGTTTGATGGTAATTTGTAGTTGCCGCCCTAAGAGACGCATGTCCTTGCCCTGGCAGGAGACCTGTAGATCATCAACGTATAAAGTACCACTCACAGTGGGAGGGAGTTGATCTAAAATGCCATTAATTTCTACGGAAAAAAGGGTGACGCTGAGTACAGAATCTTGTGGCACACCCTCTTCTTGAATAAAGTAAGTGGACACTGTGTTATCTATGCGTACTTTGAAATTTCATAGAGAGAGGAAGTTTTGAATAAAAATAGGCATATTGCCACGAAGGCCCAAAGTGTGGAGGTCGCGAAGAATACCATACCTCCATGTCCGGTCATAGGCTTTCTCTATATCAAAGAAGATAGACACTAAATGGTTTTTTCGCAGGAAGGCGTTACGAATGTTTGTCTCCAGATGTAAAATGTTATCAGTGGTGGACCTACCTTTACGGAAGCCACTCTGAAAAGGATTTATAAGGCATTGAGTTTCTAAAGTATAAACCAGACGAGCATTAACCATCTTTTCCATCAGCTTACACAAGAAACTGGTAAGAGCTATGGGGCGGTAATTATTCGGATCAGATGAGTCTTTTCCTGGTTTAGGAAAGGGAATGACCACAGCATTCCTCCAGAAGGAAGGAAAGGCATGCTCTTTCCAGATTCTATTATATAATCGCAGAAGGTTTAGGTAATGAGTTGTAGGGTAGGTGCTTTAACATCTCATATGTGATGCCATCGGGACCAGGGGATGTATTTGAAGAATGCCGTAAGTGTTTGGTGAGCTCTGTGATGTTAAACATACTATTGTAAGGGAAGTGAACAGGAGTGTTAAAATTTAGTTTATACCTTTCAGATTGCAGTTTATATCGGAGGAAGGTGTTGGAGTAGGAGGTACTGCTAGATGTGAAGGCCAGTGACTGAGCAATAGTGTTCGCAATCTTTTTAGTGTCAGATATAATGTGGTTATTGGTGGAAAGGCAAGGATTAGAGTGGTTATTGCAGATCCCCATGGTACGTTTAATTTTAGTCCATAGCTCTTTACTGGAAGTAGATGTGGTGATACTAGAGATATATTTAATCCAAGATTCTTTTTGTGATTGTCGCCGTATTTTACGAGCATAAGCTTTTGCTTTTTTAAAAACAATGAGATTTTCAGTTGTCAGGCACCGCCGAAAGGTGCGCCACGCCTTCTGTTGCTGCTTCTTGGATAGGGTACATTTCTCATTCCACCACGGTTTTGTGTTTTTATGAAGTTCGCTCCTTGGCTTAGAGATGGATGCATCGGCAGCTTTTTTATAATTGAAGTGACTTTAGCAACAACCTCATCAATAGGACCTTCAATGGCTTCACAGTGGGATAACAGACAGCTCAGTGAAGGTGTCCCAGTCTGCTTTATGTTGGAGATAATGGGAAACAGGAAGGTTACTGCTAGGGTTTTCATATAAAGGTGAAAGCAGGATTGGAAAATAATCACTTATGTAGGTCACTAGAAGCAGAGAAATTATACAGAGGAAGGATGGGGGAGAGCAGATTGCAATATCTATGGCATAGAAAGATTTAGTTGGATAATGGAAGTAGGTGTTGTCGCCATTGTTCATGATGCAAAGATGATAGTCAGTTATGAGTTGTTCAATTTGTTGTCGTCTATTGTTGATATCTTTACTGCCCATGAGGGACTATGAGCATTCATGTCCCTCAAGAGTATGAAAGGAGGTGGAAGTTGCAGGACCAGATTATTTAGTAAAGTTTGACTGATTGTTTAGGGGGAAGGTAGATACTGCAGATTGTAGTAAGTTGTTTAAGATGGATGCTAGCGGCGACAGCCTGCAAAGTAGTGTTGAGATTAATGGTATGATAAGGATATTTATTATTTATTAAGAAGGCAACTCCGCTGGAGGCCCTGTCCCCTAGCTCATAATCTTTTCTGAGGGTGATATAATTGCAGATTTGCGTTTGTTTATTGGTCCTGAGATATGTTTCCTGTAGCGCAAGGCAAGTGGGATTATGATCATAAATTAAAGTTTTGAGGTCATCAATTTTATTTAAGAAACTGTGGCAGTTCCAAGAAAGCAGCAGGGCCATAATCAAGTGATGTTAGGGATGACTGAAAGCTTGCTTTTAGTCCCCGTAGGTGTAAGTGGGGTACTGGGAATATCATCGTCATCCATGATATTGTCTGAAATGTCAGAGTCCGTAGGATCCAAATGCAATATTGAGTCGTCAATGGGTTTTTGTGGAAGGGTGTTTTTAAGCCTGGACTTACTGTATTTTGCCTTATAGGCTGCAGATTTTTTTATTATAGGTCTATTTTGAGTAGAGTTCTTGCTTTGAGACTTCTTGGATGTGCTTTTTTGTGGAGCTATGGAAGAGTTATTTTGGATAGAGGTTAAGTGTTTAGTTGTAGTAGTGGAAGTACGTATTGAGACGGGCACAGATGTTGGTGGCTCGTTTTGTATGGCAATTGATTTAACGGATTTGACTGCTTCAGACAGGATAAGACTGACCGGGTTTACGGGTGATTCTCACAAAACGGGACAAATCATGGTCCTTGCTAGATTTTCAAGTTTAACAAGTTTTTCTTAAAGTTGAAGCTGGATTTTTTATAAAAACCACAATTTTGGGGCATTTATGAGTTTTATTTTACGTTTTTAGAACAGTAAACTATGTTTTTGTCATTTTGGTCACGGTCCCGAATCGCTGATTTCGGGAAATAATCGCGAAAAAAGTATTATTTCGGCCGAAAAAATAAATGTTTTTAAAATATAATTCATACTTGTGAAGTTAGTTCTCTTTAAAAACATATTTATTTATTGAGTCTAGGCGTATAAATTTTAACTAAGAGTTGAAACAATACGGTCCCGGTATTTTTTTTGCCCGCGCTTCCGGAACATGAATCACCTGCTCATGATACCATGTGCTCTATCTATGTGTTCGCTATCAAATGAAGTATTCTTCATTTGATAGCGAAATTTGTTACATTTCAATACTAAACCACATGCGCGAACGTTATTTTTTTAAATAATACGATAACGGTTAAATAAAATCATTTTTTTGGCTCATTTGGTTACTTGTACTTTTTAGGCTCCTCATCTCGGTCACGCTTGGTTTTTGAAGAATTATATTCCGGAGAAAAACTTTTCATCGTTCATCAATACTAGGTAAGTAATCTTTCAATATTTATGCTTTACATTTATTCATTGGTAAAAAAATAAAGGTGGTAGACCGAAATATAATTGACAAAATCATTTCGGTCACGGTCATTTCTGTCACGTGACAGAAAGCGCGTGTGCGTGAGCGAAATTATTTAATTGTGACCGGAATGACGGTCTTCTAAAAAGGTCTGGATATGAGAGGAAATAAGCTCCACAGAACGGCTATTAAGTATGAAGCATCCCCCCCATTGGTATTCAGGCCGGAACCGTAACCCCCCCCCTTCCGAAAGAGAAAATTGATTGATAAAGAGAGACAAAGAGAATACATTGAAAAAAAAAAATTGAATTCATAGCACTACATTTTTTGGCTGTTAAGTGTGAAGCATGCCCCCTTTGGTATTCACACCGGAACTGCGATCGCCCCCCCCCAAGGGCGGATTAAGGAGGGGGCAACCGCCCCCCCCCCCCCCCGAGACAAAAGAAATTAATGTAAAAAATCCTATATCACTTTCATAAAATGGATATATTTGTCAATCTTCTAACTAACTGACCCCACTCACAAACTACCTGCCCCCCCCAAAAAATGTATATATATACATATATGTTGAAACAAAATAATTTTTTTATTACTACCACTAAATTTTTGATTGCACCACCCTTTTTAAAAGATTCATTAGTACCTTCTTAAGAAGTATAAATATACATAACATTAGTAATGTAGTATTAGTAAAGAGTAATACTTTTTTAATTGCGATATTCTTAAATTTGAACCTAATTATTTAATTTTTTCCCAAATACTGATATATTTATTTTTATCTTTGCGTGGCAGAAAAAAAATTGTTGAAAGTAAGAATAGGCAATCCTAGAAAATATGTAAAAAGGACAGTGAATGATCTGACACAAGTTAAAAAAACTACACCTGTAAAAAAAAGAAAAAAAGAACAAAATGAAAACTTCTGCAAGCAAGCACCAAAAACAAGTAGCTTCTGGAAATCAAAACACTGCTCGCCAGAATTCTAAAAAATATATTCGGCAAAAGGAGTTAGCAGCAGAAAGGCAACAGCAATGTCATGCTAGGATGACAGCAGAAGAGCTAGATATAAAGAGACAAAAAGATAGAGAAAGATATTATAAAAAAAGGGGAAAAGTTAATTTTGTCAATAGAACAGTGCAGTCCACGTTACCAAAGGTTAAAAAGAAAGGAATGGAGAAAAAATTCGATGAATTATATTGGGTTGGCAACAAAGTAATTGCGTTTTCTGGTATAAAATTCAAGCAAATAAGTTTTCAACAAGTTTTTAATTACAGGTAAGCTGTGCCTGAACATACGATTCATATTTGTTACATTTTAAAGAAAGAATTTCACTGGCAGTATTTTTTTTCGTCCATAAAAGATGGCCACCCTCCCCCTTTTTTCGCTTCTATCCTCCTTAGAGGACAATATTAAAAATGTCTTGAAATTAATTTTTAGGTATTCGTGACTGCTGTATTTTACAGAAAGAATTTCACGGATATCTCTATTTTTATTTGAGATCACGCGGGATATGTGAAAAGAACTTTTTGGCCCCTTACCCCCCCCCCCCTAAGATTACGAATTTTGGAAAATGCTCTCTGATCTAGCACCTATGTTGAAGAACTCACGTACGTGCCAAATTTCGCATAATTAACTTCAGTAGTTTTGGCCAGGCGAAATATTGACATACGGAAAAACGCAATTACTTTGTTGCCAACCCAATAGAACTAGAAAGGCTCTTGAAAAAACTTAACTCCTCTGGTATCGGATAATGAAAGTATGCCACAATTAAATTCCAGTAGTATTTTTTTTTTTTTTTTTTTTTTTTTGTTGTTTAATTTATTTTAAACACCACAGTCCAGGTGTAGTACAATCTTAAATGGAGTGCAAGAATCTAGTCAAAAGAAAAATGCAATAAAAAAAGCTAATAGAAAAAAGGCAAAAGCATATCGCATAATTGAAAAACAGAACAACACTATTAAAAAAACTTCAGCGCCAACTTGAAAAATTTAAGAAGAAATATTATCGCCAAAAAAATCAATCTCTTACACTGTCACCCTCTCCTAGAAAACAGACAAACCACCTACTGAAAAATCAAATGGTGACAAAAGAAGTTAGAAAGCATTTAATTTATAGCTTTGTAGTTAGTACACCAAGCTAAAACAGCTGAACCAGGTACCAAAGAGCAATTTATGAAAGCAATTGGAAACAAAATTTTGAAAAAATACAGAATGCAATCTTATTTGAAAGGAGTAGTTTCACGTAAAATAAATGAAAGACTGAAGCTTAGCAATCAGGATGACATAACCAACTATATTCGGAAAAAAAAAATATGTAAAATAAGTGCAAGTGTAAAAAAAATCCATTGAAAATTTTCTTCAAGATGACCGAGTTAGCCAAATGTGCCCTGGCAAAAAAGAATTTGTAAAACACGGACGGGGAAAAAAAAAAAAAGCAAAGAAGAGTACTTTTAGACACAATGAAAATTTTCTAGGAATATATAATGTGCCATTTGAACACATATTGAGAAAACTAAAAATGCGGGGAAAGAGATTATTTTACCAATTTAATGAGACTGTTGATGTTTTTGAATCTTAATCCATTAAGCGCCAAAGCTCCCGTTACGGGAACATCTATTATATATTTTTTTCTTAAAATATTTTAACGCAATTTACGAAATACACATTTTATATAAACATGTACATTATATAACACACCCTATAGTGTAAATGTTTATATAAAATGTGTATTTTGTAAGTTACGTTAAAATATTTTAAGAAAAAAGTATATAATAGATGTTCCCGTAATGGGAGCTTTGGCGCTTAAGGCCCCTCCTCAGACAGAAATTTTTCTGATTCGCGTTTTGAGGAACAATTTCCTACCCCCCTCACAAAAGCTCCTATCGCGAAATGCGATAGCTCGCGTGTCCGTTACTGATGGGAAATTTATGACCCGTTGGCGGGTTGGGAGATTTTGACCTGTGACCTCCGTCTACATGCCCCCGCTGCCTGAGCAAAATTTGTTTTCAGTTGAGTGTATCCGTTCGAACCATAGGCGCAACCACGGAGGGGGCTATGGGGGCTGAAGCCCCCCCTAAAGGTAGAAAGTTAGAAGTGAAAAGCGTTAAAAAATGAAAACTGTCGCTAATGAAATAATTTTTTTTAGTTCTTTCTTTCTTTTTTTAACTGTCCTCAAATTATTTCTAAACAATAAAGTTTTTAAATAAATGCTCACAGTTAGTTGAAACACTCTTACACACGGTTACAACGTTGCTCAAAAGATCAGATAATTATTTATGACTCTATAATGAGTTACATTGCTTATGTTCTATGGGACAGTCAAGTAATACCGAATATTTTGACGTTATAAGAGAGTTGTAACTAACCGAGATCACTATGACTGAGTTCAGCAATATTATGTAGCCCAGCCCCCCCCTAAACTAAAATCCTGGGTGCGCCACTGGTTCGAACAGATTTAAATTGCAGGATACTCAATGATAAATTACAAGTATAATAAAAATTTTATTTAATTTGCAAAGGAGACTGCAATTTGTAAAGTGTTGTTATAAAAATTAACATTTTAAAAGAAAATATCGAAGCGCGAATATGAGAAATTTTACATCGTAATTATTCTACTATATAGTTACGCTGAACCCTGACTGGCTGACTCAATTTGTAAAGATTCCAGGCAAACCACTTCGATGTAAATATTTTACCTCCATTACTCCAAAAAGATTAAAAACCAGAAAAAGCCTAATAACACCCACACCATTCATACGATCAGCTTGAAATTTTTCATAACTATGTATAAAAATATAAAAACAATCTCTGTTACTTTGAAAATCTGAAAACCCACCGGTTCCCTAATTTTTTTAAGAGATTTTTTGCCATTTTCAGCTCCATTTTATTTCAGAGATTCAAAAAAGCGAATAATTTGAGTGAAAAAATTAGACTTTCAAAGTGTACAAAAATTGTCATATTCACGTCACGGTTATCTATCTGCCTTTGAAGGGAAAATTGTGATTCATTCCTTTAAAATTGTTTTTCTAGATTACATAGTTTATTTATTTATTTTTTCACAAATAAATCGTCTGCATGGATATGAGAATGACTGTGAACACAAAACGAAATCTTTTGAATGCCATAAGTTTCCGCGCGTTTCCAGAAGAGGATGAAATTCGATTTGGGTGTATAATAAAAATTGAATAGGAAGTTATTTATTTTAGGTAGAGACGAAGACTAAATGTATTCAGTGTAGACATTTTCGTAGAATGTTTTTTCAAGCGCCCGTTGTATTTGCCTCCACAACGGGCTTTGATTTCTAGTTTGGTTAATATGATGAAAAAGTGACACAAAAATAATACATTTTTTTAAAACTTCCTTATATACATAATTGCTTTAATCTGGGCGTTGAAAAACACTTTCATTAAAAGTATGCAGTTGCGACATATTAAAATATGCATAATAGTTTACACGATTGATTGTGTAAAATATTTTCGTGTATAATACAAATTTACCTACTTCCTAGTCCTTGACTTTGTTTTCTGATCTTTAATATATATATAATAACTTTAAAAAGTGGCAATTTGGGGTGAAATAGGAATTTTTTCCCTCGAAAACACAATTTTTGCGAATTTTCAAAATCGATATCAGCAGAGTACGGAAAGTTTTTTCTTGGGTTGGCTAATAACCGTGTTCTTTTTTTTTTTTTTTTTTTTTTTTTTTTTTGAAAAGAAATTAAGTTTATCAATACAAAATTATATCTCATACAACCCCCCCCTCCCCGAAAAAAAATTCTGGCTACGCTCCTTTCCTCATCGATTAGCATATAACGACTATGTTACATCATAAAACTATTAAAAGTGGCGTTTTTTCCGCTCACCGGATTTTTGAAATCTGTATCAGCCGAATGCTGGAAAGTTGTTCCTGGGTTAGTAAGTAACTGCTCAGCCCCCTCCCCTCCTAAAAATAAAAAAACGGACAATATCTTCAGATGGCACTGGCTCATTTAAAATCGGGTATTTTAGCGAAAGCATTTCCAAAAATAAAATTTACCGGATTTTGGAAATCTTTAATAGTTCTGCGGTAAAAATGCTTCTTATTTTTAGAGTGTATCATATAAAGAAGTTTCCGCTCTCGTCTGATATCGATTTCAAAATTCGGAAAAATTGTGTTATCGGGAAGAAAATGTTTATTTTGGCCCTAATTCCCAAATTTAAAGGCGTTGGCGCCACCGGAAGACATTGTCGAACTTCGAAATAAATTACAGGGTTATTATCCAACCCAAGTGACAACTTTTCTGACCTCGGCTGATACCGATTTCGAAATTTTGCAAACTGTGTGTTTTCTGGAAAAAAATATATCCAGAACAGATAGAATCCAGCATAGGCGTAGAGTTATATGGGCCCGTGGGGCTCGAGCCCCCCCAATAAATTGTGAATAGGGGCTGAGCCCACCCAATAATTTACCACTCAATACAGAAAACTCATTTATACTAACATAAAAAAAAGTATTTTACACATTTACAAACGTTTAAAAAAACCTTTACTTGTACTTTTAAAAATTATCTTTTGATTTCAATCATGATTTAGTATCCATTGTGACGCCACGTAACACACAATGTTACTATAAGCTGCCCTCCTCTGGCTCCAAGCTCTGTTAATTAAAATCAGATTATGCAATGTAAAGTATGAAATGAAGAAAAGTTCAGATGTGTCTAAAATGCACTATCTCATCGAAAATATTTGTTTTTTTTTCCTCCTTTGGATTTTTTGCTTTGCTTCTATTTTTAACTTATAACATGGAAGGAAGATACTAACATGAATACTTACCTTACATAGGTGTAGCATTCTATGGACCCATAGAGCTCGAGCGACTCCAATAATTTACACTTATATATAGTAAGTCATAGCTGCCAACTACTACGGAATATAATTAACCACTAACCAGTTTTTATAAACAGTATATTTTTTAATTATTTTTTTCAAAATAGAACCAGCTCGCGCGTGTAACTCAAAAATTTTGCTATACGAGTATTTTAACCGAAAAATCATGTAGAAAAAGTTGTTGATTATATTCCGTAGTAGTTGGCAGCTATGAGTAAGTTATATGTACGTGAATCCGTGGCGTAGCCAGAAATTTTTCATGGGGGGTTACGACTTCTGCAACTCACATATATGTATACGGGTCTATGATAAGGGAGTGAAGAATATACATTTTGTGGTCAAAAAATTCCTCATGGGGTGGGGGGTATGACCCCCCTAACACCCCTCTTTTGGCAGCCCCCTTTCACTGACGTGAATATATGTGGTTGTGGGGCCCGGCCCCCCCAATAATTTTGAAAACTTTACGCTTATGGAATCCAGACTATATATGTACACTACTGGTCAAAAGTATTGAAAGTTTCAGAATCTAACCATCTTTTCAAGAATAATACCACAAAAAATGGACAAAAAACTTGTTAGATTTATATCTTTTTAAGAATTTTTGAATTATAATTAGCGGTACGGAATTTTCGCAAATAAAAACAGAAAATTCGCAGGAAAAAATATGAAGGTTTGAAATTTTAATAAAATTCGCATAAACTACTTACAAAACATTTAATGTGCTGATACTTGCAGCCCCATATGTGCAAAATAATTGAACTATCTGGAAATAAACTCCATTTGTTGCATTTGATTTCATGTGCAAAAAAGTTCATACGTTTTAGTTTTTTCATAAAAGTTTTTTCAGATGTGTTTTATCATTGTGTTCAGATCTAAATTCCCTGATTGTTGTTCAAGAGTTATTTTCAACATTTCTAATTTGTTCCACAAATGGGGAGCAAATGGTTAACTTGAACCAGGCGAAATACACGAAAGATGAGAGATAAAATGACATAGTCAATTAATATCGTTTTGATATGGCAATAATGAAACAAAAAATTAGGTGGTTCGGGGGGGGGGGGGGGTCTTCCCTGATGAGGCTCAAACAGCCGAGTTTCCTATCTATCTATCTATATTATATATATATATATATATATATATATATATATATATATATATATATATATATATATATATAATATATATATATAACTAATAAGTAAAACACAATATGTACTGCAAATAAGATATACCTCGCATTACATATACACAGTGGAACCTCCTAAAGTGACCACCTTCGTAAAGAGACCACAAGTCTATACTGACCACTTTTGTAAATTTTCCCTTTCTAATCACCGCACATTGCAACCTTTGTAAGTTGACCACTTTATAAGATGATCAATTTTGTTGATTCCGAGGGTGGTCACATAAGGCAAGTTCCACTGTGTGTATATATATATATATATATATATATATATATATATATATATATATATATATACATATATATACATATATATATATTGTGCTCAAGGTCTGGTATGTAAAATTATATTTCTAATTTTTGTTATCTTTTTGATTTCTTCTTTACTTTCTATACTAGGGTATGGCCCAGATGTGTGGAGTTAATATCTCTTCTGATATGCCACACAACCGAAACCCTACTATTTGGTTTGCTGTAAATTATAATCCACTGTTTGCGGCCCCTGACGATGGTGACAGTGGTTATAATTTCCGTTCCATTATATTATCACAATAATTCTTGCACTTTATTTGGCTTCAAAATCTGGTTTCTAATTCTTGCTAATAGCTAGCCAACGCTGGTAACGCAACGAAATATTGTAACAATGGATTAAAGTTGTTGCGAACTAATAGTATTTAAATATATGTAAAATTATGTCGCTTTTTTGGGACAATTCAATAAAGGGGGTGAGAGATAAAATGACATATTCATTAATAAAAGGCTGCTTTAGTTATTAAGAATGTAATCAACCACACCTAGAAAACAAGTGCAAATAAGCATTTATATTTAAAAAAAAAAAGCATCAATATGTTGAAATCAATATCGTCCAATGTAACTAAGAAACACTCGTGAAATCAGCTTTGAAACAAAATAAATTGCACTGAAATCAGCTCATCAGCTTGTGAGCCAAGATCCTGTAATCAGAGGCATCTTCACGTGTCGGGCGTTTCAGTTTTGTATCCTCCCAATTAAATTAATTAAATATCAATGAGCACAATTTGCATTGCCCAGCACGGAGTAAAATTTACACTGATATAACATTGAAGAAGTTTAAATGCACAGAAAATTTTAAATATGATCCTAAAAGCAAATTCTAATACTTTTGAGTTAGTTAAACACTTCATTTGATTGCGAAATTTCAAATCGGCTTAGAAATATTTTTGTGAGTAGTATGTTTTTGGATGTATTAATACCACAGAGAATTTTTTAAAAATGGTTAATATGAACAAATTCTTTAAATATATTCTGTTTTTTCCTCCCTTTTAGCCAACAGAATAAATAATGCCCGTTATAGCTGCGTCCGTACTTCAAAATTTCGATGCGTAAACAATGTTTTTCCTTTATTTTTGATCAGTCATCATATTTAAATCGGGATTCATTTTGAGTTATTCAAAAAGCTATACTGTGGTCCTGGGACAATATACGAAAAAGGGGTCCCATCCAGCTGACCCTGACCCGACCCACCGAGAGGGGAGGAGGGGCAATTGCCTCGAATTCCACTCCTAGAGGACGTATGTTGCGAATTTTTGGCGCACAAGTCTCACGGGGAAATAAAATAATTCTGTCTTCCAAAACCTCTTCTGGATCACACAGACGCATTCACGTACTAAAGTTTAAACATGCAATCAGAAAGGAAAAGAAAGGCGCCAATATATTTGACTGATTACTAATGAAGCTTTTGTAACGGATAAGTATAAACATACATCTGGGACCCGAAAACATAAGATGTAGAACTGCAATCAGAGGGTAGTATGAAAAGAAGGCGGACATTGTTGGAAGTTGGAATTACAGGGAAAAAAAAAAAAAAAAAAAAAAAAGATGCGGATGATTAATAGCCAAGTTCGATTAAAATTTGTCAAACACTCTGGTCACTAGTGACTTTCGGATTAGATGATGTGAGTTTGCCTATTCGATTGCGCGTGCATAGATACACACACACACACATACAAATTAGTCCAATATGTTTTTACTTACGGGATAATACTATTTACTTATATTTCTTTTTAACCTTTACTTATATACTAAAGGTCCTTTCCTTTAGCATTTTATATAGCTGTGTGAAAAATTATATACAAGTAATATATATATATATATATATATAGGTAATGAGCGTAATGAATAGTGCTTTAGTTGATTACCGAACATCAGAAGGAAACTTCGATATATATGAAATTACAAAAGAGAAATAAACTTTCCTACAATTTTAGGTTGAAGCTGCTTCACCTAAAAAAGTTTGTGCATTTAAACTTTTTAAATATTATATAAGTGGAAATTGTACTCCGTACTGTGCAACGTAAATTGTCCCTCCATTTACATCATCCATCCGAAACAAATCTATTCCTTTTCAATACAAACCAAGCCTTTAAACAGAGAGTTTTTCTGCGAGGAGTCGTAAATCAAGTTCCTCCTTCTCCCCGTTTCTCTCTGCGGGTGGTAACGCAACAGGTGGGCAAGTGGGGGTGGAAAACATCTGAAAATTTTTCATCAAAAATGTGTAAATAAATCGCTAAAAATCAAATTTATGGATTAGATAAAAAATACTTATGTATTTGAAAAGGCAAAGTGCACTGCAATTTTTCTATCTTTACCAAATTTCAAAAAAGTTAGTCTGGTCTGAGAAAATCGCAGTTGACTGTCAGAATTCGTGTCTTTGTAGATAGATGATTGTGTTTAATATTAAATAAAAAATACATCAAAGCAATATTTCTAAAATCTGAAAGATGGAAAAGGTGAGAAGTCTTTCAAGAAAACAACAATGAAAGAAAAATTTAAAAATATTAATTTAGTGCCGAGATATTACTTGAAAACCGAAGTAATAAAATTCCCATTGCTTAACATGGAAAGGAAACTTCTTTCGATCTGTCTGAGGAAGAGCCTTAAGGGGTTAATACAATGAAGAAAACATTAATTTTGTAACTTATATGGTTTTTGTTATCTTAGTAGTTAAGTCTCTTTTCCACATAAAAATATGTTATTTTCATTTATTTTCCTAGAACTAATGTTGGACATCATTTCTGTCACCATATGCATCATTTCTGTCACACTAGTGCTGCAGATAATAACAAGGTAAATAATGCCAAAAGACAGCAATTTTTGTTTCATTAGATATCAAATGTAATAGTTTGGATCAAAGGAAGTAAAAAAAAAAATTGCATTGCTGCGTAGTAAAAATAAAATTGATTTTAATCGACTTAGTGCTTGAAAAATTGTCAAAATTTGCATATTTTGGTTCAATTTTTTTTAAATTGTTTAACACTACTTCACAAATTTCAAACAGTTATACATTGTCATTTACTGAGTTAACTGCTTGCTGAAAAAAATAATTTTTGTGTTTTAAAAATATAAATAATACTTGAATTTTGCATTTAAAAAGTGTGACAGAAATGATGCAAAATCATCAACCTTTACTTAAATTGGCAGCTAACTCAACAAAAACTTGAGTTTTAGATTGAAAATTTTGGAAAAAATTATAAATTACTATATATACCTTCAGTATAAAATAATTTGGTTCAATTTCTAAAAGTTTTATTTTTCATTTTTTTTTTTTTCCATTTTGTCCCCTTTTATGAAAATCACCCTTACGGGAGTTCAGTACTTTACAGGCTTCTGGAAAAGGCAGTCCTTGTGTGGCACGCAAGGACAGGATTTCTTTTTCATACGACCATTTCGGGCATGAGCGGGAATATGAAGGATAATCCTGTTTGCAGTTCACGCATTTAGGTGGATTAGATCAGGTGTCACTGTCATGGCCAGAGATCCCACAACGGGCACAGGTTGGGAGAACCACGACAGGAGGGTTTGGTATGGCCAAACTTTTGACATTGAAAGCATAGAGTAGGATTAGGTATGTATGGTCTAATGGCACATGAGAGGTATCTTGCTTTGATATGGGTGGGAAGTTTAGGTGATTGGAAAGTCAAAATTATATGCTTTGTGTCCAGTGTTTGGTTATTGCGCCGGATAGAGATTCTGCGAACTGCACAAACATTTTGAGATTTAAGATTTTCAAGGATTTCGGCCTCGGAGCAGTGTAATAGGTCAGGTTCAGATATAACGCCTCTTGATGAATTAAGTGTGCTATGGGGTGATACAGTGACAGGTTTTAGACTGATAGTTTTTAATTGAATGATGTTGTTTGCCTGTTTACTATTAGTTACTTCCACTAAGATGTCTCCTGATCGTATTTTTTTTATTTTACTGACTTCTCCAACATGACCAGTTATACTTATGTATTAGGAAAGGGGAGGTTTGACTAAAGTTTCCGTCCTGACACTTCACAACAAAAAATTTGGCATTACCATCTCCTTGAGTACGAGACTTTGGAACGTGTGAGACGAAGATAACGTCGAATCCATATTGGAGATTGGAAATTTTGGACCCGACCGCACCACCCACCACGGAGCCCAACAAGGGGATGCACAATGTGCACCAGTGCTAGTCGGGTCTATACGCGTACAGTACATCCCTTAGGCAGCGTCCACCCTTAACGATGTACCCAGTAGATGTCCGTTTGCTTGATTCCTAGCAGTTGACTGAAATCAGTACCACTAGCCGGTTGATACACACGGGAACGCTGTGCACCTCCCTTTTACCCGAAGCCGAGGCCAAAGCAATGTGTTGGAGAAAAAACCCCTCAATTACCAGCTCCCCTATATCCGGGGACACTGGTCTTCATGCACGGCAAACACGTGGGCAGTTTACCCGCCAACAGAAGCTGACGGCACAGAGCAACCACAGCTTCTGAAAGGGGCCCTCACTTCCACAGAAGAAACCACATTGAGATAGAAGGGGAAGGAAACAGTAGAAGGAGAGAGGAGTTTAAAAAACAGAGAAGTGAAAGATCGGACACCCGTGAAAACCTAAAGAAGGTCTTCCCCCTGAAGGGTCGCAGATTCAGAAATCCTGATAAACCACTATTGGCAGCAGCTTCAAAGGGTTCGCCCCACCTTGAGTTTTTTGAAGAAATGATATAATTTATTCATTCTATTTAATTTCAAACTCAAGGTAAAAAAATTAAATTTCTATGTTTATGGGTTGGTTCATCACTTTTTCTGTTTCAGTTTAATGGTTCCTGAATTGCTGGTCAACATCCCGTACATTATTATGAGCAGATTTACTCAGGATGCACTGGAATTTTTTTTTTTTCCATCATAAGGCGTAGAGGTGGTAATAATGATCACCCTACTCCAGTTGATTTACAGTGCAGACTAAGAATGCTAATGGCTGAAAATATCATCAGCACTTGTGGTACTGCTAATTGTGAGCCAGATGATTATACGGTTTTAGTACCTGTTGATGTACTTACCAACAGTACTGATGCTGATTCTATCAGATGTAATTCGATGCCACACCACTGTGAAATTTCAACTTCAGATGATGAAGTGCCATCTGTTAGTTCTAATTCTATATTTACTGATGTGCTGAATGATGAAGTTGAAATTTTGCACCAAGTAAACTCAGGGAGTTATGTTGCAAAAAAAGCTTGTGAGCAATTTAAGTGTAATATTTGTAAAAATGATTTGATTGGCGAGAAAGAACTTTCAAAAAGTACAATGTTTTTATATTTTAAAAATTACAATAATATTAAAAATAGGTTACAATCTCCTACTGCTGCATGGTTAGAAACTGTATGCAGATTTTGCGAGAAGTTTGAGAAACCATTTTTGAAATATTGTAATTCTCCTTGTATTAAATGTAAAATAGTTGATGAACTGTTCGATTTGAATTATAATTGGCTTAAATGTAGTACCCACAGTCCTAAATTGTGGGTTTTTTTGTTACATTTTTATGTTGAACTTATGCTCTTTTATTAAGTTAAATATGTTTCGCGTTCATTTCTAAATTCTAAAAAAGGAAAGAAAAAATTGAAAAAACTTACATAATTACATTGTACTTTCCACAGGAATGAGATCCTTCAGACTTGTCAGATTTTCACTTTTTCAGTGTTTCAAGAAATTCAATTTTTCAAATATTTTCTAATTTTTTTTATGTTTTTAAGGCAAAATTATGTAAAGTTAGACAGATTTAATATCAGTAGATATTGCAATGTTTATTGAACTTGAAATTCATAAATATTATTCCTCAAATTTTGTTTGCACATTCTTTCGGACTTTTTATTTTTTTGTCAATCTCATCCCTGACTTTCTCAAAAATAGTTATACAATATTTATAATTCTTACTCCAGATTCTTTTTTTCACATATATTTTTTTACTACGATTTTGCTAAAGCAGTTCATTACTTTACAAAGCTGTATTACAAAACTTATTAAAAAGCAAAAATATCAAAAAGAAACAGCCATAGCAAAAATTATTTGTTTTTATTTTCAGAATTAGTTAATGCATGAATGTAGAAGCATTAGAGTAAATTTTATTTTTATGTTAGGAAATGTATTTACCATTATACTTAAATATATACCTCTACATTTCTTTTTCTTACATTTTGGTTCATGGTAGTTATTGGAATACAGTCAAGAGCCAAAAATCCGCCGACCTAAAATCCGCAAACGTCCGAAATCCGCACACCTTCTCTAATGTAAATAATGCAATTCAAAGTCATCTGCCAGTGATGAAATTGTTGAAAAGTGTCTTGTATTCAGATAAATATGATTCTGGTGATGAAAACTTGGGTAATAATAATAATAAAATCCATTTGATAAAAGTTTAAAGTTAGGAGACAAATACCTTAAATTTTAGAACAGCAAAGTTCTGTAACAAAACAAGAATTAATGATAATATACAATTTGCAAAAAATAAAGAAAAGAAAAAAAGAAATTCTGAAACCATTTGCTTTGCTAGCCTTCATGTAATTTTTCTTTTTTCTCCTATGCTTTTGTATTTAATGTGAAAATATAAGTGAAATACTTTTGACTTTTTTTATTTTATTGTAAGTGTATTCTACTTTTTTGAAATCAGAAATGTAATGATTTATCTTTTATGACCCGAAATCTGCAAAATCCTAAAATCCGCACAAGCCCATGTCCCAAGCTGTGCGGATTTCTGGCTCTCTACTGTATATACTGTGTAAAAAAAGTGTTGTTTATATTTGATCTTAACATAATTAAGAGGGCATGTCATTAAGTAAGCCACATATGCATGTGACATAATGTTCAGTTTAGAAACAAATTTATCCAAAGAACAGCGACAGATGACATAATTTAGCTCAGCGTGATTTTCATCTGTTTTTGTCGATTGAAGCAACAGCTAGGAGGCAAAAACCAAATAACAAAAATTTTGCAAATAATTATGGCATTCAGTGTAAGGTGATATTATGGATGATGTACCTAAATTTATGCAGCTAAAATAAAGGCTAAAGTGCACATAAACATTTCTAGGGCCTGTGTTAAAAAATAAAATTGTTTCCAAGTGTTTCTCTTTATAATTTAGAATTTACAGTCACACAATAAAATGGAACTTGCATCATTTTACTTAATGACTTTCCCTCATATTTTCTTTTTCATATTAAATAGCTGCAACTTGTAAGAACTTTGACAAAATGTACAAATGTTTATTTTTTCACTTGTTTTATACTAATTGATCACAGTATAAATATTCTGTTTGGTGATAAAAATCATTCAAAGCGACATATGTTAAAATTTTCCTTTTGCATTTTAATTTAAATAATTTTGAGTGTGATGCAATGAAAGCCAAGAGTTTAAAAACTTACTAGTGAGTAGTTTCAGAATTTTAAGTGGCAACCTTATTTTAAAAAATCTAAAGTAACCGACTTTCCCCCACACCCTACCCTATTTAATATCTACATGCTTCTTTTAAAATTAAAAATAATAGCAATTTTTCCAGAAGAAAAAACAACATGCATGCACAGCTTCAGGGCAGGCTATGTTGAGCTTAAAAAACCTCAACTAGTTGTATGATCCAAGTCGTAAACATCACTATCACATACATGTTAAATTATGAATAAATTTGTTCTTTCTGTCAACATAATTTCCTAAAACATATTTAATATATTTTAGGGAACTTAATATCTTAAAAGTTTTTCTGTGGATTTCTAAATCAACATCTACAGTGTTTAGAAAGTTTTTTTACTGAAAATAAAAGGAGAAAGAAAAATAAATTATTGAAATTGAACTTTAAGTAGAAATGTTAAAAAATGCTCTACATATTAAGCCTCAGTTACATGCTTCAAGCCATTTGCAGGCCTCCCAGCAGCAAAAATCGGAAATATAGGATTTTTTTAAAGCAAAATATAGGTCAATAAAAAATACCTTATATATATGGTATTGAGGGTCTATTTATCTAGACCATATACTTCTATGTGTGTAGTGTGTAATATATACTACTAGCTGCGTGCCCATTCTTCGCACGGTAGGAAACGAAAATTTTCCTTACATGTGTAATTCGAATTTCTTCGTGATGTGGAATTTAAAGAAAAAGACCAAAATTATTTGATTCTTGATGTAAAGTTTGCGTCACGAATATTAACCTGGCATCATTGCAGTATAATGACTCAAAAAACTACGTCAGTGTCATTCACTATCAAAAAAGTGGAATGCTTAATGGTTTGCAGAGAACTCCTGGCTTTCAAAATGTCTTATTGCTACATCATACTGTTTTTTAGGCTCAAGTTGTAGCATTAAATACCTAAGACACTACATGGAATGGACAACCATTTATTTCTTTCCGAACATGTACCATATAAGGAAAGTATTGTAATCATAAAAAATTCGACTTCGAGATTTTGGTGTATTTACGCGTTTTGAGGTCTTCTGAATTCATTTATGCTATTTTCAAGAGATGTTTTTAAGATAACTGCGTACCCGCTCTTCATACGGGAATAAGCGAATATTTTACTACTAAAATCATATCTGCATGTGACAAAACAGAATTTAATTTTTAAAAACGTTCAAGTAATCTCCTCTGTTGAAATTACTGCGGACAGTAAATTTTAATCAAAATATCGTCTCCCTGTGTTGAAAATAGAGCTGGAATAAATGGGTTATAATTATGGCTTAATTTTTACGTATCTTAAAGCATTTGACGTCATAGATCCTTACTTGCGAATTGAAATTCCGATATCCCATTTAAAAACTCGATTGGTTGAGAAAGCCCTTTTTTCTAATCCTTTCTGTGGCAACAACCGAAGATAAATTCTCGTGCCGTGATCGCAATGTAATGAATGACGTAAGATTGCGTTGATGCTATTAAATTCTAAACATTAGGCTGCATTAAAATTCATAAAAAATCATCTAATTTACACAATATATCGTTTTTATTTTTAAAGAGACGTCATAGATCCTCACTTGCGAATTGAAATTCCGATATCCCATTTAAAAACTCGATTGGTTGAAAAAAACCTTTTTAATCCTTTTTGTGGCAATGCAACAATATTATCACGTGCCATGATCAATTAATGCAACCTCGTAAGCTCTCCACGTCGGTGCTATTAAATTCTAAACATCACGTTGCATTAAAATTCTTAAAAAATCACCTAATTTACATAATATTTCCGTTTTTATTTTAAAAGAGGGAGAAAGGAATGTTTCACGATCTGCCAAAATATCAAAAAGTTATGACGGATAGAATTCAAGATGCGAAGGTTTAAAATTATTTTACGAAAAAATTTGTCGAATCAGCTACTTAATATAAAAATTCCTAAAAATCAGTAAATTATGTTACGTATTCAGAACAAACTGTTTTTAAAAGAAAATTTTCTCCTCTATCCGATGATACAAATGCCATTTTGCTGCGAGCGTAATTTCCGCCGTTATTATGAATTAGGTGAGAAAAAATGCCAAAAATTGCATAAAACATAAAATTAAAAAAAATCTAGGTCGAATTTTGAAAAAATCGCTTCGAGGTGCACAGCTTCATGTTTAGATCTTTCCGAATACCAAATTTGCTGTTTCTAGGTGTAGCCGTTTGTCCGTAACGCCACAGACACACAGACCCACAGAACCACACACAGACATCTTCTTTTATAATAAGTAGAGATGTAAACTTCAGAACAACAACAACAAAAAAATAATAATAATAAATAAAAAATTTAAAAAAAATAATAAAATAATGTTGCAGACATATACATCCTAACCAGAGACAATGTAAATGCACTGAAAATCATATTTTTTCTAATAAGTGAATAAAATAATATTTTATAATAAACACATCACACTGAATTTAACTTACCAGAGAAGTGTCTTAAAGTTTCACACATTCCCATACAAAAAAGGGAAAACATTATTCAGTTATAATTTTTAGAAAAAATATAAGAAGAAAAAAAAAAAGGAATAGAACAATATAGAAATCATCCCAATTGATTTTATGTTTCATGCATAGCTTGCATTAATATTTTAATGAGAGGGGGGGAAATCCTAGCTACAAACAAATTTTTTTTTGAGAAGTTCTTCATTAGCTGTTTTCAGTTTTTTATTGCCAGCATCTATGAGAGCATGGGCTGTTTTTATATCTTTCATAGACTTTCTTTTGAGTCCTTTTCAACCTTTTGTTACCTTCATCAATCATTGACTGAGCATTGGAAATTTCTACTTTAAGTTCAGCAACACGGTCAGTTGTTTTCTTTATTGGGATCTTTAGTTCTTTCTGCTCTGTTTTTCTTTCTACCTCTTGTGCTTGTTTACATTTCGAATGTGCATCTCTGTAAAACTGCATCATTTCACAAGTTATACACACATTATCAATTTTTCCTTGTACAGCATCTTTAATTAATCGTAAGCCTCTAATAGCGTCTAATTTCATGGATGCTCTCTCTGATGTCAACATTCGCTTATTTACAGAAAAGCCTCTCTCTACTGAAGCCTGACCGTGAGAGAAGGTTAAAAGGGCCTTTACCAAAACTGTGAGGAGTGGGTACCTTAGAGTATCCCCATTATCACGCAACTTCCTATAAGTCAAATAATCCGCTAACTCTAAATTTTAATCAAGGCCCGAATCATTCCTATACTTTTCTTTAAAAAACTGTCTCGATAACTCGAAGTGAACATCTTGTAAGTCGAAGTTTTTGTGATAGACTTCCCCGGTAAAAACACAATTCAGTTCAAAACCGAATGTCAGTCCACTCATGTCTTCCTTCTGTGAAATGCAATGGCATCCACTTACGTCACACATTCTTGGAATGCCCTTCACCCCCCTCCCCTCCACTGTCTGAGAGGGTAAACAGATAAGAGATTGTGGAGGGAAGGGGAGGTTGGAGTGGGACTGAACAAAGACTCCAAGGTGGTCACTGTCTTGGGGGAGGGTTCACTTTGGAGAATCTAGAACACCTGTTTTGTGAGGGGTAAATTCTGTCCTTCCCGGCCGCGTGTAGAAAAGTTGCACATTCCTGATAAGGATTCCCAGCTGGACGCTCTTCTTTCTCTGACTCCGTGATGCTGCAGTTGCGTTCTTTGAATTGCGCTTGTTGAATTAATCAGCATTTTGTATCCATAATGGCTAAGCGGAAATTGATCACGCTTACTTTAGATCAAAAAGCAAACCTTATTTTGGAGATTGAAAAAAATCCTCAGTTGAAAAAGAAAGATGTGGCTGCTAAGTATGGCATACCTCCAAACACTTTATCTACGATTTTGAAAGATAAACAAAAGATTTTGAGCCGCCATGAATCGGGTGCCGACTCTTCGAGCAAACGCGCAAAAAAGTGTGCTTTTCCTGATGTCGAAGCAGCACTCCTGAAATGGTTCGAGACACACCGAAGCAAGAACATTCCCCTGAGCGGAATGTTACTGAAAGAAAAAGCCACGGACTTTGCTCACCTGCTGAACGTCGATGGATTCAATGCCAGTACAGGATGGCTGGACAAGTTCAAAGCCAGGAACAAGATCGTGTTCTGCACCCTACACGGACAAGCAAAGGATGTTTCAGATGAAACATGCGAGAACTGGAGGAAGAGTTTGCCACAGCTTCTACAGTCATATCAACCCATATATGTTTTCAACCTAGATGAAACCGGACTCTTTTTTAAATGCATGCCGAACAAGACAATGATGTATCGCAATGAGAAATGCTCTGGTGGAAAGCTCAGCAAAGAACAATTGACAATTCTGGTAGGGGCAAACGCCAATGGGACTGAAAAACTGCCTTTGATGGTCATCGGCAAGACAAAGAAGCCCCGGTGCTTAAAGAATGTAAAATCACTGCCCGTGGAGTACCATGCAAATAAAAAAGCTTGGATGACATTGAACTTGTTCGAGATGTACATACGGAAACTGGATTCAAAGTTTTTCAACCAAAACAGAAAAGTGTTGCTCTTCGTGGACAACTGTACTGCTCACGGTGATATCACAAACTTGTCCGCGATTAAGTTGCTCTTCCTGCTGGCCAACACAATGGCAAAACTTCAACCTGCAGATCAAGGCCTCATTAAGTGCCTGAAGCATGCCTATCGAAAACGCTTAGTGCGCCAATC
The DNA here is from genome assembly GCA_038373885.1 of Cheiracanthium punctorium. NCBI lineage: Eukaryota > Metazoa > Arthropoda > Arachnida > Araneae > Cheiracanthiidae > Cheiracanthium > Cheiracanthium punctorium. The sequence goes on along the minus strand of JAWZYV010013253.1, from coordinate 225,600 downwards.
CATCGAGGATGTGGAGAATGACGTAGAGCACAAAATCAATGTGCTAGATGCCATGCGCCTCATTTCGCACTCCTGGGAGAGTGATGTTTCTCAAACGGTGATCGAGAACTGTTTCAAGAGCTGTGGTTTCTTCAGTGCAAATGACAGTGAAGCGAAAGACGACAATTGGGATCCCTTTGAAGGCATGGGTGATATGGACTGGGAAAAAGATTTCATGTGCATCGATGACAATATTGCAACGTCAGAACCCTTGTCTGACGAGGCAATAGTGAATGCAGTTTGCGGAGAGCCCGAAGGAGATGAGGACGAAGAAGAGGCTGAAATTCCCCCTCCTCCAACAAGCAAGCAAGCGCAGGACGCTGTTCACATCTTACAACAATACCTAGAGAACACCGAAGGCACAGACAACACCCTATTTAACTGTGTTCAAAAATTAGGTGACTTTGTGAATGCCAACAACCTTAAAAAATGCAAACAACAAAAAATAACTGTTTTTTTCAAATGAGATTTACACGGTATGTATACTAATTAATATGTAATGAGGCCAAATTTTGTGAGTTTTAATAAATCTTTTGACCCCATTCTTCTCTTGTTGTTTACATAGGCTATTAAAAAATTGAAATGCGTACAACTATAGTATTATGGCACATATCAAACCATTTAAACCATGTCGACCCATCTTAAGTGCCAGTAGAGAGGAATGGGAGGTAACTTCGATAACTCGAACTTCGGATAAGTCGAATATTTTTGAGGGTCCCTGGGACTTCGAGTTATCGAAGTTCGACTGTATATCATTCTTATTTTCACAATGCCACTCATCACTAATTTCAGGATCACTAATGTATAAATGCCACTCATCAGTGAGTTTATCGACAATATTTTCTGGAATTACTGATGGCAACATGTTTGCCAAACGTTGTACGGATGGCAGAGAACTTTTAATTGGTTCTTTCCGCATAAGAGGATGCAAAATTTTTAAATTCTTCAGCAGTATGTTTTTCAGTGGTAAATTCTCTTGAAGGTATGTTATAATGACAACATGAAATTCTTTGGCATCTGCTAAGAACTCTGCTTTTAGCTCTGGAGTTAATGATGGAATGAGTTTTTTAACTCCATTCCCAAAATCAATGTCCCTGGCATTAAGAGACGCTTGTCGTACATTTATACTTAGCAAGTCTTCACCATATTTATCTTTTAAAATATCTTCATTTATGACACGCCTACATAGTTTCAGCATAAGTTTGGACAGTTCATCATACAGTACATGTATAAGTGTTGATTTGTCCTGCAGTAATTATAAGAAATGCTCAAATAGAGAGCCAACACTTATCAAAAAATGCAAATAAGCAGGTGTTAAAGGTGTTTGGAGCCTTTTGCATATATTTCCATATCTGTCATTTTTAGTTAACCTATTCTTCGCCTTGGGCAGATCATCTAAAAAGTAAACTTTTAATGATAGTAACAAATCAAGAGTTCTTTCACATACATGTACAACAGACAACCATCGATTGCTGACATACTTTAAAGTTTTTGAGTATTCATTTCCAAAGCTCTCCATTGCTTTTTCCAGATCCTCCTGACGGGATGGAAATTTAGAAAACCAACAATGAATGTTTTCCAAAATATCAATCATATTAGTGAAAGCCTCAAGTTTAAGGCCATGACCAAACGCATTGTGAATGATGTGTAAATTGCATGTTCCAACACTAACCAGACCAAATTCTCTTACTAACTTTACATCTCGATCTAACAATCGAAAAACTGCCTTGTTGACATTTGGGCCGTCTGACCCTAACATAATCATGTACTTAAGGTCTAATTGGCAAGCACCTAAGACAGATTTAATACTATCCGAAATGTCTGTGGCAGTAGCATGGCCAAGTAGATTACTGCCAATATATATTTCTGCAATGCCACTTTCTTTAAGACTTCAATACCGTACATATACATCAAGTTGTTTCACATTCTGTTCATTTAATGTTTCATCAAACATTACAGTGAAAAACAGAGATTCCTTTCTAAACTCATCAGTTATCTGTTTGAGAAAATATGGATCAAGTCCATGTGATATACTATAAGAAATTTTAGATGAGCCTAAATGAAGACATTGCGGCAATGCAGAATCTGAAAACATTGCAGTAAACAATGGTTTAATGGAATCGCACGACGAAAATGAATAATTATTCTTTGCAGCATGAAGAATCCACAAAATTTCTGCTTTACAAACTTTGTCTTCCTGAACTGTAAATGGGTGCTGCTGGGATGATTCAACCGTTTCTTTAATATTCAGCTGGATGCCGTTTTCACTCCCCACAGTGTTTACGAATCGAGATTGAGAAGAATCTTTGCGAGCAGCATCTACTGTTTTATGTTTTGAAGTATTTGAATGCTGCAGGAACCGAGCCTTTCCACCGTTATCAACATTCACAGTCGCATTACAAAACGTACAATATGCAGAATAATCATCTTTTCCTTTGGTACACCATGTTATAATTGTAGTTTCATTTTTATCTGTATTAGATAACCAATCTTCACGAAATTTAGTAGCACGATTCGGCATTTAAAAAAAAAATAGTAATTAGCTTCTCATCAAACATACATAAAAAATAATTCTGCTATTATTACACACACACACCGCATGGAAAAGTATATTTGCGACAAGCGTGTAAGTTCAAGAACAACGTAAGCTAACACTAACGCACTGCCACTGCTGCGAAACTGCAGCCTAAAGTTGCCCAAACATTCTTCCAAAACATAATCTAATGAGTACAGACTGCACTGACATCATCGTGAGAAAGAAACAGTGGGAGGAACGATCCACATTTCTCCCTACCAGCAACCAACAGAGGCTCTTATTGGCTGTGTAAGTCGGAGGAAATACCCGTTACTCAGCAACGTATACAAACAGTTTGCTGCAGCTCATTTGCCGTATTTCCTTTTCCAAACGTACAAAAAAAAAAAAAAAAAAAAAAAAAAAAAAGTAAATCAGACTGAATATAGGACAGTATAGGATTTATGTAAAATATAGGACAATATAGGACGCTTTTGGCAATTTAAAAAAATATATAGGAAATATAGGATATATAGGATGACTGGGAGCCCTGCATTTGTATAATGTACAGAACGTCCATATTTGAGTACACTCTACTGGGAATAGAAGAATCTAGCAATTAATATAAACGTTGCCACTAATTACATAATTTTGTCTAACATATGTGAGAATGATGAATGAAACATTTTATTACATGTGTGTCAAATTGAACAAAACTGTTTCATTTATAAATACATTGAAAATTTACTGTATTTTTTCATAGAATCACAATGGCTGATGTGCTCCTTGTTATGTGATTGCGTAGGCAGCAAAGCCAATCGCGTAAATCATGGCGCCTAAAGGGCACGAGATATCCAATGGAATTGTCAGACAGGCTCTTCTGTTCGAAATTCCGCCTGTCCAAAGAGGCAGTGTGGCATTTGATTGAAGAACTCCATCCACATTTGAAAGTTGGAGTCAATGGATATGCTGTCGAATTAGAGGTAAAATGCACTCTTAAATAACAAGTTTACTGCTGTTATGTATTATTACAGATTTTTTATTTTCAATGCTAGCTTTTCATTGTTTTTATTGCAGTTTTTCATTTAAAGCATTTTATTGCAGACTTTCATTGTTAAAGATTTACTCACAGAAAATGACAGATTGCTTATGTTTCAAATTTTCGGCCTATCTGAAGTGTGAAGGTCCAGCCCATTAAAAAAATCTCTCTTAGAAGTCTTATTTCTAAAAAGGAAAAATTAAAAAATTCTTACCTCGCCTATTTAGGCTCAATCGCAACTAAATAGTCAGATGTTTCGGAATAATTGTATTTTTCGATAGATCAATGCATACAAAATTTGGGTCCATTTTGTAGTTTATTCACAAATATTAATTGATTAAAACAACACTTAATTAGGAATTTACCTGATATTTTCATTTGTTTTATAAATTATTTCAACAAAAGTTATACAAAAATTGAGATGAAAAATCACAAAAATATAACCCTAGAAAAGCATTGTGATTAATTTATAAAAACACACTTTTTAAAAAAGTTTATGTGTTTTGTAAAACAAATTACCTTGAAGACTTCTAATAGTGCACAACAATTGTCCCAGAAAATTAATTTAAGGATTACATGAAGTTTGAATATATTTTTAACCAATGTTGATGGAGAAATATATATTAGTTTAATAATTAAAAATTATTGTTTATTAACGTACAAATATTCACATACTTCTTTTATTTTAAAATAGATATTGATGACTTTACACCTACTTGGAAGTGGCAGTTTCCAAAGTGTAATAGCTGATGGAATATTGCTTGCCAACAGTCATATGTGAAGCGATTTTTGCACGATGTTGTAAGTGGGATCTTGTGTCTTGCTGATGCCTATATCACATTTCCAGTGTCTACAACTGATATACAGGAACTGTATTTAGGATTTTACCGCAAGTTTGGCTTCTCAAATGTTTGTGGTGCAATAGACAGAACACACATTTTTATGACTAGGCCAAACTGTGAAGACTGATTTACATTCATAAATATATAAACAGTTTAGTTAAAACCATATACAGAGGTACCTGGGTTCATTTAAAAACCACAAACATAATTACAGTTTAAAACGAGAAGCTTTAGAAATACTAACTGAAGAGGGTGCCATCAATGATACGACGCAGGCGCAGATTGATGGAGCATGGTCCGATGTGCTGAGGCTGGGAGCGAGCTCGCCAGTTCTGAAGATGGCAGCGGAATAGTGCTGCCGAAAGCACTAATGGTTTGTCTTTTTAACTTTTTAATGAAGTTTTAATGGCTTCTATTTGTGTTTTTTAAATAGAAAAAACAGGTTTTCAAAAAATATGCAGATGGTAAGAACTTTAAATCAATTCATATTTAATACATTATGAGAACCCATCCGAGACTGTTGGCTGATGACGTGCAAATTAACCTTTTCAGACCTAATTAAGTAATTTCTCTTTAAATTAAATAAGTTTTTCTTTTGTTAATTAAAATTACATTTCGTTGAAAAAATTTTAATCTGTTACATTTTTTGAAGAAATTTGCTTTTCTTAAATGTGTACAGATAAGGACATCCATTCTGTGCACTAGGTAATTTTTGTGGTCTCATTTGCATACACAGGGTCTCTGAAAGGTTAAAATTAGCCAGCCTTATATATATTGTGTATATATATATATATATATATATATATATATACTAGCTGAAGTACCCATCCTCGACGGGTTAGTGAATGAAATTTTCCAAAAAGCAAGAACTTTTGTCAGCATTGTAGGAGTACACAGAATGGATGTAGTATGTTGCCAAAGTAAAGAAAGCGAAGTTATAATTTTCATGGATTGTTAAAATATTACAGGTTAGAGAGTAACTAAGTCATATCATTTCATTCACTTTAGTCGTAATTATGTGATGCGCGAACGAATATTTATGCATATTGAAATAATTTTCGCAAAATCTCAAAATTAAATTAACATTTTTGAAAAATTTGAAGCCTAGAATTTAAGTTGAGTGACAACCTATCCTGTCCCCAAATTCGTTTCATTCCCTGCAGTCTTTATTTCGTGATGCTGGAACAAATTTTCAGCATTTTAAAACGATTTTCGAAAAATCTCAAAATGTAAGCAAAATATTTTAAAAATTCTCTCTCTCTCTCTCAACGCGTATAAATTAAGATTAGCAACTACCTATCATATCACTCAATTTCGTATCATTCGTATTAGTCGTTATTATGCGATGTTTGAAGAAATATAAACGTATTTTGAGAGAATTTTCACAAAATCTCAAAATCTAATAAAAATGTTTAAAAAATTGGACTCCTATAGTTTATGTTGAGCAACCATCTATCGTGTGACCAAATTTCATGTCATTCGCTTTAGTCGTTATTACGTAATACGGGAACAAAGATTCACTCAGTTTTAAACGATTTTCACAAAATCTCGAAATCTGATGGATTTTTTTTAATTAGATGCTTATAGTTTAAGGTGAGTGACCACCTATCATTTCACCATATATCATTTTTTCACCTTTGCAGTTATTAAGTGATGTGCGAACACAAATTTATGCAGTTTGAAATGATTTTCGCAAAATTTCAAAATCTAATCAAGATTTTTTTTTAATTCGACGCCTATGTTTTAAGTTGAGTGACCACCGATCATGTCACTCAATTTCATATCATTCGCTTCAGTCGTTTTTACGTGATGCTTGAACACAAATTTATGCAGTTTGAAGGGATTTTTGCAAAATCTCAAAATCCAATCAGAATTTTTTAAAAACTGGACGCCTATGTTTTAAGTTGAGTGACCACCTATCATGACACCCAATTTAACATCATTCGCTTCAGTCGTTTTTACGTGATGCTTGAACACAAATTTACGCAGTTTGAAAGGATTTTCGCAAAATCTCAAAATCCAATCAAGATTTTTTAAAAATTGGACGCCTATGTTTTAAGTTGAGTGACTACCAATCATGACACCCAATTTCATATCATTCGCTTGAGTCGTTTTTACGTGATGCTTGAACACAAATTTACGCAGTTTGAAACAATTTTCGCAAAATCTGAAAATCTAATCAAGATTTTTTAAAAATTCGACGCCTATGTTTTAAGTTGAGTGACCCCCTATCATGACACCCAATTTCATATCATTCGCTTCAGCCATTTTTACGTGATGCTTAAACAAAAAAAGCGTCACGGACAGAATGACAGACAGACAAACTTTTTTTTGAGGGCAGCATCGGATTCCCGGGTGTTTGAAACGGATAGAAATCGCAAAATTTTTGAATTCCAAGAAATGTACAGACAAAAATCTAATTTTATTTATATAGATTACGTAATGCGGGAACAAAGATTCACTCAGTTTTAAACGATTTTCACAAAATCTCGAAATCTGATCGATTTTTTTTTAATTAGATGCTTATAGTTTAAGGTGAGTGACCACCTATCATGTCACCAAATATCATTTTTTCACCTTTGCAGTTATTACGTGATGTGCGAACACAAATTTATGCAGTTTGAAATGATTTTCGCAAAATTTCAAAATCTAATCAAGATTTTTTTTTAATTCGACGCCTATGTTTTAAGTTGAATGACCACCGATCATGTCACTCAATTTCATATCATTCGCTTCAGTCGTTTTTACGTGATGCTTGAACACAAATTTACGCAGTTTGAAGGGATTTTCGCAAAATCTCAAAATCCAATCAGAATTTTTTAAAAACTGGACGCCTATGTTTTAAGTTGAGTGACCACCTATCATGACACCCAATTTTATATCATTCGCTTCAGTCGTTTTTGCGTGGTGCTTGAACACAAATTTACGCAGTTTGAAACAATTTTTGCAAAATCTGAAAATCTAATCAAGATTTTCTAAAAATTGGATGCCTATGTTTTCAGTTGAGTGACCACCTATCATGACACCCAATTTCATATCATTCGCTTCAGTCGTTTTTGCATGATGCTTGAACACAAATTTACGCAGTTTGAAACGATTTTCGCAAAATCTGAAAATCTAATCAAGATTTTTTTAAAATTGGACGCCTATGTTTTAAGTTGAGTGACCACCTATCATGACACCAAATTTCATATCATTCGCTTCAGTCGTTTTTACGTTATGCTTAAACAAAAAAAGCGTCACGGACAGAATGACAGAAAGACAAACTTTTTTTTGAGGGTCGCATCGGATTCCCGGGCGCTTGAAACGGATAGAAATCGCAAAATTTTTGAATTCCAAGAAATGTACAGACAAAAGTCTAATTTTATTTATATAGATATACACACACTGTATGCTTGGCTCCCCTCCCTCTTCTTGTTAATGTACATTGCTAGAATCGACCCTGCATACAACAGTAGTATTTAAGAACAATTTTGGATCCGGTATTTACTTATTTTTGTTGAGAAAAACTATTTTTAAAAAAAAATTGAGTATTGTTAAGGTGTAATGCAATTAATACTTTTTACAAGTTATTCTGCTGATGCAGACATTTATAAGATATTTGTACCAGTTCCCTTTTCAGAGTTATAATTATTATTTTCTGAATATTTTAACAATTACATAAACATGAATAAGGCCTGATCTTAACTGATTCTTCCAAGCACTGTAGAATTAAACTCTATAGTAAATTACATAAATTTGTGTCTGACTGTAATGATAAATATATCAAAATTAAGTTGTTTTTTTTTTTTTCCAGGTCTGTGATTCGAATTTAAAGATATTGGACGTAGTTGCTAGGTGGCGTAGTTCTACCCACGATTATTTTATATGGAGCCACAGCAGGCTGAAGAACATTTTTCACATGAACATGTTACCTCAACATAAATTTTTGCTGGGAGATAACGGCTATCCCCTTGAAACTTGTCTTCTTTTGCCATATTTAAACCCACGTATGCCACCGGAACATCTGTTTAATAAAAAATATGCATCAGCCAGAAATATCGTAGAATGCTGTTTTGGTATTTCACATGAACATGTCACCTCAACATTAATTTTTGTTGGGAGGTAGCAGCTATCCCCTTGAAACGTCTTCTTTTGCCGTATTTAAACCCACGTACGCCACTGGAACATCTGTTTAATAAAAAACAAGCATCAGCCAGAAATGTTGTAAAATGCTGTTTTGGTATTTTAAAATCCAGATTTCGAATATTACATGAGACTGGTGGAGATATGCTGTATTCCCCACCAAAAGTTTGTAATATAGCAATTGCTGCAGCAGTTTTGCACAACTTGTGCCTCTTGAATCGCGTGCAGAACCATCAGATGCAGGTGACCATAATGAAGATAATGATACAATTCCCTGTACAGCATCTACCCATGCTGCTCGGTACATAAATCCTCGGGCTTTTTTCATACCATGTGCTGCTCATTCATTAAATTTAGTAGTACATTAGGCTGCTAAAGTTACATTTGAGACTGTTTTAACGTAGTGCACGAACTATATAATTTTTTTTTTTCAGCTTCTAGTTATGATAGAATGTTTTGAAAAGCAATATTAGTACTTTTACACTGAAATCAGTAAGTGACACAAGATAGGATAGCAGAGTAAAATTGGTGCAAACTCTCAGGTGTCAGCTAAATCCTTATAAACAAAGATGAAATTCTGTTTGTGGGTTTGATTTGTATACAAATCCACAAAAATGGACCTATCAGCCTGAAATTAAATGTAAATATGTAAAATAATATAGAATAAATCATAATCCACTTTAAAACTTTGAAAGTCCACCCGTTCCCGGAATTGAAGAGATTTTTTATGTTCTCCACGCAAAAAGCTTTCCATAATTGTAACCCCTGAAGTGAAAAAAGGAACGTGGTTGCCATGTGTGGCGATTTTGCCGAATAAAATGTTTTAAATTCTCAAAGTAAAAATAAAAGAATAATAATGATTTTTTTTTGTTAGTTTATATTTGTAAGATTATTATTATTTTTTTTTAAATATCGTGTGCATGGGAAATCGGAGCAGGAATGACATGTTTTATACGCAAAACAATAAGAATTGAAGATTTTCGAGGCTCATGTGTAAAATTTTTTAGTTTGGCGAAAAAATAAAATGGCTCAAATGCCGATTTTGAGAAAGTGAGTTCTAGCGGTTTGCACAGTTTTCGGCTTGGCGCAATTTACTGAGAGCTTAAGGAAATAGATTTTTGAAAACAAGTGCAAAGGTTTTATTAGAATACAGCGTTAAATTTTAATGATCCGTGAAGAAATAATGCAGTTATTAAGGGATTTCAAGCAATCTATCTTCAGAATTCTTGCCAATTGAGTACATTGATTAAAGTTAGGGGAGTTCCGCCAAATTTCAGAAAATTGAAATCTTCTCATTTAGTACATCAGAGTAACGATGAATAAAACACGTTATAGTTGATAATTAAAAAAAATTCAGCTGTATTAAGGGATTCCACTTTTCAAATATATGCATGCTTTACTTTTTGGCAGTCGAACCATTTCCCATCTTGATTGCTGCTAAGTCAATGCTTCGAATGATTTCCTGAAAAAACGCTTACAAAATGGCGTATATTGGCACTTTGGCGAGGCTTGGATTTGAAACTGGATTTTATTTGAGACTGGGATATATAATGACACTGGTTATAGATAAAAATGAATGTTGGTATGTGTGTATGAGGTTGAAAAACTCCAGCACCGTTGCACCGTGATATTTGGTTCACCTAAGTCTTATCATTGAGAAGCTTTTTATGCTATCAGTTTTCTTCTAACTTGCCACTAGGTGGCGCAGCAGAACGTCGAATTCTATTCCGTTTAGCCGTTTACTATGCGAATATCGTCCAACCGATTTCGATGAAATTTGGTACATGCGGATATTAGAACACGGAGAATATTTTTCCGTATCTATTTTGCTGTAACTTGCCGCTAAATGGCACTGCAACGCATCAACTTCTATACCGATTGGCATAAAATTTCTTATACTTACACATTTCAGCACAAAGAATATATTCTAACTGTGTTCCTTTTGATGTTACTCACCACTAGATGGCACTGCAATGCATTATTATTTTAACTCGCCACTAGATGACGCTCCAGCAGGCCAAATTCTTGACCATTCAAATGGTCGCTATGAAAATCAGTATACATAGCTATTTGAACAATGAGAATATTTTGGCGTTATCCATTTTGCTATAACTCGCCACTTGACGGCACTGTAGCAAATCATTACTTTAATTAACCACTAGATCACGCTGCAGTGTATCACTTCTTGACTGTACAACCGGTGTAATTACAGATTTTAATATGTCTTTTGTGGTTTTGAGAAAAGTTTTCTGAAGGGCAAAGCAAGCAGGATTATGATCATAAATCAGTGTTTTGAGGTCATCATTTTTATTAAGGAAGCCATAGCAGTTCCAGGATAGCAGCAGAGTCATAATCATGTATATTATAATAAGACAGTATCTCTAGAATCATCATTGCAGGAAGATGACATAGTGGCTAATGAAATTATTGATGACGTTCAAGAGCTCCAACCAGATGACCTGGAAACCCCAAAATTAGAATTTAGCAGCGAAGATGAGGGAAATAAAGATAATTTTGATAATGACTCATCTTCACAAAGCAACTTGAATGAAAGCCATTTACAAAATTTTGTCGAAGGGGACAACTTTGTGGAATATCTGATGCAAGCAGATTTCTTTTTTGAAGCAAACAAGATTACTTCTGAGGCTGAGAAGCGTGCTTTGCTATTGACGGCAATTGGCAAGAAAACCTTCTCGCTGCTTCGAAATTTGCTGCACCCACGTGACATGAAAGATGTTCCATACAGTGAGATCATTAAAGTTTTAACAGACTATTATGCTCCTGCTTCTTCAATAATAATGGAACGATTTCGTTTCTATGAACTGAGACAAGGCAGTGAAAACATTTCTACCTTCATCGTGAAAATCAAGGAACTCGCCAGCAAATGCAACTTTGGAGCATTTCTAAATGATACGCTAAGAGACAAATTGATTTGTGGATTACAATCTGAACAAATCCAAAATAAGTTACTTAGTGAAAGAGACGTAGACTTTGCTAAAGCATCGGAAATAGCACTGACCATGGAGACAGCATTCAAGGAAACCAGATCACTAAAAAAAGATTCGACAAGTGTTTTGAAAATCCATTCATCAGACACTAAGAAGCAACAAAAATTTCCTCAACGTAAGGGTTCAGAAAAATCTTCAATTCCACATCAAGGATCGAAGGAGGCAAAGTTGTGTAAACACTGTGGCAAATCTCACAGAGGAGAATGCAAATTTAAAAATGCTACATGTCATCACTGTGGTGTTAAGGGCCACATTAGAACCGTGTGCAAGCTTTCGAATACTAACTTTGTGGAAACTGGTACGACTCCAAGTGATCAATTTTTATTTGAATAATATAAATGTGTTTAACATTCCAGGTTCTTTAGAACCTTACACCACTAATGTGGATATCAATGGTTTGATGGTAAGTATGCAAATTGATACTGGTAGTGCATTCTCCATCATTTCAGTTGAAAAATTTCAACAATTAAAATTGAAAAGCACAAGATCACTACCAATTCCTAAGTTAAAATCTTATACTGGTGATGATTTAAAAATCATAGGTAATTTTGAAGTTCCTGTTACTTATTTGAATAAGTGTTATTCCCTTCCATTAATTGTTGTTGATTGCTTTGATAAACCAACTTTACTAGGTAGAGAATGGATTCAACAGTTAAACATTAAAATTAATGATTGTGTTAATGTCATGTTAACTGATAGAGTTGATTGTAACAATGTTGATTTTGATAATGTTTCTTCTATTGTTGAATATTTTAAAAAGAAATTCCCAAATTGTTTTAATTTAACTGATACATCTAGCATTTTAGGTGAACCAATCAATATAGCAATGAAACAGGAAACTATTCCTATATTTTGCAAAAGCAGGCCAGTCCCCTATGCTCTAAGAGAATTAGTTGATAGAGAGCTAGATAATCTTATTAATAGTGGTGTTTTACATGTTGTTAGTCATTCTAAATGGGCAACGCCCATAGTTGCTGTTCCAAAACTTGATGGAAATGGCAAAAAAACTGTCAGAATTTGTGGTGACTTTTCTGTAACTGTTAACAAATGTTGCGAAACACAATTTTACCCATTGCCATCCCAGGAAGAAATTTTAACGAGTATGGGTGATGGAGAGTATTTTTCTAAAATAGATTTATCAAAGGCTTTCAATCAACTCCAAATTAGTCACGAATCTCAGGAATTGTTAACACTGAATACTCCTAGAGGCTTACTTAGGTATTCAAAACTTCCCTTTGGAATTAAATTAGCTTCTTTTCTTTTTCAACAAAAAATGGATGAGATTCTGAAAGATATTGTTTATACAAATTGTTACATTGATGATTTAGTTATTAGGGCAAAAACAAAAGATGAGTGCATAAAAAGAACTGAGATGGTAATGGATAAACTAAACTCTTACAATGTTAAAATAAATCTTTCTAAATGTGAATTCTTTAAAAATAGTATTCAAATTCTAGGTCACATGAAAGACTCTAGTGGTGTTCATCCATTAGATGATAAATGTAGTGCTATATATCAAACTGCTATACCAAAAAATGCTACCGAGTTAAAAAGCTATCTTGGCTTATTAGGGTATTATTCTCATTTTATTCCAAATTTATCTGCTACCTTACGTCCGCTTTATGACTTACTGGAAAAGGACGCTAAATGAAAATTTGATAAAGAGTGTATAAAGGTTTTTGAATTTAGCAAAACGCTGTTAAAAAAATATAATGTTTTGGTTCATTTTGATATGGCTAAACCAATAGTGTTGCAATGTGATGCATCAGACTATGGTGTTTGATCTGTCTTATGCCATGAATTTCCTGGTGGTGAACTTAGACCAATATTTTTTGCTTCTAAAACACTGAGTAAAGCTGAAAGAAATTATGCTCAGGTGCATAAAGAGCCTTTGGCCATAATTTTTGGCATAAAAAAATTCAATACATTTTTGCAAGGTCAGAAATTCCCCATTGAGACAGACTCAAAGCCATTGTTGACATTATTTGGTCATAATAAATCGGTGCCAACTATGGTTAATGCAAGAATGCAGAGATGGTCTATAATTCTTTCAAATTATGATTATGTTATAAGGTATAAAAAAGGTACCGAGTTGTTGCTTGCTGATGCACTGTCTAGATTACCATGTAAAAATGTTTCAATTGATGAGTTTACACATTTTATTTGCTTCTTTTCCGATTTTGAAGCCTTAAGACATGATGACATTCAGAAAGCAACATCTCTTGATCCTTGTTTATCAAAGGTTTTGAATTACACTAAGTTTGGTTGGCCCACTGATATTGATGAAAAGCTGCAAGATTTCAAAAAAGTTAAGGATGAACTATCTATTGAAGAAAATTGCTTGTTAAGGGCAAATAGGCTAGTAATTCCTAAAATTTGGCATGACAAAATACTGGAACTATTGCATAATGAACATCCAGGTATTTTTCGAATGAAACAATTAGCCAGAGCCTATTTCTGGTTCCCAAAAATTGATCAGCTTATTGAAAATTTTGTAAACAAATGTATACCTTGCCAACTTACCAGGTCAGTTGCTCCCAAAGTCAAATCAAATTTTTGGCCCTTAAGTGGTAAACCTTTTGAAAGAATACATATTGACTTTGCTGAATTTGAGAATAGAAATCTTTTAATTGTCAAGGATTCTTATACCAAATGGATAGATGTTTCTCTTGTGAATAACATAGACTCAAAGTCAACAATATCTCATTTGCGTAGATTATTTGCTTGTTTTGGATTACCCAATGAAATTGTATCTGATAATGCTGCACAGTTTAAATCTGAATTATTTTCAAATTTTTTTAAAGCTAATGGTATTTATACAACAAATTCTCCACCTTATCATCCAAATTCTAATGGCGCAGCAGAAAACTCAGTCTGTGTTGTTAAAACATGTTAAAAAGACAGGCACTTTCTAATCGCAAATATGACAATTTTCAACATAGGTTAGATTCAGCACTTTTTGCTTACAGGAATACTCCATCATCAGTAACACTAAAAACTCCAGCTGAATTACTTTTTAGATATTTACCCCAAACCACCATCACAAAGATTAGAAGTAATCACTTGTCAAAAGAAAAGAAATACCAAGATTATCAAAAATCTTACTTCAATCGTAATGCTGCTATTTTGAAATTAATGCAAGGGTATGGGTAAAGTCTACTAGAAATGAAAATATGTAGCTAATGATTCGAATTTCTCAAAACTGAGACCAACAGTGGACAGTCATGTGAACAGTGGACAGTCATGTGTGACTGTTAGAAATGCTATTCTACCTGCCTTAGATATCGCAATGAAACCTAATGAAGAAATTACTCTGAGTAATTCTACTAGTGAAACATTGCCTAATTTAGAATTGTCAACCTCTAGCTCAGAAAGCACTCCAACTTCTAATTCTGATACTTCACCAATAAAGTCTACGAGACCAAAGCGAATTATAAAACCCCCCAAAAGATATAGTGATGAATTTTAAATGAATGTATTACTATCTATTGTTTTTATCATACTCATTGTGTAACTGGTATGTTCATAATTGTCTTTGTTTTTTATTTGTTGTACTATCTAACAAATAAGGAGGAGAGTGTCATGTATCTGGCAACACGAAATGATATAGATTTGAAGTGAAGTAATGTAACTCAATTCTATCACGTTTTTGTGTCTCAGCATGTTGATTTCTCACGCTACTCTGTTCTGTTAACTTATAATAAATATACTTACATTCTACTTATTGTAGCCATGTTCTTCATAACTAAGGAATGATTATCATAAAAATATAATCACCGATCACCTCAGGCTATTAACGTAAAAAACATGCAAAATGGAGAGTATCACTATGTTGGTGTTTTAGAAGGCATTATCCGAAAGTTATCTTCTTATAAATTTTTAAATATTAGCAATATAGCTCTAGATCTGAATATTGATGTTTTACCATTACATAAAAGCTCGTCTAAATCATTCTGGCCTATTTTAGGTTGGATTTATAATATAGACAGAAGTACTCCATTTCTAATCTGAGTCTTTTGTGGCTGTGGTAAGCCTTCAAATTTATCGGAGTATTTAAGTGATACTGTACAAAACTGTACGAATGTGTATACTGTACAAAATTTGGAGGTATTATTAGAAAGTGGTTTCCAATTTAATGGAAACCATGTTAAATTCTCAATTCAATCATTTATATGTGATGCTCCAGCTTGAGCATTTCTAAAATGTGTGAGGGCACACAGACTGTTATGGGTGTGAGAAATGCACTACTGAGAGAGATAAAATTTTTCAAATGAAACCTCCCTCTTCCACCCCCACCCCAAAAAATTTTTGTATCAGTAATTTTGATCCATTCCACCTTTATATTTGCATATACATATAGTATATCAAAAAGTTGCACAACAGTCTGCTAAGCAAGATGCATTGAAGATTGAAAAGTGACTAAAAATCAGGATTGCTCTTACTATTGACCTTTCAAACACCATGCAAGTTAACACTTTCATATTACAACTTCAGTAAATTTTTGTTTCGTTTGGGTTAGTTTTATTCATATTGTCAATGCAAGTATTGTTCCGCTTTAGAAGTATCACCAAAAATTTTGGCATCTTAATATGTACATCCATCCTAAGCACCTCGTTTACTTTTTTCTGGCTCCCGCAAAATTTAGAAGTACACAAAAATTTCATATCTTATATTTATTTATTTTCAGAATGTTTTCAGTTGTGCACTTTTTAGACACAGATAGTGTCGCCCATCAGCCACTAATGGTTGTTGAGTGAAGAGCTCTGCAAATGGCCTCCAGTAGTAAGCTCGTTGGCAGTTAAAAAATGTATGTTACTGCATCAAGTCCCAGAGGAAAACTGGAAAACCTATCATATTCATGTCATGGGCCGTTATGGTTAGTATTATTTTTAAGTTCTTATTTAACTAATGTGCTAACGAATGGCAGAGTGATTAAAGCCACCAAACATTGGGAGATGAAGTAGAGGTACAGGGGGTCTGTCCTCTTCTGCAGCCATCAGTCTATTAGTCTGGAGTTTTAGGGGGTTTAATCTGCAATGTATGTTTACTGAAGTAATTTTCTTTTTTTAGATAACTATGCTACAGCAAAGAAGAAAGCCGTAAAGGCTTTATACACTTCCAATTTAGAATCAGAGTGGTCAAGTGTTGAAAGGTCTCCTCCCCAAAAAAGAAAAGAGTCAAACAAAGACATCAGCATGTACTTTCAGAAAATGAAATAGAATCGTTACCAAATAAAAAGTTGACAAATGTAGCAGCAGCACCAGCAGTATCTGATGATGAACCACCACTCGATTTTGAATTTTTCTGTATGTAATATTATTTTTATACTTTGACTGTTCTAAATCATTTTTTATTTGTCATTAAATGCACATAATATTATTTACACATAACTTAGTGCATCATATTAGAAAAAACTAGTATATATATATATACAGGGTGTCCAGCCTTAATGTGACCCAATAGCTAATTCCCGAACCGTTCGGTTTAGATATGCACTTCCAATTTAAAAAATGTTTTTAAAAAGGTAAAGAATGTTTTTATGTGCTTTTCGAACCAAAAAACCCATTTAGAAAAAAATTACAAAAATTAAATTTTTATACGGTCCCCAGGTCCTATCACTTATATTTAGGAAAAGATGCAGTACCCAAAAACAAAGTAAACACAAAAAGTTTCATTTTATTACGATAAAAACTGACCAAGTTATGGAACTTTGAAAATCATACATTTCATCCATTTTCTCGGTCAATTTCAAGAAGCTAGTAAGGGACCGTCTCCAAAATGAAATTAATTGGAACTCTGCCAGGAAACTTTCGCTCTTGCATGTCACTCTTATGTAAATCGTTTTTAAATTTAAAAGTACATACATTACGTTAATATTACAATAATTGAGTACTTAAGAAACAAATTTATTCTGTGTACGTGTAAAACATAGATAAAATAAAATATTTTGGACGAAGAAAACTTTTTAAAAGCAGTTCCAAAAAAATAGATTTATTTGCCTGCGGCTTCAGACTGATTTGCTGCGATACTGATCATGGCGAACGTTAAAAATCTGCTGTGTAGTCGCTTGCAATTGCAATACAGCCGTATTCTAATATTACGAATTCTAGTATGGGAGAACGAGATGTATACAACTGGTCTCCAGGCATTAGCTCCTGCGCCAGGACTGGACGATAAGGAAATGCACCGTACGTATGTAATATGTTCCACACCGTCGATTTTGAGTAGGAACAAGCCATGCTAATATCCTGGACACTACTTTCAGGATGAGCCAGGGCATATCCTAGAACATCCTCAGCGGGTATCCGCAAGCTTGAAGGTGTGGCACGAGACAAGGGAATACGTCTATGACAACTCCCAGTTCTATACAAGCGTTGAACAGCACGGGCAATTGTACAATAAGATAGATGTCTTCGACTGGGAAATTTAATGGCATGAAGTCTTGCCGCCTCTCTCTTATTTCGATTACACTGCCCATACAACAGTACCATTTCGTAGTATTCTTCATTTGTATACATCTCGTTCTCCTGTACTAGAATTCGTAATATTAGAATACGACTGTATGCAATTGCAAGCGACTACACAACAGATTTTTAACGTTTGCCATGATCAGTACTGCAGCAAATCAGTCTGAAGCCGCAGGCAAATAAGTAAGTTTTTGGAACTGCTTTTGAAAAGTTTTCTTCCTCCAAAATATTTTATTTTATCTATGTTTTACACTTACACAGAATAAATTTTGTTTCTTAAGTACTCAGTTATTGTAATATTAACGTAATGTGTGTACTTTTAAATTTAAAAACGATTTACATAAGAGTGACGTGCAAGAGCAAATGTTTCCTGGCAGAGTTCCAATTAATTTCACTTTGGAGACGGTCCCTTACTAGCCGAGAAAAGGGATGAAATGTATGATTTTCAAAGTTCCATAACTTGGTCAGTTTTTATCGTAATAAAATGAAACTTTTTGTGTTTACTTAGTTTTTGTGTACTGCATCTTTTCCTAAATATAAGTGATAGGACCTGGGGACCGTATAAAAATTTAATTTTTGTAATTTTTTTCTAAATGGGTTCTTTGGTTCGAAAAGCACGTAAAAACATTCTTTACCTTTTTTAAAACATTTTTCAAATTGGAAGTGCATATCTAAACCGAATGGTTTGGGAATTAGCTATTGGATCACATTAAGGCTGGACACCCTGTATATATATGGTTAATTTTATAGAATTACTTTTCCTACCTCAATATAAAGAAGAATTGCAGTTTTAAAAATACTATATTGAACTAATTTTATCTGCAATATTTGTTTTGAAATGAACAGGTGTAGAGTGCAGGCAGGGATAATTTAACAATTTATGTGTTCAGTAAATAAGTTTTAAATATGAATAATAAAATAGCTTAGGTTTGGATCACGATTACACTTTTTAATGAAATGCTAAATACATGCATAATCTTTACCAAACAAAAATTTAAAATTTACATTAATTTTTCCTGCGCTTTCATGTTTTCTTTTTCACGATTTCTAAATTTCCCGAGTTTTCCCAGTTGTGTAGCAACCTTGATAATGAAATTACTTGGCTTCTAACTTGAACACCTGGCTGGACCTAGAAAATCCTGGAGTTCCACACAAAGAATCTCAATCAGTTTAGTATCCTTATTATTTCTTCCTCAGTAACAGCAATTTCATATGGTACTAAAGGATCCATACAGATGAAAATTGGGTCTGTTTTGCGGCCCGTTTACAAAATTAAAATCTATTAAAATGGCCACTTCTGAAAAATACAATCCAGTAAAACAGTTTTCATCAACATTTTAGTATGTTTCATTAATATTTTTAACAAAAAAAAGTGACTTTTTCAAAAAACAGGTATGAAATTTGACAAAAATAAGTGTTGAAATTCACAATTATAGGCAGTTTTCAAAAAATGGGACCCTGGAAAAAAAGTACTGGATTGACCCATTACTACATTAAAGATGAAGTTATTTTTATACTTTAATTAATAAATATTTTGTAATGTTTTCTTTTAGTAGGTTGGTTGGTTGATGTTTAATGGCACAAGGTCCAACATAGGACATACTGCGCCAGTTTATGTGTAAAATATTAACAACAAGGTTTTTCCATGTAAAAAAATGTTGTATAAAGCAAGTAAAGCTAAAATTCATGAAATCTAAAAGAGATAAAAGCAAGTTATAGAAAGATAAAATGTAAATAAAAAAGAGTCATCTGTATGGGGGCTCCCATCCAGATACCAGTCAGAAACACACACTTCATAATAGACTGAAGAAAAGAAGAGATTTTAATGTGGGGTTTCACACAACATATCGTTAAGACTGGGATGAGTACACTTAAATAGGCTTGGTAAAACTTATTAAAAGCTGTACAAGAGGTTAAAATGTGACGAATGGTAAGGTGAGTATGACAATGTGAACACTCCAGAGCAGGTTCACCCAGGAGGAAAATTTAAAAGAAGCCCATTTAACTAGAAATAATTTGGGAAAGTGGCACAAACGTTACAGCCATTTTAGATGTAGGACTTTAATATCTTTTACAAAAAATGTATATGGACTAGAAAAATTGAAGGAAATGCTTTTTTCTGTGAAGCTTGTAATTTAGCTAAAAGCTTTAGGGAACCACTCCCAGAAAGTGAAGGTATTAGGTCAAAAGACGTTTTAGAATTGATTCACTTAGATATCTGGGGTCTTGCTCCATTACCATCAATGGGTGGTGCAAAGTTTTTTTTGTATCTATGACTAATGATTTTTCGAGATTATTTTTATACTTCAGAAAATATATAAAAGTAAGTTTTTAAGTATTTTTAATTTTTTAAAGCAAGTGTTGAAACATATACTGGGAGAAAAATTAAGCCCATTAGGACTGACGTGAAGCAGTTTGTGCATACCGGTTTCATTCCCAGTAACTTTAACGTGAAACATCGCAAATCAGTACAGCGCATGCACCTGTATAAAGTTCGTGGTATCTGAACTACTCACGAAAAAGACTTTTTCCAGGCAGCAGTTATACTGAATGCATGTATAGGTAAACAAACAAACATGATGATGGAAGATTTATTTGAAATTGCTGCGTTTGAAGGCATGAGCTCCGAAGAATTGGATGATGTGCTACTGTGCACATTTTCCTTGCTAAGAGTGTTATTTAAGATGCCAGAAATATGGTTGATCAAACATTCACAGTTTAACTGAAAACAAATGCTTAAATTATTTTAGATTTAAGAAAGAAGATATATATGTTACAGTGAAAACGCGTTCTGACTGAGTGCATCAGGGAAAACCCGAATTAACTAGGCAAAACGCGTTCTGACTGGCAGCGCTAGGCAAAACCCGAATTAACTAGGGAAAACCCGTTTTATTTGAGTAGCGGTAGCACGTTTTCGAGGGGCCCCTACAGCGGAGGCATATTTTCCAGGGGGCTCCCTACAGCGATGGCCGGACCCACTGATTTTTTCCGGGTCTCGCAAAGGGCCAGCTTTAGCATATTTTCAAGGGAGCCCCCTTAAGTGATAGCTGGACGCAGTAATAGGGAGTTTGTGTATACCGTTTCTTCCTACGCTAACGCTATCCGCTATTCGGAGTATTTTGACCAACCATGTTTAGCATTTTATGCGTGCACATGCACTTTATTGTCCAATGTCATTTAACGTTAGCGTTACCGCGAGTGAAACTGGGCCTGCACAAACTCCCTAATGTTTTTTGGGTCTCGCAAAGGACCAGCGTTAGCATATTTTCCAGGGGGGCCCCTACAGCGGTGCCCACTGATGTTTGTTTGTGTCTTGCAAAGGGACAGCATTAGCATATTTTCGAGGGGCCCCCCCTAAAGCGACGGCCGGACCCATCGATGTTTTTTTGGGTCTCGCAAGGGGCCAGCGTTAGCATATTTTCGAGGGGCCCCCTTGAAGTGATGGCCGGACACACTGATATTTTTTGGGTCTCGCAGAGGGCCAGGGGGCCCCTACATAGGTGGCCGGACCCACTGATGATTTTTTGGTGAAAACCGCCATTACAACTGCTGTCGACACGATTGACAGTGAGGCCTGCTCACGAGTAATGGTTGGATTCCAGAACCACCTAACTGCTGTCCTTGTTAAAGATGGCGGGCACTTCGAAGCTCTTTATCATTAATTGCCCAATATGTCCATTCAATAAACGTCATTAAATTCTTCTCATGTCTCTTATTTGTTTTTATTTTTTCATTTGTTTCAAACATTACCCGCTGGGCCACCCTGTACTAACTTTGTGGAAACTGGTACGACTCCAAGTGATCAATCTGATTTTTATTTGAATAATATAAATGTGTTTAACATTCCAGGTTCTTTAGAACCTTACACCACTAATGTGGATATCAATGGTTTGATGGTAAGTATGCAAATTGATACTGGTAGTGCATTCTCCATCATTTCAGTTGAAAAATTTCAACAATTAAAATTGAAAAGCACAAGATCACTACCAATTCCTAAGTTAAAATCTTATACTGGTGATGATTTAAAAATCATAGGTAATTTTGAAGTTCCTGTTACTTATTTGAATAAGTGTTATTCCCTTCCATTAATTGTTGTTGATTGCTTTGATAAACCAACTTTACTAGGTAGAGAATGGATTCAACAGTTAAACATTAAAATTAATGATTGTGTTAATGTCATGTTAACTGATAGAGTTGATTGTAACAATGTTGATTTTGATAATGTTCCTTCTATTGTTGAATATTTTAAAAAGAAATTCCCAAATTGTTTTAATTTAACTGATACATCTGGCATTTTAGGTGAACCAATCACTATAGCAATGAAACAGGAAACTATTTCTATATTTTGCAAAAGCAGGCCAGTCCCCTATGCTCTAAGAGAATTAGTTGATAGAGAGCTACATAATCTTATTAATAGTGGTGTTTTACATGTTGTTAGTCATTCTAAATGGGCAACGCCCATAGTTGCTGTTCCAAAACTTGATGGAAATGGCAAAAAAACTGTCAGAATTTATGGTGACTTTTCTGTAACTGTTAACAAATTTTGTGAAACACAATTTTACCCATTGCCATCCCAGGAAGAAATTTTAACGAGTATGGGTGACGGAGAGTATTTTTCTAAAATAGATTTATCAAAGGCTTTCCATCAACTCCAAATTAGTCACGAATCTCAGGAATTGTTAACACTGAATACTCCTAGAGGCTTACTTAGGTATTCAAAACTTCCCTTTGGAATTAAATCAGCTTCTTTTCTTTTTCAACAAAAAATGGATGAGATTCTGAAAGATTTTGTTTATACAAATTGTTACATTGATGATTTAGTTATTAGGGCAAAAACAAAAGAAGAATGCATAAAAAGAACTGAGATGGTAATGGATAAACTAAACTCTTACAATGTTAAAATAAATCTTTCTAAATGTGAATTCTTTAAAAATAGTATTCAAATTCTAGGTCACATGAAAGACTCTAGTGGTGTTCATCCATTAGATGATAAATGTAGTGCTATATATCAAACTGCTATACCAAAAAATGCTACCGAGTTAAAAAGCTATCTTGGCTTATTAGGGTATTATTCTCATTTTATTCCAAATTTATCTGCTACCTTACGTCCGCTTTATGACTTACTGGAAAAGGACGCTAAATGGAAATTTGATAAAGAGTGTATAAAGGTTTTTGAATTTAGCAAAACGCTGTTAAAGAAATATAATGTTTTGGTTCATTTTGATATGGCTAAACCAATAGTGTTGCAATGTGATGCATCAGACTATGGTGTTGGATCTGTCTTATGCCATGAATTTCCTGGTGGTGAACTTAGACCATATTTTTGCTTCTAAAACTGAGTAAAGCTGAAGAATTATGCTCAAGAGGCTTTGGCCATAATTTTTGGCATAAAAAAATTCAATAAATTTTTGCAAGGTCAGAAATTCACCATTGAGACAGACTCAAAGCCATTGTTGACATTATTTGGTCATAATAAATTGGTGCCAACTATGGTTAATGCAAGAATGCAAAGATGGTCTATAATTCTTTCAAATTAAGATTATGTTATAAGGTATTAAAAAGGTACTGAGTTGTTGCTTGCTGATGCACTGTCTAGATTACCATGTAAAAATGATGTTTCAATTGAAGAGTTTACACATTTTATTTGCTTCTTTTCCGATTTTGAAGCCTTAAGACATGACATTCAGAAAGCAACATCTCTTGATCCTTGTTTATCAAAGGTTTTGAATTACACTAAGTTTGGTTGGCCCACTGATATTGATGAAAAGCTGCAAGATTTCAAAAAAGTTAAGGATGAACTATCTATTTCTTACTTCAATCGTAATGCTGTTAAGAGAAATTTTGAAATTAATGAAAGGGTATGGGTAAAGTCTACTAGAAATGAAAATATAAAACGGTATCCTGGTAAAATTACTAAAGCTATAAGTTTAAATACTTTCTTAGTGAGTGTTAATAATAAAATTCGCTATGACCATCTTAGAAAATCTGAGATAGATGTAGCTGATGATTCGAATTTCTCAAAACTGAGACCAACAGTGGACAGTAATGTGAATACACCATCTGTTAGAAATGCTATTCTACCTGCCTTAGATATCGCAATGAAACCTAATGAAGAAATTACTCTGAGTAATTCTACTAGTGAAACATAGCCTAATTTAGAATTGTCAACCTCTAGCTCAGAAAGCACTCCAACTTCTAATTCTGATACTTCACCAATAAAGTCTACCAGGCCAAAGCGAATTATAAAACCCCCATAAAGATATAGTGATGAGTTTTAAATGAATGTATTTCTATCTATTGTTATTATCATACTCATTGTGTAACTGGTATGTTCATCATTGTCTTTGTTTTTTATTTGTTGTACTATCTAACAAATAAGGAGGAGAGTGTCATGTATCTGGCAACACGAAATGATATAGATTTGAAGTGAAGTAATGTAACTCAGTTCTATCACGTTTTTGTGTCTCAGCATGTTGATTTCTCACGCTACTCTGTTCTGTTAACGTATAATAAATATACTTACATACTACTTAATGTAGCCATGTTCTTCATAACTAAGGAATGATTATCATAAAAATATAATCACCGATCACCTCAGGCTATTAACGTAAAAAACATGCAAAATGGAGAGTATCACTATGTTGGTGTTTTAGAAGGCATTATCCGAAAGTTATCTTCTTATAAATTTTTAAATATTAGCAATATAGCTCTAGATCTGAATATTGATGTTTTACCATTACATAAAAGCTCGTCTAAATCATTCTGGCCTATTTTAGGTTGGATTTATAATATAGACAGAAGTACTCCATTTCTAATCTGAGTCTTTTGTGACTGTGGTAAGCCTTCAAATTTATCGGAGTATTTAAGTGATACTGTACAAAACTGTACGAATGTGTATACTGTACAAAATTTGGAGGTATTATTAGATAGTTGGTTGGTTGGTTTTGTTTATTGGCACAAGGTCTAAAAAGGACATACCGGAAGAAACGCCGCAGCGTTTACGTGTTTAAAAAGTAAAATTTTAACAGGTGCGGCGTTTCTAACGATGCGGCGCTTACGTGCCAAAAAAAAAAAAAAAAATCCATTCACATGAACAAATATTAGCTTATCACTTTGGTTCTGTACGTAGAAGATCGTCAGATTTCAAGGAACTCTGTCCGTAAATGAATTTTTCAGAACCCATCCTCTCCCCTTCCCCTTATTTTGTAAATCCACAGTGATTCTTTCGGAAAACTGTCACGCCTCCACGTATCTTGCAAATGGATACAATAGCTAAGTCGTCAACTACATTCTTTATTCACGGACTAAGAGTTTATAGAACGATCATCGACAAGCGGCAGAGCGGCAAAATCATGTCAGCCTCTCAAAGGAAAATACTGAACCCCGTTATAATAATTAGCGCTCTCGTGCCCTCTGACGACGCAAAGCGTAAGCAGCTCTCTCGCCACGTGCGCACGCATGCGAAAAATAAAAAACTCAGATTTATTATTTTGAATAACTCAAGATAATAAATCTGATACCCCCAGATAATGATTTTGACGATGTCGCAGACTTGGATCTTGATTTAGATCAGGATATGCTAAATTTATTTAATTCTGATACGGAAGATTCAGACTTTGACGGCTTCACATAATGTAAATTTTGATTTCTCTTAGCAAAAGTAAAATTTGAAATTTTCATCTTTTATTCATTTTGTTTTTTCGACGTTGGATCCTTTTTCGCAGTAACATAGTATCAGTGTTACGTATATATGGACTTCTTTAACGGATAATTATCAAAATTCATGAACGTAAGTACACTTTCATATTTCTTACTTAATAATTTATTTTTATATTATGATTTTATTTCATTTTTTTCTCTTAAATGAAATGCCATACATCATGACACAGAGCAAAATTTTCCAACTGTGAGGTTCAAGGTCATGTGCATGCAATTTAATTTAGTGCGGCGTCTACGCCAATGCGGCGTTTCTGTACAGTTTTAATTTTTCTTGACCTGTTTTCTTCAAGTGCAGCGTTTATGCTGATGCGGCGTTTCTTCCGGAAATTACGGTACTGCGCCAGACTATGTATAGAGAGTGTAAAAACAATGTTGTCAGGTAAAAGGATGTTGCATAAAACAAAAAAAGCTAAAAACTGTGAAGTCTAAAAATGATAAAAGCAAACTGTAGAAGGGTAAAAGTGTATAAAGTTAACTAAAGGACATCTGGATGGGGGCTCCCATCCAGATACCAGTCAAAGGTGGACACTTCACACTGAATAAAAAATATTGGTACGTCGGAGGAAAGAGAACAAATTACAGTGTGGGGTTTCACCCAAAATTTCGCCAAGTTCGGGATGAGAGCAGTTAAAAAATATGTGGTAGAAATTATTAAAAACAGTACATGAGGTTAAAAGATGACAAATGGTGAGATGAGTATGACAATGAGGGCATTCTGGAGCAGGTTCACCCAATAGAAGGTACTTATGGGTAAGTCTTGTATGGCCAATGAGAAGACGAGTCAGAATAACATCGTGCTTGCGGTATGGTTGAGTGGACCAGTGGGTAAGGGCCGGCCGGATAGAGTGAAGTTTGTTTAGGGTTTCACAGTCCCATATATGATTCCAAGTGCCTTTTGTTTGGGAACAGATGCCAGATTTTATATCCGTATAAGGTAGATCGCAATTATATGGGACAGTAGAATGCCTGGCCAATGAATCAGCTTTTTCGTTTCCAAGAATCCCAGTATGGCTAGGTACCCAGCAGTAGAGGATGTTGTATCCATGGTTCATGAGTCTCTTGTGCATGCGTAGGACTTTTAAAATATAACTATGAGTGAGGGAGCCGGATTTCAGATTCTCTAATACACTTAATGAGTCAGAGTAGATGATGAAATGTATTGTTACTCAGTATTTGTACTCGAGATGTAAAGAAGGCTTTCATAAATAGCTATTAATTCGGCTGTAAATACAGAGCAAAATGAAGGTAGGGTGTGGTTGTAAGAATGATTGCGATGTACATAAGCAAAGCCTACATGATTATGAGATTTTGAGCCGTCAGTGTATAGTTCTTCAAAGTTTCGATATTTGCTTTTATGGTCTAGAAATAACTGTTGATATATTATGGGGTCAGTGTTTTGTTTTGTGAAGCCTTCGAATGGCTGTAGGGTGGAAATCTGCAATTTAGTCCATGGTGGGACTTCATGAAATGAACAGGTAGACACATTAACATCCTCCAATTGGGTACCAACTACACTCCTACAGATCCGGAGTCCGAATGGGGGAGTGCAGGAAGGGCGATTTGCATAAAACTGGTCCAGTTGGGTGTCTATAAAAGAATTCTTTAAGGGGTGTGCAGAATGGGAGAGGATGCGAAAATAGGTATTTAATGATAGTTTCTGACGTATGAGAGTGAGGGATGGTTCATGACAGGTGATGTAAAGGCTATGGACAGGCGATGTCCTAAAAGCACCAGAACATATGCGTAGTGCAGTATGATGCACAGTGTCAAGTTTTTTTAGCGTAGATTTAGAAGCTGATCCATAGATGCAGCTTGCATAGTCCATTTTAGAACGGATGACAGCACGGTAGATCCGCATCAGAGCATCCCGCTCGGCCCCCCAAGAGGTATTGGTTAAAAACTTTAAAATGTTCAGTTTTTTTTCGCATTTTCTACGAATGTCAGAAATATGATTAGCGAACGTAAGTTTTTTGTCAAAAGTTAGGCCTAAAAATTTAACAGAGTCCTTGATAATGATTTTGGTACGATGGAGGTAAAGTTCTGGATCCGGGTGGATCCCACGCTTCCGGCAGAAGTGAGTGCAAGTTGTTTTTTCTGCAGAAATATTATACCCATTGGTATTGCACCATTTTTGGATGTGATTGATAGTGGTCTGAAGCTGCCGTTCTATGTAACGCATGTCTTGCCCCTGACAGGAGATCTGTAGATCATCAACATATAGGCTACCGTGTACTGTCGGAGGGAGCTGGTTAAGGATATTGTTGATTTTTATAGAAAAGAGGGTGACGCTAAGGACAGAGCCTTGTGGTACACCCTCTTCTTGTACAAAGTTATCTGAAAGGGTGTCCTTGATGCGTACTTTGAAGTTCCGGAGTGAGAGAAAATTCTTGATAAATATAGGTAGGTTTCCACGGAAGCCCATATTGAAGAGATCACGCAGTATGCCATATCTCCAAGTGTGGTCATAAGCTTTTTCCATATCAAAGAATATTGATACAAGGTGGTTCTTTCTTAAGAATGCGTTACGGATTTGAGTTTCTAAATGTAAGATATTATCGATTGTGCTTCTGCCTTTGCGGAATCCACTCTGGAAAGGGTGTATATGGCCCTCAGTTTCTAAGACATATACTAGACGAGTATTAATCATACGCTCCAGTAGTTTGCACAGACAACTAGTTAGGGCTATGGGACGATAGTTATTGGGATTAGTGGAGTCTTTTCCAGGTTTGGGTATGGGAATGACTATTGCATTTCTCCACTCTAAGGGAAAGGCATGCTCATTCCATATTCTATTGTATAGCTGCAAAAGACTAACTAAAGAATCATAGGAGAGATGTTTAAGCATATCATTAGTGATGCCATCAGGGCCAGGGGATGTACTTGATGACTGTCTTAAACTGTTGCGTAGTTCATTCATAGTGAAAGGACTATTGTAGGAGAAGTTTGAGGAAGTTTTGAAGTTTAATTTATGGCGTTCGGATTGTTCCTTATATGGAAGAAAGGTGCTAGAATAGGAGGTATTGCAGGATGTGAATGCTAGAGATTGACCTATTTAATTTGCAATTCTTTTTGTATTTGAAATAATTTGGTTATTGATGGATAGGCAGGATATGGAGTGATTACTATAGATGCCCATGATTCTTTTAGTTTTGTCCCATAGTTCCTTACTGGAGGTAGAAGGTGAGATACTGGAGACGTATTTAATCCAGGATTCTGTCTGGGAACATCTCCTTATTTTGCGTGCATTTGCACGAGCTTTTTTAAAGGTGATAAGGTTTTCAGTGGTGGGGTACCGCCGAAAATTACCCCACGCTTTCTTCTGCTGTTTTTTAGCGAGGGTGCAAGCCTCGTTCCACCACGGATTTTTAATTCTATGGTTGCTTTTAACAGATTTTGGAATGTTCGCGTCAGCTGCATTAATGATAATGGAGGTGACATTCCTAACGACCTCGTCTATGTTTCCTTCAATAATGTTTGGCAACTTTTACTTTGCTATCTACCATATTACCAGTCTGCTTTATTATGAATGTATCTGGGTATGTTAGTGGTTTGGTTGACATTCTGATATAAGGGTGAGAGAATGATCGGAAAGTGATCGCTGTTATGCAAGTCGCCAGAAACTGAGAAATTATAGAGGGGGAGGATTGAAGGAGAACAGATGGCAAGGTCGATGGCATAAAAGGATTTAGTTGGCTGAAGGAAGTAAGTATTGTCGCCGTTATTCATAATACATAGAGTGAAATCAGTTGTAATTTGTTCTATTTGTTCACCTCTAGTATTGGTATCTTTGCTGTCCCATAATGGACTATGGCCATTCATGTCACCAAGGATTATAAATGGTGTTGGGAGTTGTTGAATAAGATTACTGAGAGATGTTTGGCCGATTGTTTCATTAGGAGGGAGATGTTTTAATTTGACACGAGCGGCAACTGCTTGGAGATTGGTATTCAGATTGACTATTATGTAGGGATAGTTATTGTTGACTAACAGGGCCACACCACCAGAGGCCCTGTCCCTGAGTTCATAGTCTTTCCGAAGCATTGTATATTTGTGGATGGTAGGCTGTTTATCGGGTTTGAGATAAGTTTCTTGAAGAGCAAAGCAGGCGGGATTGAGGTCATACAGAAGTGTTTTAAGGTCATCAATTTTATTCCGAAAGCCGTGGCAGTTCCAGGAGAGCAACAATGCAATAATTATGTAATGTTATGGGCATTGTGCGTCTCCTTTGTAATCCCTTTAGAGATATCAGGCGGTTTTATTTCTTCGTGTTCCATCAATTCTTCATCACTAATATCTGATTCTGATGGTTCAAGTCTTAAAATTGTGTCATCAATATGTGGCTGTGGAGGTACTTTTTTCTTGCTAAATTTCTTATATTTTAATTTGTAAGTAGCTGTTTTACTAAGCTGTGGTCTGATTTGGGTAGAGCTATTACTTGTTACCTTTTTGTTTGGTGGAGTTTTTGGGGATGTAGAGCAAGGTTTGTTTTGTTTAAGAGTACTTTGTTTACTTGTTAAGGTATTGATGGTGGAAATATTTGATGGAGAGTCTTTGAATGGCTATTGATTTCGTAGATTTTACTATTGCTGCGTAGGATAGGCCAGGTTTTGGTGTGCGAGCTTCTATTATTTTACGAGCTTCAGGGTATGAGATTCTTTTTGTAGCACGAATTGATTGGACTTCTTTTTCAAATGCCCATTTAGGGCATGACTTGGAATATGATGGATGTTCCTGTTTACAGTTGACACATTTTGCAGCTGCAGAGCAGGTGTCACTGTCGTGGTCAGAGGCACCACAACGAGCGCAGGCCGGTGACCCACGACAGGAGGTTTTAGTATGACCGAACTTTTGACACTGGAAGCAACGGATAGGATTTGGTATGTATGGTCTTACGGGACATAATAGATAGCCAGCTTTAATATGGGTTGGAATAGTGGGTGACTGAAAAGTTAAGACAATATGTTTAGTGTTGATTACTTGATTATTGCGTCGAATAGTGATTCGACGGACAGCGCATACTTTGTCATCTCTCAGGTTTTCTAATATTTCGGTCTCAGAGCAGTACAAAAGTTCGGGTTCTGATATGACTCCTCGTGAGATGTTTAGGGATGTGTGGGGTGTCACTGTAACAGATTTTAGGCCAAAGTTTTTAATCTTCATGATTTTGGATGCTTGTCTATTGCCTGATACTTCTACTAAGAGGTCTCCAGATCTTAATTTTTTAACTTCTCCTACATTATCGGTGATACATTTGTGTATTAAGAATGGTGATGTTTCATTAAAGTTACCTTCAACACAGTGGATGATGAAGAATCGAGCATTCATGTGTATAAGTTGTGCATCAGTGTTTTCATTGGAGGTTGACAGCGGAGCGTTGATGTTTGACAAAGAATTTTTCAAAGCCATGTTGGGGGAATTGAGATTCGGACCCGGCCGCACCACCCACCACGGAGCCCTACGAGGGGGTGTGCATTTGCACACCAGTGCTAGTCGGGTCTATACGCGCACAGTACATCCCTTAGGCAGCATCCACCCTTAACGACGTGCCCAGTAGATGTCCGATTGCTTGATCCCTAGCAGTTGATCGAAATCAGTACCACCAGCCAATTGATATACAGGGGAACGCTGTATACCACCCGTTTACCCGAAGCCAAGGCCAAAGCAATGTGTTGAAGTTTCTCCCGTGTCTGTGGAAATTCCGTAATGATGATTTCCTTTACGGGGGACACCCCTCAATTACCAGGATCCCCATTTCCGGGGACACGGGTCTCCACGCACGGCCAACACGTGGGTAGTTTTCCGCCAATAGAAGCTGACGGCACAGGGCGACCGCAGCTTCGAAAGGGGGGCCCTCACCTCCAAAGAGGAAACTACAATGAGGGGGAAAAGGGAAGGATAAAGCTAAGAAGAGAGGAGAGTAGAGCAAAGAAAAGCGAAAGATCGCTGGGGCCCCGGGGTTGCGACACCCATAAAAACCGAAAGAAGGTTTTCCCCCTGAGGGGGTGATTTACCCGGAAAGTCAGAAATTACAGTCCACTTCATCACTGAATTTGTTTATCAGATTAAAGGAATTATAACTTTTTTTCTATTGCACACATTTAAATTTAGTTTTGTGTATTGAAATCAGTATTAAATTTTCTTTAAAATGATATGAGTTTGCATTTTATGAAACATAGCACTTCCTATAAGCATGCAAAGTTAGAAAACCTAACATTTTCAAAAGTGTCTACAATTTTGGCCACCACTGTATGAGCCTGCATGGGTTAGGCAGGGCCGGGTCTACAAATTAACGAATTTCTACAGGTTGAGCCATCCTTGGAGCTCGTTCCCCAGTCTTCGGGTCCATCCTGAGTCATGACATGAAGGAAAAGAGCAAGAGACTGTAAACACAGAAGACTGCAATGAGAGCATTTTCAAGGAGTTCCTACTTGTCCTGTACTGCAGTAGTGCCAACAATCTCATCCCTGGGAGTGTGTCTACATTGTACAGAATAAAAAAGACAAATTCAGGTTCAAGTCAATTATCAGGCCCATGCATGTCTTTAACCCAGTCTACGTTTATTTACTTCAAATATAATTTTGCTTCTAACACATCTAGAGCTTCTTTTAAGCATTTTTGAAGTGCTTGTGGAACACCTAGGTGGGTATACTACAGGTACTGCAGTACGTTTAAGTTCTATATGATACTCCTCCCATGGGAATTTAGCAAGACTCTTGACTTACAATTAATGCACATTTGTTTTCATACATCAAAGTATACAACAATACAATACATACTTTAAAGTATATGTATGTATATATATGTATTTCATGCCCTTTCGGGCATATTAATAAAAAAAATACATGCCCCATTAAAATTTTTCATACCCAAAAATCTGTAATTGTATATTAACAAAATCAGTAACATATACTAAAAGTAAAATGTAATATTACACCCATATCATTAAAAAATTAGTTTAGTTACAGGCAAGTGCATGCCCTTCCATGTCTTGTTTCTTTTTTACTAAATAGCCTATGTTCAATCACTGCTAGTGGATCAAAGTTTTTGATTTAACTCTATCAATGCTTATTAAAGGATTCATCACATGATTCATGACAAACTGCATCGTAATTGATATTTTATGCGATTCATTGCACTGAATACTCTCTCATAGGAAGATGCACAGGGAGAAACACAGAGCATTATTTCTATAAGCTAGCATAGACCGAACCTTGTGTGATGTCATGCAGCAGAAGTTCCGGAAAGAAAGAGAGAAGGAGTGTGAAGAGGCTGCCATTGACAGAGGAACGTACACAGGCTGAGGATGGCTGTGATGTAGCAGTCGAAATATATATATCAAGACGGAGGAAATAGGTATTTCCTTAAAAATTAACTGTGGTAATCCCCCGTATTCCCCCTTTTGTAAAATAATAATATTTAGAAGTTTTAGTTCAGACCAAATTAAATTAGTTACATGTAATAAGTTGCGTAGATGATATTCGCCTGAAAATATCATGTTTTTTTCCCTTTTGCACTCTATATCACACAGTTATAAATTCTTACAACACTCTAGTAATCTAATCGTGCCTCATCCTAGAACAATAAAAAAGCTTTGTGCAGAATTGAATTTGAGTCCATTTAATGAGCAATTCGAAGAAAATTGTTATGCAAAAGAGAAATTCAGCGAGGTTAAAGATCATGAGCGGTTAGTTTCTTTAATGATAGATGAAATCCATCTGAAGCCTTATATCGATTTCAAAAGGAGGAAATACTGTTGACGCAGCTTTTAATTGTGATGATGCAGGTACAGCAGCACACGTATTTATGGTATAGAGTTTCCTGTCTTCATATAAAGACGTTGTGCACATTTTGCCTATGAAAACCAGAACAGCAGACATATTGTATCCTGTCATAAAAAACAAATTATTGAGTTAGAAGCAATTGGATTTAAGATTCTGTGTGTAGTCACAGATAAGTCTATTAATCGTAAGAGTTGCAAATCCTCCAGAGACAAAAATCTACCTATAACCATCCAGCAGATCCTAACAGACCTTTATTTTACGTTATTGATGCAGTACATTTACTGAAATGCATCAAGAACAACTGGTTAAACCGGAAAACTTCTGACACATACATGTTCTACCCTGATTTTGAAAAATTGGATCGGGGTACTACAGAAATTAAAACTG
Source organism: Cheiracanthium punctorium (assembly GCA_038373885.1). Taxonomy (NCBI): domain Eukaryota; kingdom Metazoa; phylum Arthropoda; class Arachnida; order Araneae; family Cheiracanthiidae; genus Cheiracanthium; species Cheiracanthium punctorium. Next base: position 191,681 of record JAWZYV010013253.1, on the reverse strand, counting down.
CTTCTTTTAATACTCAACGAAAATTACTTCAGGTAGAGTAGATTACTTTCAATTGCAAACTGACAGTTAAAGCACTTCAGCCAGCAAGCTTAGAAAGACAAAATGTTCAACCAGTCCTTTAAATATTCAATGAATATGTAATTGCTGCTCTTTTAGTTGGTTGGTTGGTTGGTGGTTGTTGTTGGTGTTATTGGCACAAGGTCCAAAAAGGACATGGTGCGCCAGACGATGAGTTAAAACGATATAATGATGCAACCAGGTAAAAGGCTATCACAAAACCTAGTAAAAGCTAAAGACTAAAGAGGTGAAAAGTAAAATTCGATAAGTGTTAAAAGTAGATAAAAGTGGAATAAAGGCATCTGGATGGGGGGTCCCCATCCTGATACTAGTCAGACAAAATTAGGTACTTCACACTGAGTAAAAAATATTGCTGCTCTTTTAAACTTAGGAGAGAAACACAATCTGCAGCATTGTTCGGGCACAGCAAGTGACATTGAACTGGTATATCATTGGTGATGCATTGTAAATGTAAAAAGTCCAAATAAAGGAAGACGTCTAAGAAACAGTTTTATGGAGCCATTAAGCAATGATGAAAATGACTCGAGAAAATTCACTTTAATCACTCCATTCAAAGTATAATAAGTGAAGCAAAATATTATCTTTCAGATGATAAGAAAGAAATATTTTCTTGTATTTCTGAGCAGCTGTCATTAATTACATCAGATAAAAATAACAAAAGATGCACTTGTAACATTTTGATCCTCTACTCTTTATTGAATGGCATATCACCACATTCTTATACATAAGTTTTTGAGAAGCAGTGGCATTTTGATTTTACCCCATCCATCAACACTGCAAAGATTATGTTCAAGTTACAATATACATCCTTAAGCTGAAGTAAAAGATAATTTTTTAAATTATATAAAAAATAAAATTTCTTGTATAAAATCTGATAATAAAATTGTAGTTTTAATGATTAATGAGATTCACGTGAAAGCATATTTAAATTACAAAGGTGGTGATATACTAGGTGTATCATACAACTCAGAAAAAGCTGCAACATCAGCATTTGTTTTTATGCTTCAAAGCATTAAATCTCCATACAAAGATGTACATATTTTCCTGCAAGAACTATCTCTGCTTCAGACTTTTATGAAATAATTCTGGCAGTTATTTATAACAGGATTAGAGAACATCGGCTTTTTTGTTATTGCTGTTATAACAGATCCACAATAACTCTAAAAATCGAAAGGCAACGAAAAACTTCTCATCACCACCAAACAACAGTTTGGTGTATCCTCACCCTTGTAATAGGAGTAGGCCATTATTTTATTTGTATGATTCTGTATATTTATTTAAATTATTAGATATAATTGTCTAAATCAAAAAAATACTGATAAATTTTTTTATCCATGCTTCGAAAATTTCAATGATAAAAAAAAAAATTGAGAACAGCATCTTTTTTCCCTTAATACAGTTATATGAGAAAGAAACAAATGGAGGCAATATTGTTACATATGCCCACAATTTAACTGCAAAATCTTTAAACCCTACAAATATGGAGAGACAAAATGTTAAACTAGCTTTTCAAGTATTCAGTATAAATACAAAACAAGGTCTTGAGATTGTGGAAAATATTCTTGACTCAGAAAGCACAGCAGACATAATTTGCAAATGGTGGGACATAATAAATATAAATTCACCAAAAAAAGGTGATTGCAAATTGAATTTTGACCAGTGCCCTCTTAAATTTAATGAGGATGAGAAAATTAACTTTTTGGAAAATTTTTTGACATGGCTCGAAAACTGGGAAAATTTTAAATCAGACACAGGAAGACTAACATGCGAACATTTTTAGCTCTTAAATAACATATGGTATCATTGTGCATATTGTAGCGTGTGATTGCACTGGTGAATGCAATTGCACTGGTTATTTTAAAATTTTCAATATCACGCAGAATGATATCTTATTTTCAAACAAAGTTTTTATCTTGAAATTTTATGAAAGCGGGCACGAAAAAGGACATATTGATGGGTTAGGAGGTTCTCTGAAAAGAAGTGCAGTTACTTATGTGATGCATGGTAATGATATTTCAGCAGCAGAATTTTTGTTAAGTTTTTCAAGATTGTAAGGCGAAGATTTTTCTTATTAAAGAAGAAGATACTGATACCATGAAGTTATCACTACCTGACAAACATTGCCAGCGATCCCAAATATTATGAAAATTCACCAAATTACATATTTATGGAAATTTCCCTCTAAAATTTTTCTAAGAAATCTCAGTTGTTTCAGTTGCTGTCTTGACTCTTATTTGTACCCACTTCCCATCTAACACCCCAGCTTTGACTTTAATGTGATGCCAGTCAAATCAACTTCATGAACCCTTTTTAAGCGACTTTATTTTTAATTGCCGTGTAATGTTCATTATCAATGTTCAAAACTATCACATATAAACATATTTTTAATTCACTCTAATTAAAGTATGTCCACAATTGCTGAAAATTATAAAGAGTTGAATATTTGGGAAAAAGAAGCAAACAGCAGTTCATTGGGAAAATAATGTCTGATGAAAATGATATGCATGAAGTAAAATATCTGAAGAAGTCAAAGATTGGCGAGTTTTACATTTTTCCATTGAAAAACAAAACAAATTATGGAAGTTTTAAATGAGCCCAGTTTTAATAATCATGGCCATTATGTCTTCAGTGAGTGAATTTAATTACATTTTCTGTTTTGTATAAATACCAATAAATGTTTAAATTAAATATAATTTTTTCCATTTAACCCGGCGTTACTCGTGTCAGGCCTCTGAAGCCCGACCCTTTCTTTGAAACTCTGTAAACCCTACCCCTTAATACCGAAATGGACCATTCCCGGTCTATTATTTATTCTTCTTCGAGGGAAAACTCGTCATTCGGGTCTCGTGAGCAATGGTGTTTGTTATTTCGAGTTTGAACTGTGTGTAGTTTGTTGAACAAAATGGCTCGCAGACTAACCTATGATGAAGAAATGGAACGATTACAACTTTGTTGGAAGAAGTATCGACTGATGATGAATCTATTGCAGAAGATGATGCACTTTCTGATTGCGATGAAAGGATTAGTGAGCATAATACATCTTCTGGAGAAGAAATGGAGTCTGATGATGAGAACATTACTGATTCTAGTTCAGTTGATTGTTTTACTGGAAAAGATGGAAAGACCATTTGGAAGAAAACAAAATTTCGTCAAAACGTTCGAGCTTCATTGCGAAATATTATTTCAAAGTTGCCTGGAAATGTCGGAGAGGCAAAAAAAGTGACATCCCCTCTTGAATCTTGGAGTTTATTACTGGATGAAAACATTTTGAATACAGGTTTTTGCTCTCGTTGATGCAAGAACTTTCTTTACATGGAATTTAGAAGTTTATACAGGTACTCAGCCCCAAGGTCCGTATCATGTAAGTAATTCATCAGTTGTAGTTGTCAAGAGGTTAACAGAAAAGTTAAATTCTGGAAGAAATGTAACAGTCGACAACTGGTATACTAGTTATGAACTTGCAAAATATCTCCTTCAGAAAAATATTCATCAGATGATGACTATCATTTCTTCTGAAGTTCTTCAGATGAAGAAGTGTTACCTCAGTCTGATTTGGGAGCCATAGAGAATGTTTTCTCTCCCGTTCCTTCTGATTCAGATAAGGAAGATGAAGATATTGATGCTCCTGGACACTCGAACACCCCTGATGTGAAATGGATAACGAAGGGAAAGGGTAGAAAAGAATTTCCAGAGTTCACTGAATTTTCCGGACCTATTGAAGAGATTTTGGAGATGAATGATCATTCTCTTAGCGCTATTTTTATCATTATTTTCCACACCCCTGATGGAAGATATCGTGTTCCAGACAAATTTATATTCAACTCAACAGGGGAAAAACTTTTCTCCTCTAACGCAGAATGAAATTTATCGGTTCATCGCCAGAAACTTGGCAATGGGGATAAAAAAAATGCCCAGCTATAGGATTGGTTGGTTGGTTTTGTTTATTGGCACAAGGTCCAAAAAGGACATACTGTGCCAGACTATGTATAGAGAGTGTAAAAACGATGTTGTCAGGTAAAAGGATGTTGCATAAAAAAGAAAAGCTAAAAACTGTGAAGTCTAAAAATGATAAAAGCAAGCTGTAGAAGGGTAAAAGTGTATAAAGTTAACTAAAGGACATCTGGATGGGGGCTCCCATCCAGATACCAGTCAGACAAAGGTGGACACTTCACACTGAATAAAAAATATTGGTACGTCGGAGGAAAGCGAACAAATTACGGTGTGGGGTTTCACCCAAAATTTCGCCAAGTTCGCGATGAGAGCAGTTAAAAAATATGTGGTAGAAATTATTAAAAGCAGTACAATGAGGTTAAAAGATGACGAATGGTGAGATGAGCATGACAATGGGGGAACTCCGGAGCAGGCTCACCCAGGAGTAAGCGCTTATGGGTAAGCCTAGTGTGACCTATATGGAGACGTGTCAGAATGACATCAAGTCTGCGATGGGGATGAGAGGGCCCAGCTATAGGGATTATTGATCTTCTTGTGACATCATGCATAATAGCTACATCTCAAAAGCAATGAGTGTGAAGAAATTCGCTTGGATTCTCAGTCATCTCCACCTAAACGATAACAGCCTGCAACTGAAAAGAGGGGATACATCATTTGATAAGTTCTACAAACTTCGTCCTTTATTGACTCATTTATCAGAAAGGTTTTTGTCAGTTTTTCGGCCTTCTCAGCGTCCGTGCATAGATGAATCAATTGTGAAATTTAAGGGTCACAGTGCATTGAAACAATGCATGCCAAATATACAAAATTTGGATGTGCTGTGACCAAAGTGGGTCGAATGGTGTAAAAAATTCTTGGGGCAAGAGTTGTCACAAGTCTTGCCATACAAAGACTTGTGAACTTGTCACAAGTCTTTATATGGCAAGAACCATAAAGTTTATATGGCCAACTATTTTTGGTCCTATGATCTGTGCAAGTTTTTGGATGCAAAAAATGTTTTTGCGTGTGGGACTGTAAATATGTCACGCAAACATATGCCCAAAAATTTGAGCACCGACAAAGCGCTAAAAAGAGGCGATTATGATTGGGCTGTGAGCAGTGATAACATTGCGTGCGTAAAATGGAAAGATCGGCGGTCCACTCATATTCTTTCAACTATGGAAAATTCTGCGGATGAATTCAAAAGTTGAAAGAAAAGAAAAAAGATAGATCCAGAAAAGAAATCTCTTGCCCACAATGCGTTGTTGATTACAACAAAAATATGGAGTTTGTAGACCACTTGAAAAGAGTCTATGAGATTGAACGAAAAAGTCAAAAGTGGTGGCATAGGCTTTTTTCCATTTTGTAGATGTATGTGTCACGAATGCATACATTTTACACACTCAGCTGCCAAATTCCATCAAAAATGGTGAAATAAAAACCCTAAAGGACTTTAGGCTGGATATAATTTCTAATTTGATGTTGATGGGAGAGGAAATTACAATGCGGAAACGACTCAGCACCTCATGAGCCTCTGCAGCCATAAAAAAGAGCAAACCCTATGTGCCTGAGGAAAAACAATTCCAAAATGTGCAACATATGCCCATGAAGGTGTCCCAGCAGCAGAGATGTGCACTTTGCAGCACGAAAAAAAAATAAGTGCACAAAACACGAAAAATGTGCAAAACATGTAATGCGCTATTGTGTGCGAGACAAAAAGACAGTTCCACCTGCTTTGAACTATTTCATGTCAAACGATGACACTTTTTTTTTTGATAATTTAATCTAGAAATTTTATTATATATTTTTTTTTATCCTTTTGATTTGTTAGCTTTTATACTTAGTTGATATTTGCATTAAATTGGAATGATTTTTAATTTCATTTATATATATTTGATTTAGTTTAGAATTTTTGTAGTAAATATATATAAATCTCTGATTTTGCATATTTTAAATGATTTAATTTACTTAGAACATTAATAAAAGTGTTTATATACCTAAAATATTCATAATTACTGCTACTGTCATAAGGAATTTACATTATCCCCTCTGATCAGTTTCTTATGCAACAATTGCTCTAGACGGCCGATGTCCTCAAAAGAAGACACCACCCCCCGGGGAAGGAGGTAAGTTAAAAATTTTTTTGACTGCAAAATTATTTCTAGACATCCAATTGATCACATTCATTGTGCTTTATCATTATAGTTTTAAAAAATTAATACCTTGCGCCGTTAAGGGTTAAATGCCTACCAATGGGTTGTACTGGCTTCTTAAATTCGTAGGTGTGAAGGACTCATAAAATTATATATCCTTTTTGAGTGTCTTTTTAAAAAAATTAAAAAATAAACAGTTGTAAGTTAATGTAGTAATGTAAAGAGTAAAGTAGATTCTCAAGAACTATTAGTCTATGGAAGAAAAGAAAAGGGGTGTCCTGGGGATGGGGATTGTTGTTCCCCAACTGGGTTATTTTTAGTGCAAGTAACTTGGCCTAACTTACAGACTTGAAGGCACAGTTACATGCAATAAAAAGAACTAAACATCCTAAATATTCTGACTTTGGCTCTTTACCCGAGGCAAGGGTAAATACCCTTTATAAATATCCAGGGATGTTAACTCCAACGCTCGATTTGGGAGCACCCCGGGAGCAGAAAAAATTTCATTTGGGAGCACCTCGGGAGCAGAAAAATTCCATTTGGGAGCAGAAAAATTCTATTTGGGAGCAGAAAAATTCCATTTGGGAGCACCTCGGGAGCACAAAAAAATAGTTTCCGAGAGGAAAAGTAAGATTCGAGATCAGAATTAACATGATTTTGGAGCATAAAATTGAAGATTAAGGAACACAATAAATGCATACAAGAAAAGCAAAGTTTGCGAGCAAACACCATTTGCTAAAAGCAAAACACTATTTGAAAGCACTTTAGGAAAGCTGTGGGGGAAAAAAGGGTGTATAGAGGCTATGCTATCAGCAACTTTGTAAAAACAATACATATCAGGAGTCAGCAACCTTTCTGTGGTTAAGTCATTTTTTTCCTACTCAAGAACCATGAGTATGATTTGTATGCGGCTTGCGAGCCACAGGTTGCCAATCCCTGTCCCTTTTTTTCTCTTTTTCAGAATTATTTAGGGAATCTTCCTCTCGAAAAAGAGAGCACAAATAAAATGAAAACTAAATTTTAAAACAAAAGCGTCTATCTCATTCTTTGGTTCTATTACAAATCACAAGTAGTACTAAATGGAGATTTTTGAAAACCTAAATATTATACCTCTTATACAACAACACGTAATTGGTAAGCAGTATCGAAAACAAAATAAATTTGATGGTTAGAATAATTAAATGTGTGTACTTTTAATAGCATATGCTTTTGTATCAGTAATTTAACCTCATCTAATATTTATATATTCATCTATAATACTTGAACACAATATACAAAGCAAATGTAAACAAAAAATATTTAATGACTGTTGAGAGAAATTAAGAATTATGGGAAGTTAAAAATTAAGATTATGAGAAATTAATAATGAGATTACAAATAAAGTATCATAAGTTATCTAGTTTTCTATTTATTCTTTTTTTTATTTTTATTAATTTCTTCTTGAGCTTTTTCATTTTCTTCTAATAGTTTTAATGGTATTGCAAGTATATCCTTCCCTTCCGTTAATAGAATCTGTTCACTTTCTATTACAGCCAGTGGCGGCTCGTGACCTGCTTCAGTGGTGGGGCCCGAAAAAAATAGTGCCAGTTCAAATCGGGAAAATACATATACATAGAGCTGTGGCGGATCGTTACCCATTTCAGAGGAGGGGGCTTTTTTTTTTTTAAGCTCGAAAAGGTAAAACATATGAATCGCTTTTGTAAACAGTGTGAATACATAAAAACTTTTCGAATAACAAGTTATGATTTCTCCTTTAAGTTTTCATTTAAAGACAGCAGATTTATTTTGCACCAAAAAAACATTTTCCTCCATTTTTCTTTCTCAAAAAGGTACAATATTAATTAAAAAAAAAAAAAAAAAAAACAATGCATGTGTACATGTTGAAAAACGATTTGGTCCATAATGTTTCATCTCCAAATAGCAAATCGTGCCCCTTCATAAACAAAAAACGGTGCCCGTTGCGATGATTACCGTAATTTATGGAAGAAACGCCGCACCCGGCGTAAACGCCGCACCCACGAAAATGAGCTTAGTTAGCTAGAAAATCGTCAAAAGCGCCGCAGCCGCGATCGTTGGTGTGGGGGGGGGGGGGTGATCGTTGTCAGAAGTCAATGCCAGATAAAATTCAATGTTTTCTAAAATAATTTCTTAATTAACAAAAAATAAATAAATAAAAAATATGTTGCATTACTTATTAGACCTAATTTATTAAAAAAGCTATTAAGTTGATCGGATATATTTCGGGAGAAATTGGATAAACGGTAAAAAAAATCTCCTTTTTTCTCCCCCTTCCCATAGAATGTTTTAAAGTATTTGCCACTATTTTTCGAAGCTTACGATTTCTATTTTCAAATAATCAGATATCAATGTTTATATTCACAAAGGCGAATTTATAGAAATAAAAAAATAACTTCTAAAAACCTTCTTGCATCCGCACAAAGTTCGGATAGACTACCAGGCGCCATTAAAATGAAAACAGCAATCGATGTGTTAGAAGAGTCTCCAGTTAAAAGTAAACATCCCCCCCCCCCCCCCCCGCGGATGGCCAGCTGGTGATTACGTAATGAGCTTGCTTCAGTAAATTGTTGCTTTAAACTGAATGTTGTGCAACAACTCTTGATGGTATTTATTTATTATTTTTTATATTTATAACATTGGGATTTATTTTAAAAGCACTCAGCATTTCTTGAGCATACCAATTAGTTGGCAGTGTTTATTCCATAGAGTGCACAGGGTGCAAAGCCACACGGCGAAAAAAAAAATCTTTCAGATTAACTTTATTTATTTATTTTTTTGGGGGGGGGGAGGGGGGAAGGGTTAAACTCGCACCGTGCGCAACATTGACTAATTTTGGCTGAAATTCAGTATTTTAAGAACAATAGAGGTTCATGTGAAAAACGGGTGCATTTAATAGCGGGTAGTGCACTTTTGCGGTATTTTACAGAACTTTAACCCTTCAAAATATATATTCAAAACTTCATTAAAATTTAATTATAGTTCTAAAATGTAGATGTAAAAGATTTACTTCTATTTTTTTTTTCTTTTTACTTAATTGAGGAGACATCGGTTGGATGTATGAAGCCATCCACTTCAGAGCACAGGACATGGACCCATCTTAGGGTGCTCTGACTTTCACCAAAACTGGATCAAAGATCAAACCTCTTTTCTATGGGGGTAGGTTCGCATTCTGATTCGCTACGCTGTGATCTGTGCACGCTAAAGAGTATGTGTCGGTGGTGGCGCCATCTTTTGAGAAAATTACCACGAAACGAATTTTTCGATTTTTCGTTGAAGATCGGCTAAAAAAAATTAAAAATATTGTAAACGCCGCACCCGGTAGAAACGCCGCACTTACTATTTTTAAACTTTTAAACTCATAAACGCCGCGGCGTTTCTTCCATAAATTACGGTACTTGTTTGCCTATCTGGCCGGCCCTGATTGAGGTGACTAACAAAGCCCGGCTGGTCCGATCCGGGGCGGGTAGAATGGCTTCGGAATGCAGCTTTCGTACGCAGTTTGAATCTTGCTTTACTGCTAACTAGCTTTCCATACACGCTTTATAAGATAAATGAGCGTGGCAAAAATTTAACAAAGAGTCAAAATGACGTATTCGGCGCAGACCGGCGCAAAAATCAGCTAAAAGCGCAGTTCGGCGCAATATTTGTGTTTCGGCGCACCCTGAAAGAGTCAAAATGACGTATTCGGCGCAGACCGGCGCAAAAATCGGCTAAAAGCGCAGTTCGGCGCAAGAATTTGTGTTTCGGCGCAGCTCGGCGCAATCGGCGCAGAATTAACATCCCTGAATATCTCACCTACTGGGTATTTACCCAACCCACATTTACAGTGAGAAATTCTCACCCATTTTTTAAATATCTCACTCAGATTTGGAGAAAGGGTGAGAAATTCTCACCCTTTCCCCCCCCCCCCCCCACGATGAAAACCCTGCTCATCTGTTGAAATTGTTGAGGAATCATATCTTAGATAATGGAATCACTTTATCCAACGGGGAAAAAATTGAAAAGCAGCTTTTTGAGCAATTGTTGGTCAAAGATAGTGGTGAAATTAAAATATGTCTTCGCTTATCTTACCAGCATATTGAAGTAACTGGGCGTGGTAGACAGAACGTGAGAATGGCAGCTCAGTTATTTTCTAATCATGCAGCAAAGGCCATTGAGTATGTGCTGAAAGATGAAAAAGCAGCAGAATTCTTAAGTCTAGTGAATGACACTTTTGATGTCTTAAATTCAAAAATGCACTTTGTTGTGGATTTGCAATGTTTCTAGATATGCAGATGAATAGTAAATAAATTTGCTAGTGTATGTTTGAAAATGCGCATTAGAAACAGTAGCGTAGCGTGAGGGAACGCTTGTACGCTGAGCGTTCCCAGAACATTTAATAATCACACAGTTTTATTAATTGGAATGTGTACGAATTTGATTCGTAGTTAAGTACCAATTTTTAATTTTGCCAAACATAGCATTTAAAGTCTTGGCTAGCATCCGTTTCATGTTCACAACTATTACGCAAAATGTGCGAAATCGTGTCTTCTGTTCCGCTGCACCCATGGATTTTTCTCCTCTCCTGTGCTTAGGGGAAGCTGCGGAACGCTGGGAGAATCCTGCGTCCAGTTTCCTGAGAAAGGAAGGTGCGATTTACGGATTTTAAGACACTGCGCATGCCGGTCAGTCTGTCTTATCAGTTGGAGTACGGGGGAGTTAAGCGGTAAGGAACGCTGGCATATCGGGGTACAATTGAGAGAGGAGAGGCTGAGCTTTCAGTTTCCGGGTTTGGTCAGCGATCGTGGGAACTTTTAGTTTTATTTCACTACTGTTTTGCGTTATTTTTCGACAGTGCTTTTATTTTCTGGGAAAATAAAGGGCTCAAGTGGACACTGTGTCCGATGAAAATATTATTGATTACCTGCAGAAAATTCCTGCATCAAACATAATGTTAGAGGAAAGATGCAGCTTTAAAAACAGAAGACCTACGCCATGTCTGAACATTAGTTTGGTTTGGTTTGGTTGTGTTTAATGGCACAAGGTCCAAAAAGGACATACTGCGCCAGACAATGAGTGGAAAACCATAAATGATGTATTCTGTTAAAAGGTGTCACAAAACTTAGTAAAAGCTAAAATGTAAAGACTAAATGGTGAAAAGTAAAATTCGATAGTGTTAAAGGTAGATAAAAAGTGTTAATGGAGGATAAAAGTTGAAACAAAGGCATCTGGATGGGTGCTCCCATCCAGATACCAGTCAGATAAAATTGGACACTTCACATTGAATAAAAGATTTTGGTACGTCTAAGAAATGCAAACAAATTTCGATGCGGGGTTTCACCCAAAATATCGTCCAGTTTGGGATCAGAACAGTTAAAAAGTATTTGGTAAAAACGATTAATAGCGGTGCAAGAGGTTAAAATATGGCAAATGGTGAGTTGTGTGCCACAATGAAGACACTCAGGAGGAGGTTCACCTAACAATAGGTGTTGATGATTTAGTCTGGTGTGACCGATCCATAAGCGTGTGAGAATAACATCCTGTTTGCGATAAGGTAAAGTGGACCATTGGGTAAGAGACGGGTGTATGCTGTGAAGTTTGTTGTCAATTTGGCTGTTCCAGTCGTTCATCCAGCAATTTTTGATCACATAAGAGGCAACAGCTCTTATGTCATTATAGGGAAGTGGACCTGGGTAAGGAAGGGTTGCACCTTTAGCTAATGAGTCGGCTTCCTCATTGCCAGGAATTCCGACGTGACTGGGAATCCAGCAGAAGAGAATTTGGAAACCTCGATTTGTCAGCTGTGCATGCAGCTGTAGGACTTTGACAACATAGCTATGGGTCACAGAACCAGATTTAAGGTTTTCTAGGACACTTTGTGAATCTGAATATAGGATGTAATGTTTTTTATTCTTTCTGCTGATATAGGAAAGGCATTCATAAATGGCTAGGAGTTCAGCCGTAAAAATAGAACATAACTGGGGAAGACCATAACTGCAGCTGTGAGTCTGGTCAGTGTATGCAAACCCTACATGATTGGCAGACTTGGAGCCATCAGTATAAATGTCCTCATAATTTTTGTAAGTGTCCTTGTGTTGATGAAACAACTGTTGATAAATGTGTGTGTCCGTGTTGACTTTTTTATACCCTTTAAAAGGTTGCAAATAAGAAATTTGTGATGCGGTCCAAGGTGGTATCTCAAAAGGGGAACAATACAGGACATCAACCTCATTAAGCTGAGTGCCTGAGATGCTCCGGCGAACCCTTAGTCCTAGAGGAGGGGTACATGAAGTTCGATTCTGATAAAAACAATCCAGGTGGTGATCTAAAAAGGAATTCCGCAGAGGGTGGGAGGCATGAGAAAGGATACGATAATATGTATTAATGGAAAGTCGATGACGGGTGTGAGTGAGCAATGGTTCATGACAGGTTATATATAAACTCTGTATAGGGGAGGTCCTAAAAGCACCGGAACAAATACGTAGTGCAGTGTGATGCACAGTGTCAAGTTTTTTTAAAACAGACCTGCATGCAGACCCATAAACAGAGCAGGCATAGTCCATTTTCGTGCGAATGACAGCTCGATAGATCCTTAAAAGGGAGTCCCGGTCTGCCCCCCAAGAAGTGTTGGATAGTACCTTTAAGATATTAAGATTTTTTTCGCATTTGCTACGGGTGTATGCGACATGTTTAGCAAACGTTAGTTTCTTGTCAAAAAACATGCCCAAGAATTTGGTATAGTCTGTAACATTTATTTTGGGTCGACCCAGATAAAGTTCAGGATCCGGATGGATCCCACGTCTCCTGCAAAAGTGTGTAGTGACTGTCTTTTCGGTGGATATATTAAAGCCATTTATGTTACACCACTTTAAAACACGGTTTATTGAGTTTTGCAATTGCCGCTCTATGAAGCGCATATCCTTTCCCTGACAGGAGATCTGAAGGTCATCTACATACAAACTACCATGAACAGTTGGAGAGAGTTGGTTGAGGATGTCATTAATTTTTATGGAAAATAAGGTAACACTAAGAACGAATCCCTGGGGTACACCTTCTTCTTGTACAAAGTTTTCCGATATGGTGTCGTGTAACCGTACCTTGAAATTCCGAACGGAAAGGAAGTTCTTAATAAAGATTGGTAGGTTGCCGCGGAGACCTAAATTATGAAGATCCCTGAGAATGCCGTACCTCCACGTCCGGTCATAAGCCTTCTCTATATCGAAAAATATAGAGACTAGATGATTTTTCCGTAAGAAGGCGTTACGTATCTGGGTCTCCAAGGATATAATATTATCAATTGTGGATCTGCCTTTTCGGAAACCACTCTGGAAAGGGTGTATATGGCCCTCAGTTTCTAAAATGTAAACCAGGCGAGCATTGATTATATTCTCCATGAGTTTACATAGGCAGCTAGTAAGGGCTATGGGACGATAGTTTTGGGGATTCGTTGTATCTTTAGCAGGTTTAGGGAAGGGAATAACTATTGCATTTCTCCACAAGGAAGGGAAAGTGTGTTCCTGCCAGATTCTATTATATAACTGTAAAAGGGTTAGCAAAGAGTCATGGGATAGATGTTTAAGCATCACATAGGCTATGCCATCAGGGCCAGGAGATGTATTCGAGGTTTGTCTTAAGCAGTGGATAAGTTCATTGATGGTAATTGAATTATTATATGAGAAGTGGGTTGAGGTTTTAAAATTTAAAGTATGTTTTTCGGATTGTTGTTTATAGGGGAGGAAACTATTTGAATAGAAGGACTGCAGGATGTGAGAGCAAGGGTTTGTCCAATGGTATTAGCTATTTCTTTTATATCTGAAATAATACGGTTATTCATGGAAAGGCAGGATACAGCATGGTTATTGTAGATTCCCATGGCTCTTTTGGTTTTTGTCCATAGCTCCTTACTGGTTGTGGAGGTAGAAATGCTGGAGACGTACTTGATCCAAGATTCTTTTTGAGAAAGACGCCTGATTCTGCGAGCATAAGCTTTTGCTTTTTTAAAACAGATAAAGTTTTCGGTGGTGGGATACCGCCGAAAAAGGTTCCATGCCCTCTTTTGCTGCTTTTTGGCGAGGGTGCAATTTTGGTTCCACCACGGTTTTTTACATTTTCGGAGGCTGCTGCCCGATTTTGGGATACTTGCATCTGCTGCGCTTATGATAACAGAGGTGATTTTATTGACAACCTCATCAATAGTACCGCTGATAAGATCCATAGAGATAGTAGAAAGTGAGGTGAAGGTTTGCCAATCTGCTTTATCATAGAAATAACGGGAGATGGTAAAATTTGGATGAGGACTCTGATACGTAGGAGAGAGGAGAATAGGAAAATGATCACTATTGTGTAGATCGCTAGAGACAGAGAAATTGTATAGAGGAAGCATTGGAGGAGAACAGATTGCGAGATCTATGGCATGGAAGGTTTTAGTAGGGTAATGGAAATAGGTACTGTCCCCATTATTCATAATGCAGAGAGAAAGATCAGTTATGAGTTTTTCTATTTGTTGACCTCTATTGTTAGTTTCATTGCTACCCCACCAAGGACTATGACCGTTGAAATCACCAAGAAGGATGAAAGGAGGTGGAAGTTCTAGGATAAGGTTATTGAGTAAAATTAGGTTGATGGTTTCATTTGGAGGTAGGTATATGCTGCATATTGTAGTGAGTTGTTTGAGGTGTATACGAGCAGCAATGGCTTGTAGACTTGTGCTGATGTTAAGTGATTGATGGGGGTAAGCATTGTTAATTAACAGGGCGACACCACCTGAAGCCCTATCGTTCAACTCATGGTTTTTTCGGAGGATGGTATATCTGGGAATAGTAGGATTTTGGTTGGATTTGAGAAAAGTTTCCTGTAAAGCAAGACATGTGGGATTATGATTAAAGAGCAGCATTTTGAGATCATCTTTTTTGTTGAGGAAACCGTGGCAGTTCCAAGAGAGCAACAATGCCATAATTAAGTGATGTTATTGGCATTGTTCGTCTTCTTAGTTGTGATCCCTGCAGAGAGATCTGGAGGTTTAATTTCTTCTTGCTCCATGGATTCTTCATCACTAATGTCGGATTCTGATGGGTCTAGGTTTAAAATGGAGTCATCAATGTGTGGTTGTGGAGGTACTTTTTTCATGCTAGATTTATTGTATTTTAGTTTATAGGAAGCTGTTTTACTGAGCAATGGCCTAACTTGGGTGTAACTATTGCTGGGTATCTTTTTCTTTGGAGGATTTTTCTGGGATATAGAGCAGGATTTATTTTGTTTGGGTGCTGTTTGTTTACTGATGGAGGTATTGGTAAGGGAAGTATTTGTTGGTGGATCAGTCTGAGTAGCTATTGATTTGGTAGATTTTACTGCAGCAGCATAGGATAGGCCAGATTTTGGTGTGCGAGCTTCTATTATTTTACGAGCTTCAGGGTACGAAAGTCTTTGTGTGGCACGTATTGACTGGATTTCTTTTTCGAGGACCCACTTTGGGCATGATTTTGAATATGAGGGGTGGTCCTGTTTAAAATTAACACATTTTGCTGGTGCACTGCAGGTGTCGCTGTCGTGGCCAGATGTACCGCAACGGGCACATGCAGGTTGGCCACGGCAGGAAGTTTTAGTATGGCCGAACTTTTGACACTGGAAGCAACGGATGGGATTTGATACGTAAGGTCTAACAGGGCATAATAAATAGCCCGCTTTGATATGGGATGGAATTGTAGGAGACTGGAAAGTTAAGACTATGTGTTTTGTGTTAATACGTTGGCTATTGCGATGAATAGAGATTCGACGGAGAGCGCATACGCTTTCGTCTCTCAGATTTTCTAGTATTTCAGCTTCAGAGCAGTGTAAAAGTTCGGGCTCTGATATGACTCCTCTGGATGTATTTAACCCTCCAAGCGGCTGAGACGTAAAATCCCGTTCACTTCATTCCAGTTTTCACTGCAATGCATCTATAATTTAAATTATTTATAACACCAAGGCATCATAAAATATATTTCGATATTAAAGCTTATGGGTATTTTAGGAGTTAACTTTTTAATAATTACAAATCTTCCTATCAAAATTTTATTTTTTAAATAATTTTAAAGCTGAATAAAAATTTTGCAGTGAAAACAACTTTACATTATTTGCCCATTTCCAAGACGCTCAGAGGGTTAAAGATGTATGGGGTGACACTGTAACAGATTTTAGTACAATGTTTTTTATTTTCATTATTTTTGAGCCTTGTCTATTGTTTGATACTTCTACCAGGAGGTCTCCATATCTTAATTTTTTTACTTTTTTAACTTCACCTACATTAGATGTGATACATTTGTGGATAAGGAATGGTGATATTTCATGGAAGTTACCTTCAACAATGTGAATGATGAAGAATCGAGCATTTGTATTAATAAATTGAGAATCCATGTTTTCTTTGCTTGATTGCAGAATATTTGTGTCTGATGGTGGATTGGGAGAAGAAGAAAATTTCGAAGCCATGTTGGAAAAAAGGTGTTCGGACCCGGCCGCACCACCCACCACGGAGCCCAACAAGGGGATGCTTATACTTGCACCAGTGCTAGCCGGGTCTATACGCGCACAGTACATCCCTGAAAGCAGCGTCCACCCTTAACGACGTGCCCAGCAGAAGACCGATTGCTTGATCCCTAGCAGTTGAACAAGTCAATACCACCAGCCGATTGATACACAGGGGAACGCTGTGTACCTCCCGTTTACCCGAAGCCGAGGCCAAAGTAATGTGTTGAGGTTGATCCCGTCCCAATGGAAATGCCATTCAGATGATTTCCCCTACGGGAACACCCCTCAATTACCAGGTTCCCCATTTCCGGGGACACGGGTCTCCACGTACGGCAAACACGTGGGTAGTTTTCCGCCAATAGAAGCTGACGGTACAGAGTGACGGCAGCTTCTGAAGGGGGGCCCTCACCTCCAAAGAGGAAACTACACTGAGGGGGAAAAGGAAGGAGACAGCTAAGAGGAGAGGAGGGTAGAACAAAGAAGAGCGAAAGATCGCTGGGGCCCCGGGATTGCGACACCCGTAAAGACCTAGAGTAGGTCTTCCCCCTGAGGGGTCTGAACATTAAGCAAACGACAAACAAAGGTATTACTTGCACATGGCAACCTTCGTGGTAAAATTTATGACCCCATTGTATGCCTTGTATGATACTCACATGATCAAATAACTATTATAGAAGGCATATTATTTATATTTTACTTTGCAATTAAGAAAAATCGTTTAGATAGTCTCTTGTGTTGAACTGAAACTACCATGTAATTTATTAAATTATTTTTAAATATTATATCTTTTAAAAAATTTTATAACACATTTATCTTTAAAACTATAAATTCTTTTTTAAGGAAATATATAATGCATTATTCAATTTATTGATATATATTATCCATACTGCAATAAATTCTTTAATAATGATTCAACTGATCCAGCGTCCCCTTGCACCCGACTTATGCTACGCCACTGATTAGAAAATCGAAAAGTTTGGTTCCTTTTTCAAAAAGGCTTTTTATTAAGCATTCATTCACTAAAAAGTTTATATGTTTACATCAAAAGTAAAAACATGAAATATATTTTGACCTGAAGATTAAATCAAAATTGCTTGGAAAGTTTTTTTCACAATTGAGTTTTAGATCATTTTTATGACAATCCTTCGCCAACTGAAGTAAAGCACCGCATAAAATTATTATTACTAAGAATGAATGCTTCACTGATTACACAAAGTTCTACTGCCACACCTGTACAAAATGAAAATACTACTGAGTCATCAAGTTATTTGACAATTGAAATGCTTTTGATTTAGTGACAAGTGAAATGCGAGAACTCATTAAGCAGTTGTCCCTGCCGGGACCTGGTCTCGCCGTCTCCAGTTCTTGTCTGAGGTCGTGGATCCTTCGCCATCGCTGTGGATCATGAATATCTGCTCTCCTAAGCTGCTAGCTTGACACTAAAGATCCAAAGTCTTCATTTTGGACCTGGAGTACCTGCTTCTTCCTTTATCCAGCCTCACGCCATCGATCTGGTGCTACTCTCTGTTTTGTCAACCACACCTGCTGTACTACATATGTTATCTATTATGATTTATTGTTTTGTTTCATTATTGTTCAGTTGCAGTTCAACGTTCATTAATTGTTACTGCTTAATAAAAGCTGGATTTTGATATAATCAGTGTGATCATTTAAGACGAAACTACCTTCTGGCCTGGAGTCAAAAAGGGGTTTACTGCAAATCCCCTTTAAATGTATCACATGCTGCCTTGAAGGGGCTTTTGGAATTACTGTCCCCTTTTCACAACCTTCCTGCAGATTTCAGAACTCTACTCCAGACACCATCCAATATATCTAACGACATGTTTCCCTGGAGTTGGGAGAATATTATCATTTTGGCTTAATAGAAAGAATTCAGAGTAGAATAAAAGTCAGTTTAATAATATTAAAAAGTAGAATAATATTAAGCTTGAAAGCTAATGTAGATGGTATTCCCTTATTCAAAAGTTGCTCAATCCAATTTTGGCCTGTATTGTGTATTTTACGAGAGTCTGCCTGTCAGTTACAATTTATTGTTCCTTCCAAACCAGAGTGTGTTAAGAATTATTTGAGTAGATTTATTGAAGACATTAAAAATGCTTGTAATGGTTTTCTATTATGAGGAGAATAATGTTCTCTCCCTGGATGGACCATTTTTTGCGACACTCCTGCCAGATCATTCGTTAAAAGTACTAAAGGACATAGTGGTTTTAGTAGCTGTGAAAAGTGTACAAGCCGAGGCTTGTGGGATCGCAAAGTGATATTTATAGAGCTTAATGCACTATTGAGGACGGATGTTTCTTTTCGGCAGAAACTGGATATTGAACATCACAATTTAAAAGTACAAGATTCCCCCCTTCTCTGATACATCAATAGATATGATTAAAAACTTTCTATTGGATTATATGCATCTTGTGGCATTAGGTGTTATGCGCAAACTTCTTCTATGCTGGATACGTAAAAGTGACAAGGGAAGACTAACAAAAGCTCAAGCAAATCATATATCAATGTTGTTACTTTCTGTAAGAAAATATATACCATCCGAATTTAATCGTAAAACAAGATCCCTTATAGAAATTGATCGGTGGGAGGCTTCCGAATTTCGTTTATTTTTATTGTATGTTGGTCCAGAAAAAAAAAAAAACTTTTGTAACCTACCCTCTCAGATTTTCTTGAAATTTGACTGATTTGTTCAGACTATAGAAACTAACTCCTGTGATTTTTTTTTTTTTTTTTTTTTTTTTTTTTTTTGTGCTAGGTGAAATAGTTTTTTTTTTTTTTTTTTTTAAATCATAAGTTTTCAAAAATCTCACACTGCAGCCATCACTGATGCTCTGATTTTTACATGCACCAAATTCCTCAAAAAATTATAATTCGGCAGATAATCATTTTATCCCTCTAGAAATTTCAAGATATAAAGATTATACTGTACAGAATGTAATAAAAAATTAGTTATAAAATATAATTTTTTTAAAAAGAAAAATTAAGGGTTTTTTCATGTTTAATTTAGATTTTTTAAATAAATTTAAGCACTATTTTAGCATTTTTTCACTAACGCATAACACTAACCAATGATATATATATATTTTTTTAAATTACAGCAAAAAGTGTACTCTAATAGGATTTAAAATAAAAACACTGGGATTTTGACAGCCTAATCAAGTATTTTAAGATTTATTGCATTATCACTGTTGGTAAATCATGAAGTATCACTTCACTAAGTACCTTTATTTTTCATTTCTTCTTCAATTTTTATAACTCTTTCTCTCTTTTTGCATGAAAATAATTTTAGATTTCATTTTAATGTATGTTTTAAAAATATTCAATAAGAACAGAGTAAATAAGGGCTTATAGGCTTATTTAGGTTCCAGGCCAGAATAGGACAACATATGTAATTTTGTGTGTTTAATCTCCAAACTAAAGGAAAATTAATTATTTTAAAAATTCCTTTAAATGTATATTTAAAGGGATTTTAATTCATTTAAACTTGAATTTAACCCTTTAACTGCGGCTCTGGCCCCATCCGGCTTCTTAACTTAAATATGTAGAAAGCCGGCTTGGGCCGGAGAGCTAAAAAATAGGGGTGGAAGGAATATAAGAAATCGCTGGAGAAGGGGAGTCGTTTTCCTGTTGCCAAAACATCTTGGGGAAGAGAGCAGACTTGATTTATTAGCAGGGTGGTTTTTCTATTTTGGAAGCGAGTGAGTTAATCGCTAGGTTTGAATATTTTGTTACGAGTTTAAATATAAAATCATATATATTTAAACCTTTAGCGCACCTCTTAATATGCCTAAAAGGAAAAGATCATTAAACCAGAAAGAAATAGATGCTATTTTATTAGCACCGCCTGATGATTTTAGTGATTTATCCAGCAAAGATGAAGGATGGGCTGTTGAATTTAACGGAAATTCTTCCTATGTTCTGTTATGATTTCAATTTTAAGCAAAGTTTAATTAATTAATAGCCTACTTAATTAAAAATCCTAGCCTTAATTAGTGAATTTTAAATCAAGTAAAATTAAAATTTCTAAACAATTTGTTTATTAAGGTGGTTTTGTTTTGTCACCATATACCAGTATTCATAAAGGAAGTAAAATAATAATGAAGTGTTTAAAATTTATTAAGGTATATGTTGAATTACTATTGATGACTCATGGCTGACTCATTTTTATTTTTTTGTTTACTTGTTCTATATTTTGGCGCCAAACATCTAAAAGATCGTTATTCTGGCGATCGTGTTGCCATCTTTGTGTAAGGTAACTATACATATGTGTTCAAGTAATTAAAATAATTTGTACAACAATTTTCTTTTAAATTTTAAATTCATGAAAATACGTTTTGTGAGAGCTGACATCATTCAGAGGGTTGGTAATAAATTTTTAGAGCTGACAATAAGAGTTTCATAAAAATGTTTGTTTTGAAATTGGTAATTTTCCTTAAAAAAAAAATTAAGTGGTTGTATTTACAGTTAAGTTTTTTTTTCCTTTCACTATAATTATCTTTTCTGGAATTCTCTAACCTTCTTTCTAATCCTTTTTAATAACATCCAATAACTACATGCATCGATACCAATACTTCGATTCAATATATCGAAGAAGAAAACAACAACGGCGCAAGGATATGGAGATCGGCACCCAAGCATTTTCAAATTTTTAAATCAAAAATAGAACTTCTACAATAGTTACAACGATAAGAACAACTTTCACATTTTTCATCATAGTAAAAAATTAAGTTTCAACGCCCATCGATAATAAATCTACAAGTTTTCATTAATAATAATTGTATCTTCGACCGAACTACTTTACGAGCGGAAAGAGCTAACAAAAGAAGTAAAAAGGTGACTTAAGCCGGAGGAAGCGTGGGGTTGAGACATTCTTGGCTGTTGGCGTCATCGACAGAAGTTTGTGCCCTGCGAGATAGCTTGCTAAAGAAATGGCGCAGGTGATAAACGACAATGAAGATCATCGAGCACGAGCTACGAAGTAATTAAGCTGCAAGAGGGGCCCCTCACATCAGAAATGATAAGTCTATTAATTTTTCTCCCTTTCTTTTCCTTTAATTCTCCTTAAATATTTCTTTTTTTTTTGTGCACAAGCGTTAGGTAAATTTTTAAGAAAAAAGTCAGCTCGGGGTAAGGGATAATGGCATGTTTTATACTTATAGTGTCTTCAGATTTTCATGATATTATCTAGTTTAATTTGCCTAATGTAAAATGTTTAAATGATAAATTAATAAATGTGATTTGTTAATTGTAAAAAATGGCTCCTCTTCATTTATCTCACTTCGTGTAAATTTATTTCAGCAGTTCTCTTTCAGGTTTTAATTTTTTTTAGCCTAATGGCATTTGCACGTAACGCCGAGAGCCTGGTTGGTATATTGCGGTCACAACACTCTTAAAGCTAAGCATTTATTCTTCTTAGTATGAACTACGAGTATATTAATTGATTAAAAATTTAAAAGGTAAAATCCTTGAGCCAGGACAAAGTTAAATGAATGATAAAGAATGAAGGTACAACAATGGTGCCGTTCAAATTTGGATCGGCGAATTAAGTGTGATGAATGAGACGAGCCATTTTTTTTTTTTTTTGTGTGTTTCGTTAACGCATAGGTCAGCCATGGGTCAAGTTTTTTCTGAATGATTTTAATAGATTGTATAATTATTATTAGTTATTTAGTATTTTGGGTTACAATTATTTAAATTAAAATGCCTAGATCTTCCACCTCGGAACTTCCCTCTTTAGATAATGCGTGCCATTTAACAGTAACAACTGTTAATTTTGGGGAATTTATCCCCCTAGTAACCCCCTTTTCGGGAAATAACCCGGACTTTACGGTTAATGATTTCTTCGACAAAATCGAAGAAATCGCCAAACACGCGTCATGGAAGGATGAAGAAACACTGTTTGTCGCCAAAACAAAGTGCATTGGGGAAGCGGATGCTTTTGTTAGGTCGCAGCCTCAGTTGAAATCTGCCGATTACAGAACATTTAAAGAAGCATTGAAGGACAGGTTCGGCACTAACGACAAAGATTGTTCGCTTTTGAAATTCACAACGGCAGTACAGGGTTTTAATGAGACCACGCGGGGTTTTTTGTCCCGTTTAAACGGTTTAGCACATCGCTGCTTTCCCAATGATGAGCCCATTCGGCAAAGGATGTTGGTTTCCCAATGTCTTCAAGGCCTCCGACCCTCCGTTCGCCGATTCATCATGGCACAAGACCATGACACCTTTGAAAAAATTTGGGCTCTAGCTTTACAAGAAGAACAATGTGCCGCGCTAGAGAAAGCCTCCGCGAGTGTCAACATTGTTGACACCGAACCGAAGCCGTCCGCCATTGAAACGGAGTTGAGAGAAATTAAATCTTTGGTTCAGAATAGTATCTTTGAAACAGATAAAAGGGTTAGCGATCTTCAAGAGGAGGTAAAGAGATTGAACAAATTAGTCATTAGCAATGGTACTAATCGGATAATTTGTTTTAAATGCAGAAAACCAGGGCATTATAGTCGCGATTGTCGATCAAGATATTATAATCAACACAGACGCGTTAGGTAAATTTTTAAGAAAAAAGTCAGCTCGGGGTAAGGGATAATGGCATGTTTTATACTTATAGTGTCTTCAGATTTTCATGATATTATCTAGTTTAATTTGCCTAATGTAAAATGTTTAAATGATAAATTAATAAATGTGATTCGTTAATTGTAAAAAATGGCTCCTCTTCATTTATCTCACTTCGTGTAAATTTATTTCAGCAGTTCTCTTTCAGGTTTTAATTTTTTTTAGCCTAATGGCATTTGCACGTAATGCCGAGAGCCTGGTTGGTATATTGCGGTCACAACACTTTTAAAGCTAAGCATTTATTCTTCTTAGTATGAACTACGAGTATATTAATTGATTAAAAATTTAAAAGGTAAAATCCTTGAGCCAGGACAAAGTTAAATGAATGATAAAGAATGAAGGTACAACAGTTCCTGATTGCGATGAAGAAATTATAAATAATGATTTAGAGGAAATAGCAGATCAGGAAAATTCAGATTCTGATAAAGCAGTGGAGGATGGAGCTAGTGCTGCTAAAGAACATACTTCATCATCTCATTCTGGTGATAATAGTGTGTTTAATTGGCCAGAGAACATAAATAATGATTGATTGTAGCAGATTCTATAGAGAGACCTTCAGGAGGTCCAATACACAATTTATCATTGGGATCTAATGCAGAAGAATACTTTAAAATTGATTTTTAGGGAACAGATGTGCGAAATAATCAGGGTTAATAGGAACAATTATGCAGAGTACACCAAAGAACTTTTTAAACATTCGTATGAGCCTATAGGATAAAAAAAAAAAAATGGAAATGGACCCCTATAGAGCACACACAAGAACTGTGGAACTTCTTTTCAATAGTTTTCAGAATTACGAATGCCAATGCACTTTCATCTTACACAGACCTTTTCAGTAAAGCCTTGTTTTCATCTATGCGATACAGCGATCAATAACATTTACTATTTTAATTTAAATTTTATCAGTAGTCTCTGATGTCTGCTTTTTCAGAAAGTAAACATCCAACTTCGTTTTTGAATGAAGTTGAAACACTTTCTTCTGATTTAATTGTTGTACGCAACAACATACAAACTCTAGAAGACTGCAACAAATGGATTAAAGAGTTTGGCGAATTAACTCGTACGAAGTGGAATTGAAGAACATCAACAAGATGTGGAGAAAGGATCGCTTGCTCGTAAGTTTATATTCAAAGCTTATTTCAAAAATTTACTCATGTAATTTTTTTTAAAACTATTTTAATATTTTTCCTAAAATTTACTAACATTTTGTTTTAAAACATTTAAAAACCTTTAGATATTAAAAACCTTTGTTACATATATTTTTCAAAATTTTATTTTTTAAATCACCAAAATAAAATTTTATTTGTGTATTGTATTACACAAATGTTTTATTGTATTTTATGTATTATTATGTTTTATTGTATTTAAAATGTATTTGTGCTGTTGCAGAAGGAAAGGAGACGGGTACGGATTTTGGTAATCAGTTTGGGTTGCTATTGTTTTAGTTGATTTTGTTGCAGCTGCATAAGATAAACCAGGTTTTGGTGTCCAGCTTTCTATTATCTTACGGGCTTCGGGATATGGGAGTCATTGAGAGGCACGTAGGGACTGAATTTCTTCAAACGCCCATTTCGGACAAGATCTGGAGTATGAAGGATGTTCCTCTTTACAATTTACACATTTTGGAGCTGCAGAGCAGAACTCACTGTCATGGTCATAAGCACCACAACGCACACAGGCAGGTGACCCACGACAGGAGGTTTTAGTATGGCCGAACTTTTGGCACTGAAAGCAACGGATTGGATTTGGTATATATAGTCTGACAGGACATAATAGATAGCCGGCTTTAATACGAGATGGAATAGTGGGAGACTGAAATGTTAGGATAATATGTTTAGCATTGATAATTTGATTATTGCGTCGAATAGTGATTCGACGCACAGTGCATACTTTTTCATCGCTTAGGTTTTCTAATATTTCAGAATTCAGAGCAGTGCAAAAGGTCGGTTCTGATACAACTCCTCGGGAGATGTTTAGGGAGGTATGAGGTGTCACTGTAACAGTTTTTAGGCCAAGGTTTTTTATTTTCATTATTTTGGAAGCTTGTCTATTGTTTGATACTTCTACTAACAGGTCTCCAGATCTTAATTTTTTAACTTTATTGACTTCTCCTACATTGTCGATGATACATTGGTGTATTAAAAATGGTGATGTTTCATTAAAGTTACCTTCATCAGAGTGCATGATGAAGAATCGGGCATTCATGTCTACAAATTGTGTATCAGTGTTTTCGTTGGAAGTTGACCAGGGATCGTGCCGGGGATCGTCCCCAGCTGAAGAATGCAATATCCCTGGCTAGAGAAATATTAATGGATCCCTACCAGGGATACTATTTATCCCCTGCTGAAGAAATATTAAACTGGTGAGTGAAGATTTGGGATTGAAGTCATGAAGTCAAAATTAAGGTGGTATGTTATCGTTTGTTACTATACTCTAAGGCAACTGCCTTAAAATTTCGTCTCTTTTCTAAGCTAAGACCCCCTCAGGGGTGGCTTCCAATACAGGTACATTGTATGTAGCTTGAGTATCTGTGATTCCATAGAACAAACAATCTATGACTTTAGTTTGAATATAAGTCAGTTCCCACACGTGTCGGCGACTGCATTTGTCAAGTAATATCATGTGAATAAAGCATTTGCACCTTCCCTCCTTTTCCTTTTCAAGTGTCCCCCCCCCCCTGGAGAATATTTACTTTCAAATGTCCCCCCCTGGAGAAAATGTTCAGTTCGCATCCTGATGTTGACGATTGACGAAGAATTTTTCAAATTCATGTTTGGGGGGGGAATTGAGATTCGGATCCGACCGCACCACCCACCACGGAGCCCAACAAGGGGGTGTGCATTTGCACACCAGTGCTAGTCGGGTCTATACGCTCACAGTACATCCCTTAGGCAGCATCCACCCTTAACGACGTGCCCAGTAGATGTCCGATTGCTTGATCCCTAGCAGTTGATCGAAATCAGTACCACCAGCCGATTGATACACAGGGGAACACTGTGTACCTCCCGTTTACCTGAAGCCGAGGCCAAAGCAATGTGTTGGTGAAAAGACCCCTCAATTGCCAGGATCCCCATTTACGGGGACATGGATCTCCACGCACGGCCCACACGTGGGTAGTTTTTCACCAATCGAAGCTGGCAGCACAGAGCGACCGTAGCTTCTAAAGGGGGCCCCTCACCTCCAAAGAAACTACAACGAGGGAGAAAGTGAAGGATAAAGCTAAGGAGAGGGGAGGGTAGAGGAAAGAAAAGAGAGAGATCGCTGGGCCCTGGGGTTGCGACACCCGTAAAAACCTAAAGAAGCTCTTCTCCCTGAGGGGATAGTGGCATTTAAATGAAAGCTTCAATTTAGGATTAGTTGTGTCCCCAAGCATGAATTCGACTGTTTTTCTAACAATAAAGAGCTTTTTCTCGGAGGTATACTCAGAAGTAGAAATAAAGCAATATGCAGATGTCACCGAACATCTTGAGGCTCTTAAGTGATTCTATGGAGCAATATTTTTCGAATGAGCAACACGAAAATTTACAGAAAAAAATTATGGATCAAAAATCCATTTGTCATTAACGAAAAACATTCTTGTTTTTCTTCGGAGGAATACGAAAAATTTATTGAACTAACATCAGATTCTACAATATCGTCACTTTAAATGAGGGCTTAAATGAGGGCCTTTCAATGAGAACTATTCAACGAATAAAAAGGGAATATGTTTCGTCTTGCGATGAAAAGCTATTGACTCCTGGAATAAAATGTATGCACCCGGCAAAAAGGAATGCAGTATTGGATAGTTTTGATTTGTGTGTCGTTCGAAACAATTAATCAGATGTACACCGAAAAAAAAATACCAACAATTTTGTTGTTGCTGCCGATGACGAAAGAAAAAATTTTTTCTTGGAAAAGGGAAGCATCGAGAAAAATTCAACATGAAATTTGATTTCGTTAGGGAAAATGCCAAAACAAAAGAAAATTGTTGATCAAACAACCCGATATAATTTCGCGGTGATGTCAGTATTTGAGAGGAATAAAAAAATATCGTGAAAGTCAAAACAATATTATTTACGTTGATGAAACTTGAATTGATAATAATTTCTCATTTTCCAAATGCTGGCAAAATGAAAAAAGTGGAGCTCTAGTTACAGATAGGGCTGGAAATCATCTGATAGTTGTCCATGCAGGATCAAGAGAAGGATTTGTGCCAAATAATGAACTGGTTTTTAAAGCAGGTTGTGCCACGGGTGATTACCACGGGCAAATGAACTATGAAAACTTAAATGGATTCAGGAAAAACTTTTGCCAAACATTGCCCCTAACTCTGTAGTAGTTACGGACAATGCATCACATCATACTAAGATAGTAGATCCTATGCCATCAAAATATGCTACAAAAGCTAAAATGTGTGAATACCTGGATGCACATAAAATTCAGTATGATAGTTCAATGAGAAAGCTTGAACTTTTTAAACTAATTAAATCTAATATTTTGCCAGCGGAAAAATATCGCATTGATGAATTATTGAAACAGAATGATCACTTCGTGCTAAGACTACCTCCGTACCACTGTGACTTAAACCCAATTGAGCTAGCTTGGGCAGCGGTAAAGCACTATGTGCGTGAAAGAAATGTCGAGACCGACCTGAGTTTGAAAACACTTAATGAACTTACATCGAATGCTATTAAGAGTGTTTCAGGTAATGCTTGGAAAAAATATTGCAGCAATGTTGAAAAAATTGAAATGAAATACTGGGAGACTGATGGAGTCGCGGAGATAGTTATCGACACTTTCAACTTTGATGTTGGTTCTGAATCTGAAACTGACACAGCTTCCGAAAGTGGATCCATAGACTGAGAATCTGATACTTCAAATGAATAGACAGTTATGCATCATAAAAATAGACAAAAATGTCAAACATACTTTTAAGACTATGTACTCAACTCTGACCAGTGACTGAAGACCATCATGATGTGCACACAAAATCCATGGTTCAAAAAGTCCTCGGCTGTTTTATAACATTCCAAAGCACGCCGCTATTTATGACCCCCCCCATCTTCTGATGAGACTATAAATTGTGAAAAGAATCTCCTGGGCAGTCAAGATTAGCTCTAAACGAAATTTTCATGAGCGTGAGACGCCCTCTTATCAAAAGGTGATTTTTTGGTACATAAATACAAAAACACTAAAATATTTTCAATTGGGCAACTATTTGCACCAATTGAAAATATTTTAGTTTACAAATGATTCGTTCACAACAAATCATGAACAATAATACTTAGAGATGTGGGGAGGAAAATTTTCGACTATGTTTTTCCGGAAAATTTTCATTGTCAAAAAGACAATTTTTCATGGAACATACCGGGTGTCCAGAAAAGGACTCCCTGATTTTAAAATTAAAAATCTCGAAAACAAAGATCGATAGAGGAATGCAGTAAACGGTATGTTTATTGTGAAAGCTGTAAGAATTTTATACAGCAGTTTGAAATAGTTACAAAAGCTGCTAAAAGATGGCGCTGTAATCACCACACGTAATGCCTAGTATAAATAGTGATCCGAAGCCCAGAGCGATCAGTTCCACTATTGAAGCGTGAAAGGAAGTTAGCGTACCGAAGGAAGAGATTAAAACCATGTACTCCATTGAACAACGTGTTTTTCTGGTGCTAGAGTACCACAGGTTAAAAGAGAGTCCTACGGCAACAAGGCGCAGTTTTCAAGCACGATTTAATGTTCCAAAAGGACCCGATGCGAAAACCATTTGTACGCTCTTCGCCAAATTTCAACGAACAAGCAGCATAACTGATGATCTAGTGGGGAATGTTGGCCGCAAGCAAACTGCAGTTACGCCTGCAAATGTCACCACAGTTTCTGGAATTATTCAGCAAAATCCAATGTCATCTGTCCGTAGAATTGCATCTGAGACTGGTTTGAAGCGTTCCAGCACGCATAAAATACTGAGAAAGAGCCTACACATGTTTCCATTCAAAATTCAAACTCACCAGGCCATACCCCTACAAGCTGTGCAACAAAGGGTTGAATTTGCTAATCAGATGCTCACAATGATTGATAGTGAAGGATTTGATGTTGGCTGCATCTGGTTTACAGATGAAGCACACTTCCACCTGAATGAATTAGTGAATAAACGGAACTGGCGATTTTGGGGTTCCGAAAATCCCCTGTATTCTCCTAAAGTTACTGTGTGGGCTGCAGTATGCAGCAGAGGCATTATTGGCCCTTTTTTCATTTGAGAAACGGTCACTAGTGAACGTTGCAATTTTGGAACAATTTGTCGCCACACAGCAAGTGTTAGAGGATCGACCACGTACTGAATGGTTTATGCAAGATGCAGCCCGACCACATCGTACCGAACAAGTGTTTCGCTTTCTTGATGAATACTTCGGGAATCGAATCACTGCTTTTCCAAAATCTATCCCAAATTTACTGTTGCAGGCATGGATTGGCCTCCATATTCGCCGGATTTGACTCCCTGTGACTATTTTTTGTGGGGCACATTGAAAGACATTGTCTACCCGAAGCATCCCGTCACGCTGGACAAGCTTGAATCGGCGATCTGTGTGGCATGTGAATCCATTTCTGTTGAGACACTACGAAATGCGATGGCAAAATTTCATTCTTCATTTGCGCCACCTCTGTAGTACCAATGGTGAACATTTTGAAAACATTGTGATGTGATTTTTTGCAAAGAATGTTTTCATACGATTATTTCATTTATGTACGCTGATAATGAGCTGTACAGCGTACAGTGCCATCTGTTAGCAGCTTTTGTAACTATTATTTCAAACTGCTGTATAAAATTCTTAGAGCTTTCACAATAAACATACCGTTTACTGCATTCCTCTATCGATATTTGTTTTCGAGATATTTAATTTTGAAATCAGGGAGTTCTTTTCTGGACACCCAGTATTTGAGCTTTGTATATTTTCTTTTATTAGTCAATTTCTGTACTATTTTTAAAAAACAGAAGTCATAATTCTAACATTGTAATCTACATGAATAAAATTTTTGATCCTGTTTTATTTAAGATTTGTTATATTGTTTAATATGCAACTTATAACAAGTCAATTAACCCTATTTCATAATAAAAGAGCACTCGCAGAAAAGAAATTATCCAAACCCCTTCTTTTTATTTGAAAAACAAATCAAACCTCCTGTTATTTGATAAACAAAATAATGAGGGAGTGACAAAACCAGAAGATGGCTCTACTGTATTGCCTGTTACAATTATAGAGGGAATTATTCTCATGTAAACAGAACTAAATTGGGATTAAAAAAAAAAGTACATTCTGCTCTATCAAGAATAATGGGTAACCAGAAAAAAACAAGTGTGTGGAAACATTTTGTTGAAGTCCATGAAAGCAACAAAATTATTGGAAAATGTAAATATTGTGATCAAACATATGCAAATAATGCCACAAGGATGAAAAGACATTTATGTACTTGTAAAAAATGTCCAGAAAGAATAGTGCATTTTTCAAAAGTTGGTGCAGCATAAGACTGAAGGTGACTGGTGCAACATAAGAAATATGTTTCAGAAATCACATGTAAGTAAACAAATTTTTATTTATTGTTCAATAATAGTTTTAAACAATAGTTATAGTATGTGTATCATTAAACTTTTGCCTATACTTTTGTTTTCCTGTAATTTGGTAAAAAGTGTACAAAATGAATAAAAAGACACTAAATTTTTAATTGAATGCACCTTCTAGTATTTTGTTTTAAGTACCTTTATATGCTATATAGGATATATAAAATCTAACATGGATTACAAATATATTCTATGAAAAATCCAAACACAAAATTTGTACATGTATAGAAATTAATGTGTATAAATATATTTTAATGGGAAAATAAATTTTAGAAAACTGATAATATGAAATATATATATATATATATAACAGATATCACATTACTGTATATACAGTCGAGCGCCGAAAATCCGCCGACCTAAAATCCACGTAGCCTATCTGATGTAAACAGTGAACTTCGCAGTCAAAAGCTCGTTGGCGAAGTGCTAAAACTGAATGACGAAACACGAAAGTGTACGGAAGAATGACATCATCACAGTAAGAATCGATAAACTGGTAGGATTTTTCGATGTTTGGGTTGGTTTTGGGGGAAAAGTTGTGAAGTCAGAAAGCTAGTGATCACATGGCAGCTATTTGTATCTTTGCAGTCCAGTTTTATCTGTTTACTGAGCAAGATACTTGTTTGCATGAAAAATATAAAGTTTCTCTGTCTCTTTTTAAATAGAGTTGCGATTTTATTCACCGTATTCGTATGATGAGTTCGAAAGGCTCACAAGATTTCCCTCCAGGTCGTCCTGAAAAGCGGAAACATGTTGCTTTGACCGTAATGCAAAAGGTTGAAATCATTAAAAAATTGGATGATGGTGCAACTTCGTGATTCATCGCCGGCAATTACAGTATAGCAACACGAACTGTTTACGACATTCGTAAAAATTAAGTAAAGATTTTGGAGTTCTACCAGAAAAGTGACACCAATATTGGTATCCACAACCGAAAATCGCTTAATGGAGCTAAATCTAAAGATTTAGATGCCATCATTTGCGAGTGGTTTAAACAACGACGAAGTGATGGTGTACCTATTTCAGGGCCTCTTCTTAGAGCCAAAGCAAAGAAATTCCACACAAATTTGAAGGTGGAGGAGCCATGTGACTTCAGTTCAGGTTGGCTGAAGCGTTTCAAAAAAAGGCATAGCATCCGATATGTTAAAGCATGTGGGGGAAAACTATCGTCGGACAGAGATGCTGCGGAGGAATTTGTTGAGGATTTCTCTATAAAAGTAAGTGAGGAAATCTTATCTCCTGACCAAATCTTCAACATGGATGAAACAGGTCCGTTTTGGACATGCCTACCCAGGCAGATATTAGCTGTCAGTGATGAAGCTGCACCTTCAGGGTATAAAGAGGCAAAGGAGAGAGTGACAGTTTTGCTCTACTGTATCGACGCTGGCACCTACAAGTGCAAACCTCTGGTTGTCAGCAAAAGTGCACATCCACGAGCATTAAAAAGGTATAAAAAACTTACCTATGATTTACAAAAACAATCGACGTTCCTGGGTGACAAAGGAAATTATGATCGAGTGGTTTATGAACCACTTTTCAAAAGAGGCAAGAAACTACTGCAACAAAGTGGGATTGCCCTCAGACTGCAAAATTTTGCTACTGATGGACAACTGTGCAGTCCATCCAGGCTCTGAGGTATTGCATAAAGATAATATTGTTGCCTGCTTCTTGCCTCCTAACACGGCCGCATTGATTCAGCCTATGGATCGGGGAATCATCCGTAGTATGAAATCCCACTATAAGACTGAATATAAAAAAAAAATTCTAAGTGTAGATGCATCCCTTAAAGATTACAAAAAGTCGTTTGATATGAGGGACTGCTTATATCTGTTGGTAGAGGCTTGGGAATCGGTCTCTCAATCTACACTGATAAATGCATGGCACAATTTATGGCCAAATTCACTGTTCATTGACAGTGAACAAGTTAATGCTGAATTTGCTGGTTTTTATGTAGATGCAGCAAAAAGTAAAGTAGTAGAGCTACTGTTGTTTGCCAAAAATGTTACAGATAACATACAGATGTGAAACTGAATTTCCAGAATGTGAAACTGAAAATAAAATTTTTTTAAAAGAGAAAGAGCAATAAATGTACTTTGTTCACATTTCAGAGAATAAACATTTAAAGTTTTATTTTCTTATTTTAATAACTTAGTTAATTCATTATTGCATTTGTATCAGTTAATGTGAGTAAAAAAGATACATTTTAATAATAACAATCTTATTGTCATAAGCCATAGTTAAAAATCTAATAAATGCAGTGTAAATGTATAAGATACTAATATCATGTGGTTATTTTGTACAGAAGTGTAATTAATATTTTCTTGCATTACCTAAAATATTTAATCGTTTATACCTCTGAATTAATTCTTACAAAGGCAAGTGAATGATGTGAAATTGAATTAGTCATTTTTATAATTGTAATAACTTAAAAACTGAAAAGAATATTCAACTTGAAAATTGAACTTTAGGACAAACTTAACTTTATTAAGAGTTTCTTCGTTTAGTCATTCAAGATTCTTAACAAGGTGACCACATAATTTTTTTATTAACACCTTTGCCTCTTATGCAAAATCATTACTTAATTAAGCATTGTCTTGCCTATTTTGTGTACTTGGGTGGTTGTTTTTGTTATAAAAAGAAACAAAATCCTGTTTAGAAATCTTTAGAAGAAATGTTGTTGTTAACTATATTTAAGTTACTTTAATGATATAGATAAGGTTAATTTAAAAAGTTACTTAAAAACCAATTAACTATTTTAATATACTTTATTAACTTAATTAATGTTTAATATATTAATGAAAATTAGTAATTAATTTATCCATAATGAATTGTTTTACTTAATTTTATAAAGTAAAAAAGTTTATTTGCAAATTGGAAGTTTTTATAAATTTGGATTTGTAGTGCCCTTTTTAAGAAATGTAATGCCCTTTCAAAATAAAAATGCCGTTTTTTTAAATCTTTGCACCCTGCCCTTTTTCCCACCTAGAATGAGCTCTGCTGTTTCCATGTGTACGTAAGCAGATATTGGATAGCGATATATTTTGGGTGCAAGTTCAGACTGCACACCAGCTGTTTCAGAAGTTACAGTTATATTTAAAAAACTTGATGAGAAAATAACCGAGCAATTGCCTTTTCACCCCTGACCAAAGAAGAAGAAAAGTCTGTCAAAACATTTTTAAGTAACAGATACAGTTTCTGTTTTCACTCAGTGCACTTAGATGCAAATCTATTGGATCCACGATATTGTGGACAAAATTTATCAGATGATTTAATGACAGCTGTTGAAACTGTGATCAAAGTTGCTCAAAACACTCCCGGTGTAAATGAAGTTACAGTAATGGCAGACATAGCAGAATACAGGGCAAAAGAAAAGCTCTGGAGTAGAGACATCATTCTGCAAGTAAGATTTCTCCAACTTGGTGGAAAGGTTATTGCAGTACGAGAGAATTATCTACAGTTGCAGTCAGAATTTTGAATATTCCCCCCAATAGCTGCTTCATGTGAGCCAATTACCTTAAGCCGGTCCTGCACAGTACAATAAAAACCTCTGGTCCCAGATGCAACGAATCATTCAGTTTTTACTTTATTTATAAATACAAACTTCAAATTTGGTCCCGGGCACTGTTACTGGTAGTGGCGGTCCTGACAATAGTTCAGCTTATACCATGGGCGCTGGCACCATAGGGCAAGGGGGGCAATGCCCCCTCCCTGGATTTTTGTATGCAGTGTTTTTCCTTGCTTTTTTGCTCTTTCCAAAATGGTAACCATACGTTGAAGTAGTCTTTGCCCCCTCCCTGGGAAATATTCTGCCGGCACCCATGGCTTACACTGTAACTTTTTTCAGTAGTGCAAAGATATGTTATATTTGTAATATAATTAAACACTTCAATATAAATAATTATTAACATCTTAACTAAATTTATGTTCATAATCCATAATTTGGAATCCCGTCATCCTGACGATTCCGGATTTCATATTTTCTACTCGGTTGACTCTTTGAATGCTTTGGTCATGACTAGTTAGGTATATTTCTAAGTGCATTCAGCATTGATACATGCAGTACAAAGCCCATTTCACACATAAAAAGCTGAAACTGGATTGACCGCTCTGAGTCCAGTTTCACCTTGTGGGAAAAAATGCCTTCAAATTTTTATTTTCACCCCACCCATTCATTTCCTTTACAGTACATTAGGAGTTTTCCCCCATTATCTCCAAACTTCCAGGGAGGCAATAATCTGGAGGCCCACATTTTTTTTTTCTTTTCTCTCTCTCTCTCTCCCCAACAACTAACCAATGGTTAGTGGTGTTGAAACTAACCAATGGTGAATTTCACGATTGTCTGTTAATGCCAATAATCGACTGCATATATCGATAGTCAAATTCAAGCAAACGATGACAACCTGCTTTCTCCGATCTGATCACACACGTGTCTTGCTGCTTTGTGCTAGTGAATGTGTATTGCTTACTTGTTGCAGTTCTTTATCTCTTGCTCGATTATTATTATTAATTATAATGGCTCCTCGAAGAAAAAGTTATACAATTGCTTCTAAGCTTTTTGCTGTGAAGAGGGCTGAGGAAATTGGCAATCGGGCTGCAGCTAGAGAGCTTGAAATTGATGAAAAATGCATCCGGCGATGGAAGTCCAAGAAGCAAAAGCTAGAAAAGATGCCGAAGTCTAAGAGAAGCTGTTGGACTGGCGTAGTAGCTTGGTCAGTTTTAGAAGAAAATTTGGCAAAGTGGGTGACAGAGCAACGGCAAAAGGGACTGGGTGTATCAACAGTAAGAATTAGACTTCAGGCAAAACAAATAGCTAAGCAGATGGGAATTGAAAACTTTATTGGAGGACCCAATTGGTGTTTCAGATTTATGAAATGCAAAAAATTATCAATCAGGACTAAAACAACAGTTGGACAGAAGCTTCCTGAAGATTGGCAAGAAAAGAAAGCTTTCTTAGAATACACTTCTAAGAAAATCAAAGAAAAAAATTTGAACAGAAGTCAAATTATTAATATTTATGAAGTGCCCATTACCTTCGATTGTCCTCCAAATAGAACTGTTGATTTAATGGGCGAAAAAACCATATCCATCGCAACAACAGGAAATGAGAAGACATCGTTTACGTGTGTTTTGGGATGTGCTGCCAATGGGGAGAAATTAACCCCTTTGATAATTTTCAAAAGGAAAACAATTCCGAAAGGGAACTTTCCTAGAGCAGTTATCATTTCTGCAAACCAGAAAGGGTGGATGTGCGAAGAGGTCATGATCTTTTGGCTTAACGAAATTTACAGAAAAAGGAAAGGCACTTTTTTCCCAACCTCGGGGGCTCCTTGTTCTGGATTCCATGTGATCCCATTTAGTGGATTAAGTAAAATGTGAAGCAAAAAAACTTAGCACCGATCTTTCGGTGATCCCAGGTGGGCTCAGCAAAATACTTCAGCCATTGGATGTCTCCATCAATAGAATATTTAAACACGAATTGTGTAAGCAGTGGGAAGAATGGATGCGATCTGGACTTAATTCGTTCACTAACTCTGGACGAATGAAAAAAGCTTCATATGAGGAAGTTGCTTTGTGGGTGGACAAAGCATGGCAATCGGTCCCAGCCGATTCTATTGTATCGGCTTTCATGAAAGCAGAAATAATTAAAAAAGAAAATGAAAATAGCGATGTCGAAATAAGTGATGTAGAGCAGAGTGAAGAAAGTGACATTGATGGCGACTTATTAAAGCTATTCAATTCTGACACAGATAATTCAGATTTTGAATAAATGAAGTTTATTTTTATTATAAAGTTCTCTTTATTTAGTTGATTTTTTGTATTTTTCGTAATATGGTAATTTATGGGGATAAACCGATCTGGGAAAGTAACATCTGTAAGAAATCAGCAGAATACGTTTTTGGCAAATTCAAGGTAAAGTATTTTTTGATTACATTTATTACTCTTTAATAACTATGTTGAAAATAAATGCTATCATTTGTGATTGCTATATTTTCTGGTAAAATGCCGTGGCGCTAACGAAAATACGGTACATATAAGAAAATATTAAGTGCCATTCCGTAGTGTATACGGCAGGGCAGCTTATCTGATAAATATTTAATTTTTAAAGACTGTATTGAAAGGGGGCGGCATATACGCCAGGGCAGCTTATCTACCCGAAATTATGGTATATAAAAAAATATGAAAACCACGTTTCACGCTCGTAAATAGTCTAAAATGGTAAATAAAGGACAGGTGTTGCCAAATTGGAACTTACTATTATTCTGACCAATCACAGACGACCTTACAAAGCAGAATGCTCAAGTACAAGCTAATTGGTGGTTAAATGCTGGTCAGGAAACCAATGGTTTTAAATAGTTGGTAAATACCGTTCTGTGGTTACCAGTGAGTTATCAGCATGTAATGGTCAAACGTTAGTTTCATGATCAGGCTGTTACTAGCTGTTTCGTGAATACGACTGTAACTATTTTTTAATTTTTTGTAGAGAAATGTGCAGTTATTTTGGAACATATTTTATTTCCATTTCAGCTATTCATAGATCAACTTAATAAATAAAATATTTTGTCCAATATGGTATTTAATAAATTATTGAGACATTATATGGGTATAATAATTATTAAAGAATTATATTTTAAATTATCAGCTATATACATGATTAAAAAATTTTAAATCACAATTTCTGTGCTTTGTTAAAAATGTAATTTAGCTTATATTTTGTTGAAAGGGGAAAACTCAAAAGGACATCACAGAGCTGATAATAATACTCCGGTTTTGTTTACTTGTAGCTTTTAGTGAATGCGAGTTTAATATCAGAAAATATATAAATGGCAGAGTAAAAAAAGGGGTAAAAAAAGCATGCTGTCCAGCCAAATAATGTAACCCTAATTAAAACCCATCTATCTTCCTTATTTTTGACCATCCTGATCATGGTTATACCATAAAAATAAACTTTCCCAGTACTGCATGAGGCGTACGTCACACCCACCATCTCTTGATGGTCAGATAATACACTCAATGTAGTCAACTACTCTCTGATGCCTCGTGGAATCTGACAAGCCTTCCCCATTCAGAACTTTGTGTGATCTCTTCCGGAGTCTGCTGCTTACCCCAAGTACAACACTGCTTTCAACCTCTTCCAGAACTCTGTGCGACTGATTCCAGAGTCTGTTTCTCTGCAAGTCTACGTAGAAGTTAATTTGTGGCAGGAGAGAGGCAAGGAATAATTTTTAAAAAGCAGACCCAATTACATTAACGATAAATCAAACAGTACCATTCTCAGAATAATAAAGAGTATAAAAATGTGTTATTTCAATGTGTGAGTCAGTGTATACTGTGTAACACATCTGAATTAATCTTCACTACAAGATTACATACAAGCAGACTTTGGAAACTAATGTTGAGTGGTAGATTTGTCGCAGGACACAGTTGATGAATAATTAAAATAAAAGCAAGGCAGTTACATTAAGAATAAATCAAATAGTACCATTCTCAGAATTATAAAGAGTATAAAAATGTGTTATATGAATCTGACAGTCAATGTATTCTGTGTAACACATCTTAAGAAACTAATGTCAAGTGGTACATTTGACATGAAAGAGGTCGATTTGGCATGTGGCATGAAAGAGGAAATAAATGAGTTCTGGTTAGATTCTGGTGTTGTTTGAAGGCCAGAATAAATGTTTCTGGCCTTCAAACAACACCATTACTTAAATTTGATAGTGCAGCACAAATTATGAAACACTGTCTATGTATTTCAAAAAATGAATGGGGACAACTGATTTCAAAATTCTAGAACCTTTAATTTGCTTGATAACCCATTTGATATGAATTCTCACATTCGACACTTTTTCCTCTAACAAATGAAGGAACAAGTTTGGCCCTATTTTGGTGAAATGGTCATTTAAAATAAAGCCTCTGTCTGCGAAAATAGTGTTTCTAGGGTTTAATTTACTTAAAAATCCATGCTCTATAGTAATCTGTTTATCAGAAACTCTCTCACCCCAAACTTCCGACAAAAAAGAAATATGACCAGTTGGGGATCATCTCAACAAGAAATTTAATAGTGTCTTTGTTTATAATGATGGGACCATGTTTGTGCACATGCCATTTCATTACTATCCTTCTCAATAGGGAACTCTGTGCAATTTATTACACAAGTTGTCTTCCGATATTCAGAATTTTTGAAGCATTCTGGGATATTTTTTAAAAAACTTTCTTGTCTGGCCAGGTAATGAAGTGCCTGAGCTTCCCAGCTAAAACAGGTATCCACCTATCAAATACTCTCTTGACTGTGCTTTCAGACACATTAAAACAGGAAGCAAAGTAACTGGCCAACAAATTCAACTTCAACAAGACAATTAAAAGTTGTGTTTCAAAGTCAAACTGCAGGCTGGAATTTCGTCTTTTGCGAAATCTAAAATAAATCTTAAGAGATCGATTGGCTTTAGCCCAGTATGAAGCAGAAGTTTTTTATTATTATTTAGAACACCAAGTGTTGAGTGTAAGTTAACAATTTTCTGCTGCAAATTCCTATTTTCCTTCCTCAATCTCATTGTATAATGAATTTATGAGTTGACTGTTACTGTCAACTGGTTCTTCTTCCATTCTTTCAACACTGTCAGTTGCATCTATAATTCCAGCATCATCAGTTACATCTATAACAAAATGAAACTGGTGTTATTTAAAAGTTTAAAATTACATAACTTATTACTCAGTTTTAATTTCATAATTTGCATCAAATTATACTGTGGGAAAAATGGATGTACAGGGAGTATCTGAATTCTTTTGAGAAAATTTAAAGAGAGGTCCAATCACTCTGTTTTAATAGGGCACTTTTGAGCAGTTGCATGGGAGGGGCAGTTACCATGACTGAATGATCACAATGGGTGCCAGTAACCCTCGCTATGCCGCTGATTTTGAGTTCCATGTAGGAAACGCATTTTAACTAATTGAAGGACCAAAGCCACTAATTGCGTACACAGCATATAAAATTAGTTTTTGGTCAGCAGTGAAAATGTCAAGCCAGAAGGCATGAAAAACAAACCAAAAAAAAGGCTGACGGACACTAAAAAGGAATTAAAAGAGCTTCTGGGTGCTGCACCCTGCTAAATTGCTCTAGAGTTAACACTATCTAAGTCTTTAATCCTATTGAAATCCCCTCTGAATGGTACAGACATTGCAACTTTGATCAGGTTATTCGATTAAGCTGAGAATTTTAAAACAAAATATGCTAAGGAAGCAGGGGCTTAGCCAAGGGGGGAGGTTAGGGAGGTCATAACCAGGGTGCGAAATTAGCGGTCGTTAGTCATATTTTGCAACTGTCATTTTTGTTTTGACGACCGAGATTTAAGAACTAGTCGTCATTTTTTACGCCTAACATTTTGCCCGATACAGGGCTGCCACAGGCGACTATTTTGGCATCGGCCGACTCCGGCGACTTTTTAAACAAAAATACCGCAAAAAACGAATATTTTGAAAATTCTGGGGTCTTTTTTATTGTCTAGACGACTATTTTTCAAAATGTGCTGAAAAAATACAAATGTAAATTTCCGTGAAAAAAACTTGCTTTCGTAAGCACCGGCACGTGGCAGAAAGAGAACGATCCTTTGCAGTCTTCTGTGGCTGAAAAGCGTGCGGAAGTCCACTTTCTTGTCTTCCGCGGATGTGTAATAATTTAAATCGCACGTTTTGTAATGTAAACAAATAGAGAAACGTAAAAAAATTTAGTGATAATTTTTTAACTCCATGAATATTAATGAAGTTGATCGAAGGAAACTACGAGCTCGCGTTCGCCATATTGGATTCTTGCTGCAAGTGTGTGTTTTAGCGGTAGCTCGGCTCGTATGGTATGGAAGTGTGGGAAGATGCGATGATAATGCTTGATATCAATATTGATGAACGTGCGAGATCCTTTTAAATAAGGCAGTGTAAAAGTTATTTGGATTAGTTATATTCATTAATAAAATATATTTACCGCGGGAGAGTACAGTTTCCGGTCCGGACTCCATCTTGAATTTTATTTGCTGCAGCGCCGCAATAACGACTGGTTAAGTGCAGCAGTTTGTGACTTAAAACAATACATGGATTGACTGCAATTAATTAATACAATTTCGTGAAAAAAAAACGAAAGAAGATTTATTTATTTGTGTGTGTGTGTGTGTGGTGGTGGTGGTGGGGGGGGGTGACATTAGCAACACCTCTGGATTTTGGGAAATTATAAATTTCGGACTTCCGGCCTAAATTACGATAATTCAAATAAAAATATTATTTGAGTAAAAATGTTATTTGATGGTTTAAACTTAATAAAATTTATATTTTTTAAATAAAACTCCTTTATGAGATAATTTAAATTAAAAAAAACTTAAATTGAATTAGTTATTTGAAAATATAAAAAGAAACTTTTATTTAAATATAAAAATTTTAATAATTAAGATAAAATTCAGTTTGTATTAAAATATGTTTTAAGTAATTTAAATAAAAATAATTTTTAATAAGTAAAATAGTTATGTAAAATAATAAATCCTTCTTGGTGACATTGAAAACTTTCATAGACCCTCTCCCAACATCAGTTCAACCCACTGAGAATACAAATACATATTTCTACAATTTTAATATGTACTGCCTGTGTGCTTGCAGTGGTGGTTGATCAGGTGACATTTTGAAGCTAGTATACGTATACTGCATAAGTTTATCTACCATAAGCATTGTAGCTATATAGCAACAATTTATAAAATACTTCTAAACTAAAACTAAAGACCATGTTCTTGTAAAATGTATCATAATATTTTATTCTGGATGCATAGGTGGAAAATTATAAAAATTGATTTTATATTTACTTAATATTTATTAATATCTTAATTTTAATAGTCCTGATCTTCTTTATGGGAATAATACCGTAAGCGGGTGTCGGTTGAGTTGGCGACTTTTTTTTTTTTGTCGCCAGCGGCTAACCTTGGCGACTTTTTTTTGAGCGCCAAACAAAACAAACATGCGTTGACACATAACTAACAAAATGAACCCCAAACTATAACATACTATCTAAACACATAAAAACATTTTTAGACATATTTCAAATGCAATTATGAACAAAAATCACATAAACAAAGCACTACCTCTGGACTATGAGTACGTCAAAAAATAAATAAACCATAACCTTAATCATATACAAAATGCCAAAATAAGTTTCTGCACATAATTATACAGCAAAATTTCCCTTAAAACGTTAAAATAACAATTTTAAATTAATAGAAAAACATCAAATAAACCAACTACCTTCCCCCCCACACACACACACAACTCCCCACAAACAACTCAAAAATACATATATTGAATCATATTTAATGTGAATAGTGCACGTGATTTCAAGAAAAATATACTGCAAATATTTTCATAAAACGTTAAAAACACTCTTTATAAATAACATAAAACTACTATAATAAACCGACTACTTCCTCCCTCACGTGCTTTTTGCAATTTAATACCTTCAAAACACACAACATTTACACTATTAATCACACTAGAATCAAATCTGATCTCAAACAACTCAAAAATCCTTACATATTTATTCATATTAAACCTAGAAATTGTACGGGAATTCTGTAAATCAGGAGCAAATGCATATCACAAATAAAATTAACCATCCCTCTTAAAACCTTAAAAATTTTTACTTTTTCATCCCAATTCACAAAAAAATAACATAACATACTGAAAACCTTACATAATTATGAAAACATAAGACCATAAATATTCTCAACTATACACTGGTGTACCGTAAAGCAAGAAATAAACATTTGGTAAAATCATACAAGCCGGTGCCCACCCCATGTAAACATGGCGACAGTCGCTGGAGCTTGGCGACCGCCAAGCTCCAGCGACTGTCGCCATGTTTACTAGTCATTCTAGGCAACCAGTGGTCCGTTTTTAACTAAAAAAACCCCAGTGGATTCAGCAACCTAGTTGTACAGCTATCTAAACTAGGCAACCAGTGGTCGGTTTTTAACTAAAAAAAACCTCAGTGGATTCAGCAATCTAGCTGTACAGCTATCTAAACTAGGCAACCAGTGGCCCGTTTTTAACTAAAAAAACCTCAGTGGATTCAGCAACCTAGCTGTACAGCTATCTAAACTAGGCAACCAGTGGCCCGTTTTTAACTAAAAAAACCTCAGTGGATTCAGCAACCTAGCTGTACAGCTATCTAAACTAGGCAACCAGTGGCCCGTTTTTAACTAAAAAAACCTCAGTGGATTCAGCAACCTAGTTGTACAGCTATGTAAACTACGCAACCAGTGGACCGTTTTTAACTAAAAAAAAAACAACAACAGTGAACTAAGCAACCTAGTTGTACAGCTAATGTAAACTGGGCAAACACTGGCCCGTTTTCAACTCAAAAAAACATCGGTGGATTAAACAACCTAGTTGTACACCTCTTATAAAGTCAGTATGATTAGAATAGCACGTAAATAGCACTTACGAAAACATAAGCACTTCAAATATCAATTTAAAATTCACATTAAAAACCTTAAACATCGAAAGATTCGTTAAAAAAGAACACTTACCTCTATTTTTTTGGTAAATAACCGCTCAGAAATGTCCCCAACACCCACCGGCTTATAACGTACTAAATTTCTAACAAACACCCACAAATTCTTTTCTTATATTAACATAACACATTTCATTCCCTTCCATCAATAACGCAAACAATTTCAAATTCCCAAACCTGACGAAACACGTATTCTTTATGGTTGCCAGTCACAACTACCACCGGCAGTTGGCGGTGCATCGCTCACTCTCGCGTCAGATTGTTCGCCAATGATTTGTAAACAAACCTTTGACATGTAAACAAGGCACCGTATACGGAATATAGTCCAAACATTTAAATAAATAAAAGCACCACATACCTTAAATTTTATTCATGAACAACGTGCGTTCATCTAAAAAAAAATCCATCAGAAGCATTCAAATAAGCATAACAAGTGTACCTCAACACAGTCGCAACATTTTCAAATGTTTGTCGAAATTGACTTGATAAAGAAATAAGAAACAACTCAGCGTATAAACGAACCGATATCATTACAGCTCAACACAAATTACCTACATTTATTATAAAACCAAGCAAAAATTACACTTTTCAAAAATAACCATTATAAAATACAAAACTTCAGCAGACGACACGACACGACTTCCTTCCCGGCGAATTCAAGTTCAGTTATTTTGCCAGTTAAACTCCTTGAAATTCTTTCAACCAATCACATAATTCCTTCCAACAGTATAGTTTCTCATGACATCATAAAACAACACAACTCCGCCGGACGGGTGGCCGAATAGCTAATCTCGATTGGCAACGCTGCCAGGACTGTTTACTACAAATAGTAAGCTTTGGCGACGCATCTCCCTTGGCGATGGACACCCGCTTACGGTATTATCCCCTTCTTTATTATTACTGTACATAATCATTAAGCCTATTTGTTTATAGTTTATGCATAAAACAAAACAAAGGTTTTCGAAACTGCACCTGAACGAGACAGTTTGGCAACCGGAGAAAAAAAAGTTAGGCGTCATTGATGCCTAGATTTTTGCTCCCAATTTCTCACCCTGGTCATAACCCCCCCCCCCCCACACGAGGCATTTTTTGCCATACAAAATGCATATTCTTCACTGCCTTATCACACACATGTATGCATATATGTGAGTTGAGGTAGTTGTAACCCCCCC
This sequence comes from Cheiracanthium punctorium, assembly GCA_038373885.1. Taxonomy (NCBI): domain Eukaryota; kingdom Metazoa; phylum Arthropoda; class Arachnida; order Araneae; family Cheiracanthiidae; genus Cheiracanthium; species Cheiracanthium punctorium. Next base: position 147,089 of record JAWZYV010013253.1, on the reverse strand, counting down.
CCATGAAAAATTTCTGACTACGCCCCTGTACTGAAGGTGCTAATACTAGACATTAATTATAAACATATTTCTTTACAAACATTAACCAATTAGGAAAAGAAAAACAGTTTTTTTTTTTTTTTTTTTAAACCTGGAATAGAGCTTAGAGCAATCAGAGCAGACGTCGCCTCTTGTTCTTTTTTCCTTTCTTCTCTCATATTTTGCAGCTGTGTTTTTGTAGATCTTGAAACAGAAAACATTTAGAACATAATCTGGATGATTCTCATCTGTGTTTGGTTTCCCTGAATGAAATAAATAATATTGTATCAAAATGCTGAAATTTTTTGTTATATGGAAATGCTATGTTATGCATATTGAATTAATTAATACAGTGAATTCCAGTTAATAAGATCAGCTGTTCACTCAGACCAAATTTTAAAAAGAAGAAACAAACATTGTTGCATAATCATATCATTAGTGTATTTGGACCAAATTCTATTTAATCGGACCATAGAAAATTAGAACAAAAAGAATAAGTGATCAGAAGTCTCTTGCATAGAGCAGATGTAAAGCCTCGAATACAACCAGTTAGCTGAATAGGCCCAAAATCACAAGTTTAAAAAAAAAAAAGGATAGTCTAGTGTTTATGAATAACCAACTCTGTTCAGAAGGTGTGACACTGTGTTCACCTATATAAGTGGCAGTATTGAAACAGCCTGAAAGGAGATAAGAACCTCAACCCCATCTTCCTCCCCCTTTCCCTCCCAGCTAGCTCAGATAGAAAACTACAAAAAGAGAAAGAAAAAAATATATGTTCTGACAATAAATTTCTAACTTAAGATGTCTTCAAATTAAGATGTCTTTAAAATTTGGACTCTGTGCGTTGGCGCAGCTTACGGGTAGGGTGGGGGGAAGCAGGGAGTTCTATTAGCATAAAAGTTGTTTAAATTCCTCCCCACCAAATAAGAGAACAAATAACAGGGATAACAAAGCTTCGGTAGATTTAAAAAAAAAAAAAACTTTGCGGGCAAAAGAAGATGTCTAATTTTTATTCACCGGTGCAACACCCCATTGACCCAGCCTAGAATTAGCTCTGCTTGGGCTATAGTGACTTAAAAAAGATTTTAGGTAGCTATCCATTAAAAAAAAAAAAAAAAAAAAAAAAAAAAAAACCAACACAACTTTGAATTACCGGAAAACTATATGCAAGACCTTTGAATGTATCCAGGCCTGGTGTGCGTCTACATTATCTGACTATGGTGCCAAAACTTAAAAATAATTTTCAATTTCTTCAAGCTAAAACTGTTTAAATAAAAAAAATTTTAATAGGGAAATTTATAGTCAAAAAATAAAATATGAGAATACTTCAGTAATAAAGAAAATGATTGCATGTAATCAATGAAACCTCTGTATGTTTATAAAGGGCGCTTGTAATCAATATTTAAGAGAAACAAAAGCGGCATTTATAAACAGTGATTAAATATACTACGTTATAAATTTCTTCTAGAATTAATAACGAAATACTGGACCATTTATATAGAACTTTCTTTCCATAATAACTTTCCAGGTGGCGTGGAGAAAAAAAAGGACACATTTATAAACACTGATAAAGTATACGTTATCAATTTCTTCTTCAGTTGATAACGAAATAAAGTTTTCATACAACTAATAACAAGTTTCCAGAGCGGATTCTAGAAAGGGCGGCCACATTTAAGAATGGCAAAAAATAATTTAAAGTATAATGTTTAAAAAAAAAGGGCCGCTAACTTGAATTTGCACGAGGACAGCCGGAACTGGAGCATTTTTAAAACGGGACTGTGCTCATTAAAAATTCGGCTAAATAAATAAATATGGAGAACATACAAATAAAAATACGTCAAAATAACATTATTAATTTTCATACCTGTCTGAAAATGTTGTCCACAAATGCGAGAAGCAGCTGTAGGTTGGTTTCCAATTTTTTCTTTTTATTGCTCGCACCCATGTTTCTAAGCGAGTTTCATCTTTGGGAAATCTATACATTCCCACTAGATTCCCTTTTACATGACGGTATGAGCACCCGTATGCACAACAACTTGTTACCATCTTCACGATAAATATATTAAATTTTATAATTATAAAACATCTTTAACTAAAACACCACTTCAAAACAAGCACTTTCCGTACAGATAGCACCAGTGTTGCCAGAAAGCTTTGAACTAAAATCGCACGAGACGCTGGGCAGGGCGGATTAAAGTGCTCTCTGGTGATTTGGCATGCAGTCAGACTCCTTTGGCAAGAATCGTTTCTCCCGCTGTTAAGCCGGATTCATACTGCCCGTACCGCACCGCTAAGACGCCGCAATGACGTCACGTGGCGGAGCAACACGGCTCCCGCGCGGCGTGCGCCGAGCATATTCACAATACCCACATAGTGTTTTAAATGAATGCTCCTGATTGGTTAAACAAATCGCAAGTGGTATGACTAGCTTTGGCAGCTTATCGCCAGTACGGACCCTGTAGGTATTAGCAGTTTATTGCCAATATGTATCCTGCAGGTTTTAAGCCGGTGGTGTCTGAGTAGTCCGGTACGTATATGTAAATAAACATCGTTCATCCGTAATGTTAGCATTTTTTAGCCGTGTACTAGTGAGTTTTTTTCAATATTTTTTAACGTGATAATGAGTACATAAACAAAAATTATTAAATGGGCTTTACTTTTGTTTTATACATTGTTAATTATTAATTTATAGTGTAATTTTTAAAAAGGTTTTATGATGCAGTATAATTTTGCATGATAGTCAGTCAAATATTAGTCAGTTTAGTATATATTTTTTCTTTTTTTCATATGCTCTAAGTTATCATTAGTAACAGTAATCTTATCAACAAAGATAATATTTATACGCTGGAGCGATTTCTATTGAAGAAAAAAAAAACTTTTCTAATGTCTGTTCCTTATAATAATGATATTTAATTTTTTTTATCCTTGCTAGGCTAATTAAATTTATAGCTAATGTAAACTCTTTGTCACGGTATTATTTGACATAGAATTAGCCACATTAGAAACTTCTGAATATGTAATTTATATTGAATATAACTATAAATTTCTTATTATCATTGCAAGTTTACCTGTAGTTTGTTATTTTTTTGTGTATTTCAAAATATGGAAATTGTTTTCTCACATTATGATTTTTTAAACCTATTTTTAATTTAAATGTGCAAATTTTACTATTGCTTGTGTTTAAAACAATAGAAACTGTGATATTTAATTAAAACATAGCTAATACAGAATAATTAAATTTCAAGTGCGTTCACTTAAGTCACTGAGTGATTGCACTGCAAATGATTTGGACTTTTGAGTAAGTTTTTTAACGACAACTACTCACTAAGCTTTGTCCATAACTGCCAACTTACATTTATATATTACATTTATCGCCAATTTTGGTCCCCCCCCCAAAAAAAAAATGTAGGATGTATATTGAGGCGCAGCTATTCATTTAATATGGCTCAACGTACTATGGTATTTTGGTAAAATAATAAAAGAGATTTGTGCTTATGTTTAATCCTTATTTGGAAACTTCAGCAAAGGTGGCTCCAGACTGAATTCTCGGAGGGGTCATTGAACTTTTTACATAGGTCTATAAATTGTTCAAAATACATATTGAACGAGGGAAATCATGAAGTATGAGAATTTAAAGTTGTAAAAATATTTTCGGAGGGGGCCATGGCCTCATAACCCCCTCACCCAGGGTGCGAATTGATGGGGGGAATGCCGAGGATTGTCCCCGGCTGAAGAATGTAATATCCCTGGCTAGAGAAATATTAATGGATCCCTGCCAGGGATACTATTTATCCCCTGCTGAAGAAATGTTAAACTAGTGAGTGAAGATTTGGGATTGAAGTCAAGAAGTCAAAATGAAGGTTGTATGTTATCGTTTGTTACTATACTCTAAGGCGACTGCCTTAAAATTTCATCTCTTTTCTAAGCTAAAAACCCTCAAAGATGGCATCCAATACAGGTACATTGTATGTAGCTTGTGTATCTGTGATTCCATAGAACAGACAACCGATGACTTTTGTTTGAATATAAGTCAGTTCCACACGTGCCGGCGACTGCATTTGTCAAGAAATATCATGTGAAAGGAGCATTTGCATCTTCTCTCCTTTTCCTTTTCAAGTGTCCCCCCCTGGAGAATGTTTTCTTTCAAATGTCCCCCCTTGGAGAAAATGTTCAGTTCGCACCCTGCCCTCACCGGAGCCGCACTTGACTTCAAGATTAGATGAGAAATCCTTTAATTGTAACATTTGTCAGTTCAAACCCTCACTGTTTTTTGTTTGTTTGTTTGTTTGTCTAAAAAGTAGATATTTTGTAAAACTTTGAACATTTTGGAAAAAAACTTTTGTGGACCTAAAAAATTGAAATTTTATTTATTTCACTTAAAAATTCTTTACTTTTGAGCTTTTTTACAAATTCTATCTTTAACATCATGACTTTATCTGAAATTAAAATTTAAAACATAGAATCAGCATACCTTAGGGTTTTTTTTTTTTTCCCTCTTTTGGAGAAAATTTCCTGTAAAACTAAGCAAACTAGAAAAATTTATTTGTAGACATTATTTTGCCCTAAATATGACATAAATAAATACGTTATAATTAATTAAATCATGAACAAAACTAGAAGTTTTTTATTTAAAAAGAAAAATAAGAAGAAGAGGTGGCATGAATACAATTAATTTATATGAGTTTGTTCCTTAAATCTAAAAATTTTTAAAGCACACAGAATTCTTCATAGGTGAATCATAATGTATAAAATACTTTAAATAATTTACTTTTTTAAAAAAAGCCTTAGTATTTTATTTTTGTAACATGCTTAAAAGGTCTCGTGAAAAGCACTATTTGAACTTTCTTAAACTTTGATTTAATGTTTTTAGCATCAGAAATAAAAGTATTTCAAAATTGTATTAATTAAATATTTATTTTAACCAATAAGTTTCTTAATCAGCTGATTAAGTAACATCATGCAACATTGAGTATTTCAAATATTTCAGGAAAAAGAAGAAGAAAACTTCCTGGATTACTTCTAAAATTTTTTTTAACTGAGCGTAAGCTTAAATTGATAATAGTTTGTTCTAAGAATAACCAAACTCTGGGTTCGCACTAGACTGCGGGATTGTGTGATTCCTGCAATACCATACAAATCCCACTCAAAAAATGACCCTCGTGGGCTTTTCCTGCATGCTGAGTTGTTTGATTTTGGTAGCAGCTCAAATATTTAATGGAGTAAAGAATCAAATATTGAATTGTATTGTTGTCAAGTTCATTTGTATATTATATTGCTAATTTTGATATTTATAATCTTAGTTTTGCTTGTAAAATATCAAGAAAAAAAATTCAAATTAAACAAAATTCTCAGATTTTAAAAAATCCCACTTAATTTTGAAGCTAAAGTGGGTGAATCTCATCCAATTTTTTTCCTAGTGTGTACCCTGCTAACTGTCAGCTTATGACTTAAGCAGTTTTTCGAAGACATCCTTTACCAGAATTAGCTTCCTTCTGCATTTTTCTTTTTCTTTCTTTTTTTTTTTTTAACTTCAATTGGTAAAATGCTGAGAATTTTCAAAATTTCAGAAGATATATGTTTTAAATATTTAGAATAACAAATCTTGTCAGTAGTCTGAACCCCCCCCCCCCTCCTTAAATCATGATTAATATACGAGCTGGAACGGGTCTGAATTTTTTATTTTGATTAAATGCTGGGCCCGGGCTAGACATTTTCGGCCCGTGAAGATCATGAGCGGGGAGAGGCCGTCTCACTACTTTTTCATTCGAGCTTATGTCAGCAAAAGTAAGCGTTCTTCACTTTTTATCATGGACGCATGATTTTTGAGTCTTCAGTTGCGAGTGTTCCTAAACCTTTTTTCTTAAAACTACACCACTGTTTTCCTTTTTGTGTGTGTGCAGGCTCTACGAGAGGGGGCAGACGGGGCGACGCCCCTGGGCCCGTGTTCAGCCAAAGTGCGTCCGCAAATTTTTCAGAATGTGTTACGAATTTCATTTATAGATCCGTAATTAAAATCTTTATTTTAAAATAGACTAAATTTTGAATATTGAATACATAATTCTAGAATGATATAAACGGCAGAAATGTTAATTCTACCATTTAAATATTAGTATTTTTACAACCTTCGAACATGCATTAAAAGTACCATTGCATATAAGAAATACTTCCCTCCCACTCTCTTTCCATTTAGCATTTATATGAAAACCATTAAAAAGAGCACTTTCACACACACAAAAAAAAAATTCCTTCCATCCATGTAAATCCATGTATTGTTTTTACCAAGTTGCTGATAGCATAGCCTGTATACACCCTTTTTTTTTTCCAGAGCTTTCATAAAGTGCTTTCAAATAGTGTTTTGCTTTTAGCAAATGGTGTTTGCTTGCAAACTTTGCTTTTCTTGTATGCATTTATTGTGTTCCTAAATCTTCAAGTTTATGCTCCAAAATCATGTTAATTCTGATCTCGAATCTTAGTTTTCCTCTCTGAAACTATTTTTTTGTGCTCCCGAGGTGCTCCCAAATGGAATTTTTCTGCTCCCAAATAGAATTTTTCTGCTCCCAAATGGAATTTTTCTGCTCCCGAGGTGCTCCCAAATGGAATTTTTTGGCTCCCAAATAGAATTTTTCTGCTCCCAAATGGAATTTTTCTGCTCCCGAGGTGCTCCCAAATGAAATTTTTTCTGCTCCCGGGGTGCTCCCAAATCGAGTGTTGGAGTTAACATCCCTGAAAATTTTTATAGAATATAATTAATTTATATAGTTATGAAAGTGTTAACTATGTTAATTATTTACTGAGTAATGGAATTATAAATGTTCAAATTAAATATGTTTGTCATAGGTTTTATGAATTAGCACAGCCAAAGGAATCAATTTTTACTTACTTAAATTTATCCACATATTGCTGTTTTATAACAATTGTTTTCATTGTTTTGTTTACATTATTTTAAATGTTAATTTACATGTTCAGTTATCACTTAATGTAATTGATTTTGTTTAATGAGCAGAAAATTAAAATTCTATGTTTTTTTAAGACTTTGAAGTTCTTATCTTTGTAAAACTGTCTATTATTTTAAAAACTGTATAATTCTTTCGAGTATTATTTGCCTCTCCATGACACAGGGATTATGTCACTGAAAATGGTAGATGGCCAAAGTATTAAGGTCCCATGTTTGGGTCTCATCGCGTGGCTGTCGATCTAACTGCCTGGAGTTTTGGTAGGTTTTCTCCAGATGTAACGTGAATATGCATTAAAACCCCTTAAAAAGTCCTCCTACCAAGGCACCCCCCATCCTTGGCAGATCACCCTAGCGTAGTGTTACCATAATCACACAAACAATTTCAATAAAGTGTAAATGCATGTCCAAAGTGTCACATTTTCCTTCATGCATTTTTTTTTGTTTTGTTTCTATTGGAGTAGTATTTAATAACAATTTACAATAAAATTTCTTTCCCATTATTGGCACAGTGGTTATGTCACTAAAAATGGTAGACAGACGAATTATGAAAGTTCTATGTTCGGGTCCCAGCGCGCGGCTGTCGATCTAACGATCTGGAGATTTGGTAGATTTTTCTCCAGATGTAACGTGAATACACATTAGAACCCCTTAGAAAGCCTTCCTATCAAGGCATCCCCCATCCTTAGCAGATCGCCCGAGCGTAGCTTTGTTATAATCACACAAACATCTTTCCTGTTATATAGTTAACAGGTTATTTATGTGTTATATAAAATTACTTTTCTTGTGTATTTATACAGTATCATATGAAGTCATTTACTACTTGATAATTATTGGGCAAGAGGGACAATTTGCCAAGCATGAATCAGTTCAGTAAAAACACTCAAAATACTGGTGTTAAAAGGTAAAGTAAATAAAACTTTGTGTAAAAAACACACATATAACGATACCAATTCACAGGTACGATCGTTTCAATCAAAAAATTTTTGTCTTCATCAGTCTTTACACTACATTTCACCAAACAGTGGGAACTGGAAAATAAACAAAAGAAGCATGTTGCCGCATGGAAGAAAAGAAAAAGGCGAGAAACTAGAGATTAATGTTACCTTTGTTCTTTGGTTTGATGGTCTGTGTTCTTTTTTTGCTTATTTATTTATTTATTTTTGTTTGTCTTTTTCTTTATCCCCCACCTTCACCACTTTCTTTTTTTCTTTCCCTTTCTTTAATCTCTATGGTTTCTCACCTTTTTCTTTTTTTACATGTGGCAACATGCTTTTGTTTATTTTTCAGATCCCACTGTTTGGTAAGACACAGTGTAAAGGCTGATGGAGACTGAAAAAAATTTCTGTCTAAACAATCATACCTGTGAATTGGTATTGTTTTATATGTGTATTTTTATACTAAGTTTTCATTTACTTTATGAATCAATTGCTAATGTAAGCAATAAGCTATCTTTGTGTCAGCTTAGGAGACCTAACGTTGTATGTGACAGTGTGAAATGTGTGGCTTCTTGATTGCTGAAGACAAGTTTGAGTTTTGCATGCTGCACATTGCTTTTATTTTTCTTCTTTAGCATCATACAAATTTTTTTTCCCCTAGAATGTGATCAACGCAGTTTGTTTTTTATGCCTAATGAGTGCTTGTACAATTTTGCTGTACATTTGAAAGAGCAACATTGTACTTGTACTTTTTCGGCTTGTAAAATAGGATCAAGAGTCATCTGCCCATTTGTACAAGCTGCAAGAGAAAAAAGAAATCAGTTCATATAAGAAAGTGCCGAAGAAAGATGAGAAGTATAATCCCTGTGTGTGAGTATGATGATCCATGAAATCAAATTTATAAATATATTGTATTGCATAAATAAAAAGATGAAACAGTTTCAATAAGTTTTTATTTATTAAAGTCTCTTAGAGAAATACTACAAACAAATTGGCTTGTGTAATGTTGTTGTCTTTATAAAATAAAAATATAAATACCCTAAAAGCACACACTGTTAATGGTAAATAAATGATCTGTGATTATGTACAGCGGGGCTTCATTTGTGACCAGTCATCTAATGATGTTGATATCAAGTCACAATGTGAAAGGCGATTCTTGCAATTATAAAGTGATAATGTCACAGTAATCATTTTGTGTCTTAAATCTCATTGGATGGTTGCTCATTTTAACAAGAAATTTTGATATCTCCCACCCCAGGAAAAAAAAAAAATTGTTATGCATTGGAAAGAGTGAACCTCTTAAGTTTTATGATATGTACTTTCCTGGCAAGGCTCCATAATTTTCAGCATTGCTGGGAGAGCATGTAGTAGGAAGCAGCTTAATAATTTTTTAAGCAGCACCAATAGTGATTCAAGTTACGAGATGCCACTAAACGGGAGAAATACCTGATAAGTGGGGGTAAGCCTACTTGGCAATATTTGTTTGCTCGTGGAAGGCCCTCAGCTGCAATGCAACCTGGTGCCTCAATATTGACAATATGACAGTTATGCCACTAATGAGATTCGTGAAGTTTCAAGAAATTTAAAATGCATATAAAGGTTACTAATGTCAAAATGGATGTCAATTTGGCTAGATACTAAATATCCAGACAAAATTTCACCTGGATATCTGGCAGCAGTATGTTTCTTATTCAGCTGTATTGTTACAAGTTTTCTAAAAATATTCATCGTTATTATTTAAAAAAAATTTTCACCAGTTTTAGATCATTTAATAAAAAAATCAGAAATCTTTTGGGGATTGTTTTTATGAAATTATGCCTGTTTTACTCCAATTAAAGTTGATGCAGACAACACTGCTTGAAAATCAATGTAACTTTGATATTCGTTGTACATTGATAAATTTCCTTACTTTCAAAATAATTTTTAAAAAAAGAAAACTTTTCTCACCAGACAACAGTTTATACGAGAGGCTGTATTCTCAGAAACACTGTTAATTCTTGGAGGGAAAAAAAAAAAAAAAAAAAAAACAATAAAAATTTACCAAAGAATGAAGAACAGTTATTATCTTTAACAAGAACACTCAGCAAAAGACTGATGTTGAAATTTAAAATAATTAAAAGCATTGTAAAATAGCACACGTAAAAATTGCTACGCATCAAGATCAGGGATGAGAATACACAAATATGAAAAAAGAGGAAAAGTGCGTGAACGTAATTTCGACTTCGAGCAAAGTTCAAGCGCGTGATGCCCATTTTTGATATACTATATATTACAATTATTTTATATCAACAATATATATGTTACAATTATTTATTAAAATATTTTTATTTAAATTATAATTTTTGTTATCTTTAAAAATTAAAATTCATAAACATTTATGTGCAATTTTAGATGCAGAACATTCAATAATGAAACAGAGGTTATCATTATTTAAAGGATGATCTTAATCAATTTTACAAAATCTACAGTCAAGACAAAATCCTAGCTTTACAAAACAATTTTACTTTATTCTTTTGAAAGTGAATGCAATGTAATTTCTAGGGTGGGGGGGAGAATTACCTGATTTTCTATGAACTGTCTCTCATGAAATTCCAGAATGTCATTAAATATTTCAAGCTTCCATAGATTTACCACAATTCATTATAAAATAACCCAAGAACGCAGAATATGGCACAGCAAAAGAAATATATATCCAAAATGTTAAAAGTAATTTCAACTTTTCTCTTACATCAGACAATAAAATCTATCCTGTAACTTTAAAAAGTTAACACTAACAAAAATACATAGATATTTCAAAAAATTTAGGCCATATATGTTCCCATTAAAAATCTGCTGAATGCGATCTCATTTACTTTTCTCTCTCCTAACAAATGGGAGAGGGAGGAGGGGAAAGCTGACTAGTTATATACCTGCCAACAACTAGGGTACAAAAAACCTTAGTTTCACATAATTATAATGCTTAAAAATAATTTTTAAATACAAATACTACTTGCACAATGTATTAGTTTAGCAGTTTTGACAACTACTGATGGCTTAAATCCAGTTATAGTGTTAAATTAAGAACTCTTCCTTCCCTACTTCTCATAGACTATTTAAAAGTACTTTACTGCTAAGTTGAGCAGGGGTCAGTCCAGGTTTCTTTCCCAGGGTCCTATTTTTGTGAAAGTTTACCTAATTTTGTGAATTTATATCTAATTTTGTGAATTTTTTCTATTTTTGTGAATCTTTCCTTATTTTGTGAACTTCTTCCAATTTTCTTTTTCATTTTTGAGCAAGAAAGCAATCACGAAATAGAATTGAATATTTTTTAAAAAATTAAAAACAAAATGGGTATAGTTAGTTCCCTTAAAAAAAAGCTGGCCAAAACTGAATAATTCCTGTTCACCGAACATCCGGGATAGTCATACCCTAGAACAATATTTAAAAAAAAATTCGGTTAAAATTAAAAATATAAAGCTTTAAATCTTTACTTTTAAATGATTAAAAAACAGATTTTATAATAAACGTAGGCCATGGTAGTTTTGATTTTAAATTGCAGTACTAAACACTTTTATTTACACCCCAAATTCAAACTTTAGTAATTTTTAAATATTACAATGTCTGTCAGTTTCGACTAGAAATACTCTAATACTAACGATGTGAAAAATGCAATTTATAAATCTAGTTAAATTTCAACAATTGAAGGGAAAGCAAAAGTAAGTTGCAGATAATTACAGATGGGAGAAATTAGCTAACATTTTTAAAAATTAATTTCAACTTGTACCATTAAAGAAAAATTACTTATCAGTGTACACAGAATATCCCCAAAAAACTGACCTGGGGTTTTATTCCTTAAATATTTACACATATATTTTACAGTAAATCACAAATTTATGTTAAAAAAAAAAAAAAAGGCACAGAATTTTACAGTAATGATTATAATAAATGTTGGAAGATTAAATCTAAATAAATACAAATGTACATTTTTATATGGTCTCCAAACAGAAAATTCCCACTCTGTAAGATGTGCCCATGCATTAATTAAGTTTAAAAAATTTAATTAAGTTATAAATTTTCAGTCTTCTATCAAAAATGATAGGTTCTAGCAAAAAATTGCTCGCTACGGCCCTGCCTATGCCGATAGCATTTCTCTGTAGTGTACCCCTATGACCGCTCTTTAAAATGATATTAAATCCCAATAAAATCACTCCTATGCTTTGTTCACTCCCAAGAATGAAAAAATGCAGTATTACACTATTTCTACCCCCCCCCCCTTTTTCCAGCTTTGAGCAGTGATTGACCTATATTTATCCCATTTCACATTCCACAGTGTGGATTCTCGACCGATTAAACAGGGAGCGGCACCCGGCAATGTCCTTTTTCTCCCCCCTATGCCTGGGTATGTCGGTCCGTTTTTCTTTTCTTATTTGCCAAAACTTTTTCTCCTTCCTTATCATACAGTTTTCTTATACAGGAGACAATACAATGAAGTCAAAATTGATGTTTAAACGACCCTTTACAAAACAGGAAGTATAACTGTTCCTTCAAAAAAATCCAATCAGCTTTTTTTTTTTTTTTTTTTTTTAAATGCAACGAGATAAAATGTCCTTTTATAAATAATTATTGTTTCTGTTTTCTTTTATTTGTGTGATCTGAAAGATGCCCTTGGAATGTTTGTTTTTTCAGCAATGTAAAAGGGCCATCTGGCACATTACGCTTTCAGTTGGGGGGAAAGAAGGGAGTTGAAAATGATTTCACCCATAAGGATGTTATGTTTGATAAGTATGCAGTTGTGAATTAGTAAACAATAAGCTTAGACTTAGCCACGCAATGACGGCAGCTCCCATTGTTTTGAATTGGATGTTATGCACTCTTGCAAGTTGTTCTTAATGATTGCTTTTAATGTAATCATTACATGGCCTTTCTACTTCAGATTATTTATAGTTATTACAGATATTTACTAAACATTAGAGAATTACGGATTCATTTCAAAATGCAAAACGAATTATTGCGAGTTAGAACGTTTGCGCGATTTTGAAACATTGCATTGATCTGAATTTATGTCTGTCTTTTAGAATAAGATTTAGGACTAAGTTAATCATTTTGAGATTGCATCAAACGATTTCTGAACATTTAATACATGGTGCATAAATGTGCCAGTTTGGAAAACAAAGTGCTTTCTTTTAATCTCCTCCCCAACCTGGCTGCCCTTTTTACATACGCCACTGTCTTTATTCATGAAGAACTTTGTAATTATCCCAGAATGACAGCTGTCATCACCTTTTCTTCTGGCAATGAGCCTTATTAATATTATAGTGGAATATGTCTTGATGTTTAATTTTTTGGCATAAACACAACTCACATGAAAAGAAATAATAAATGAGCGCTCGCTACTAGTCCGATTTTTATTCCCAGAAAGAGAGCTCCTACATAGCAGGTGAGGGGAACTTAGGAGGAAGAACAAACAAGTGCAGGCGTCTGCTTCAAACTGCAATCGTAGGCGGTGTAATTTACCCCCCTGGCTTAGGGCCTCCAATCAACCTACCTCCCGTCATCATCATCAACATTGTTTACATTTAGGCCAAGATATTATTGGGTGCCGATCGGCGATCGCTAAATGATAATAATTCCTAAACTCAATTGAAAAGTGCAATAGTTATTTTGTGAAAGGGCCGTTTTGGTCAAACTGAATTTTGTGAAGGGTTCCGTTTTTTTAACTTGTTTGAATTTTGTGAAGGGTCCGTTTTCGGACCCGATTTCGACCTGGACAGACCCCTGTTGAGACATAAGCATATCGTCGGGCAGAGGGGGGGGGGGTGGACGGGGGACATGTGCCCCCCAGAACTTTGTTTGGAAAACCATTCATTCCAAAACCTTTTTTTTTTTTTTTTTTTTTTACTTAAAGAAACATACCTATTTTTACTTTAGAATATGCTATGTGCGCGCTCCCCCACGCACACTTCCAAAAAAAAAAACCTTGCGTTTGCGTGATGCTAACGCCTATGATTTAGGAAGCCAAATAAGAACCTACGATTTAATATAAACAATGTTTTCAATTTAGAAAGAGGAACATTATTAGATAAATAAACGACTGTTTGGAAGGTCAGGTCAACGGCAGAGGAGGGAGAGAGAGAAATTCATTTCTTTTAAAGTAAACAGTTCTTTCCTCTTCCACCGGAAGGGCCAGCTGTTATGCTGACAATGCATAATGCGTGCATCGGAGAATAATTGTTTGTTTTAAGCTTGGCATGTTGTGGGATTTATCTGATGCCTCAAAATTAATTCACTACGAAAGCAATTAAAAAAAAAAATGCAGATTGTAAAAAAGTCTTAATTGTGATTTTCTTTGTTTATTTCCGCAGCGATAATGCAGTTTCGATATCCAAATGATTGCTTTCCATAACTGAGGACAGAAAACCGCAAAACGGATCAAACCACAACATGTAATAAAATTCAGCGCTTCCGCTTATCGAAAGGAACAAACTTCGCGGAGGGTCTTTCGACTTTTGATCTCCTCATTGAATATTCCCATACTTCTTCGATGCGCGCATGCTTAGCAAGTTGCAGCGCTTCCATTGGCTTGGAGGAGTGGATCATAAAGGCTTCTCCTTGGATTCCAATCCTGCAAGATTTTTGAATACGCAATAAGCATGGCTGAAGACGAATACGGGTTGGGGCTAGCAATACGGTCTTGATATCGGTAAGCAAGATGTATTTCGGCGAATACATCTTTAAAAAAGAAAATTGCACTGAAAATATTTTTAAACGCGGAACTTAAACACACGAAAAAGCAGAAAGTAATGTCTTTTTAAAAATGCAGAAAATACGCGGAAATAACCAAACCCGCGGAAGATTCTCATCCCTGCAAGATGATTGTTTCAGGTGGTACAAAAGATTCACCCTTCTTCAGTTACAAAAATATTCCTCTGCATCAGAATTTACCACCTCAAAAAAAGTCTAAAAGTGCTTGAATGTCTAAAAGTGAACAGGTGTTTCCTGTTTTCTTTGCGTGATAAAATTGCAATTTGGAAAATCATTAAAAGTGAAATATTTTGATTTAAAAATTGCATTTGTAGTTTTAGAATTTATTATGTATATGTAATATTGCAGTATGAAATTTGAGGACAGATATATTGCTGGATATTTGTAATATCTGGCACATTAGCTGAATGCAGTATGTTTGCCTGAGAACATTGCATTCCTAAATTTTACTAGTAAAAACAAAAGAACTAAACTTACTACAAAGCAACTCAAAAAAAGAAAGAAAAATCCTTAAACAGTAATTTAATATAAATCTAAAAACATTTCTGTAAATTCCAGAACTTACTATACAGCAATTAAAATGATTGACAATCAGTGGCCCATTTTTAACCTAAAGTAACTGCAATGGATATTTGTGGCATAGCTACTCAAAAATCTTCAATCAGTCTATACACAAAATAAAACCATTTAATTAAACAAAAGCACTTACCTTAACTTTCACAGGCGTATCACTAATAGGTTATTTCATTTACAAACCATGAAAATTTTTTTATTTTCAACAAAATTCATTGCAGTACCAATTCACGATCAAGATTAATACATAACAACAGAAAATAAGATACTTTACGATCAGTGGCAGATCTAGAAAAGAATTCTGTATTCCCAATAGGTAAATGCTGCACCTAGAATCAGTTGGTTGGATAAAGCAGTCTTCTTTACGATGTGACTTCACAGCAAGAGCATCATCATTCATTTTTTATTTTTAAAAAGAATGGTAGCTTATATTTCCAGCAAAATAGCAAGTGTGAAGCAGAATTACATTTATATCTGCCCCACATGCCTGCTATTCAGCTAGTAAAAGCTCATATAGATACAAGAAATTAACCCATGCCTTTAAAAGAAATTCTATGGTATCATCAAAGTATTTGAGTATTACTATATAGACAGAAATAAACACCCAGGTGGTTTTGTGCACTATGTTAATTATAAACAAGGCAAATTATAATATTTTAAAATCTTTAGTACATGTAGCACATTTTGTAAAGCATGCATAACTTAAAACATAGTTAACATTAAGATGTACACAGAAAATAAACACTGTAAACTGATGAACATTGGGCATTTTAACATGTACTAATTAGATACGACAACTTATAATAGTATATTTGAAGTACTAATATAGTAAACGTAAAGAATCTAAATTAAAAAACAAAGAAATCGTATGAATAAAAAAAATACTGTGTAACCTGTATTAATCAGAAGTAATAGAAAGATATGAGTTAATGTATTACAAAAGTAGAGTATGATCAATAATACATAAAGACTTAAGATAACGAAACTTTAAACGTACTTACAACGAAACAGTAGCATAAGCATCCCAACTCTAACGAAAACAAATACCCGTAACTCGAATTAGATATCCATAAAGTCACCGAGCACATAATCCTTCAAAAGCAAATTTCTTCTTTAATCTGTATACATTTGTATTTGTACAAAAGATTAGCATTTTTACAAACTAGCTACTAAGATCAGCTATTTGTGCTGGCGAAAATGCATGGCCAAACTAGCAAAGACAATTTCGCCAAATCTGGTACGCCGCTTGGAGACCTGGAAGGATTGACATCATTCCCTCTGCGGCGCTGCGCGGCTTCGTATTGGATGATCAACTGACCCCTATGTATTTCCAACGTCTAGTAGAAAAACCGAGTATTCGGTTCGGCCGAATACTTAAATATTCGGCAACCGAATAGTAAACAAATTTAAGTATTTACCAATCGGTAAACAAATACATATTTTTTCATGAATAATAATGAATGAAAGATACAGCATTCAATTAAAACCACCTCTTTACAAAAATAAAATCAATTAAAGCAGCCCCTTTACAAAAATGCAGTCAATTAAAGCAGCCCTTCATTGGCATTTTACCTTACTTTTTAATCTGCTTTTTTTCAGATATTTTAGCAGAAGTGTCTTATTAAAAACTGGTATGAAAACTCACAAAAATAAGTGTTTAAACTTACAAAATAAGTTTTCACAAAAATGGGACACCAGAAAAAATTCCTGGATCAAACCCTGAGATAGCATGTCTGCATATTGTTTTAGCAAGTATTGATGCTATTCTTAACTTAGTCAATTTAAACCATAGCAATCAATTTACATACTTTGGATTAAGTAATAAATAAAAAATTTATATGTAGGTAATCTGGAAAGCTGTTATGCTAAGCTTTTGCAAAAATTTGAACTTAGTGTTGCTTTTAGTTCAACGTTGTTTGTATTAAGAAAATATAAATATATTTACATACTGTTGCACTACAAGTTTTAGCTTTGCAGGACAATCCGTGTTCTTGACCTGTCGTAAGCATTTCCCACGATAGCGTGCATCGGTGTTGTGCTGACACCTGAAATCTTTTCTATAGATTAAACGTTTCCCAGCACATTTGTGAGTTCTGGCCACTCTCCAAACAGTTTTGCTGGAGCTTATAAAAGCATTGATCCACTCCTGGAATATAGATAAAGAAAACTTATTAAAATGTGCGTAAATATTGTATCAATTTGATTATAGTGAAATGACAGTGGTGTATAAATAGTAGGAAACCACGTGGTTTACACTTAACGGTCCAAAAAATGAAAAAGTAGGAAACCGCGTGGTTTACACTAAACAATACACGCATAAAAAAATAAACTTCGCGATTCTATGGAAAGATAAAACGCATAAAGCAGAAACATCGAAATAAAAGATGTAAAAGTAAAGTGTATACAAACCATAGCCGTCTTTTCATCCCTAACTTCAGAAATACGTAGATCAGTCTGAAGTATACCGGACTGATTGACATCCCTATTAATTACTTTATACGTATACCCGTTTGGTAATTTTAGGGCAGTTATTTCATCCATTGCGAAAAAAAACAATACAATATAATGTCTCAACTCGAAGCAAATGGCAAACACGTACGACAACGACTCAAAGCAAATGGCAAATAACCACACAAGCACAACGCCAACGCCAAATCGTTTGTGCGCCAAGGGTTGCCGAGATCTTGTCCAACTTTGGACTTTCCACCAATCAGAAGACTCGCCTCCAAAAGCACTATGTGGGTATTGTGAATATGCATGAAGCTCTAAGGAGACTCATCGGGAATGGGCGATCAGGCGGGAAAACGGACCAGGATCCATTTTCACCGGCAGGGGGCGCAGCGCACCGCTCCTATAGGGATTTAGCATTGGTTTGATTGTGAACGAGCTATATTTTTTTTATAAAATAAATTATTTTTATAGAATATGGGTGGAGCGAGTCACTGCTTTGCACCTGGATGTGACAGTGGATATCCCGAAACTAGGAAAAGAAATGTATCGCTCGGGAAGAAAAATCCAACGTTATTTAAAGCTCCAAACGTAAGCAGAACGTTTTAATGATTAATAATTATTATTATGTAATATTGATGACCTGAGATGTGTTTTAAAATTTATTTACATTATTGTTCGTGATTCAGCTGCAGATATATTGTATGTTTTATTTCCTGGGGTACATTTTTTGGAATATAGTTCCTTATATTAGTTGTTCCAAGACCGGTGTCGAAACCGTAAACAAAAACAAATGTGGACACTGGCAAAGATTATTTCTGACCTACTAGTTTTTGTAATTGATATGAAGTGTAATAAATAAATCGTATACCTAATTTTGAAAATGATTTGGTTTTCAATAGCTTTATATCTAATTATTTAATTAGGCGCATCATGCTAAAATTTGAGCACTAGTTCAGTGTCATTTTCCTTTGAAAACCTGTAGTGCTCGTTTACATTATGCTTTGAATTGGTGATAATGTTTCAAGTAATTATACAGTAAGAGCTCAAAGTATTTTTAATTTTCTTTTTTGTGCACAAACTATTTATTTCTCTGTGCCATTGACAAAATTTCTGCATGTTATTTCTTGGGGAGGGGATCCTTTATAGGAAACACCTTTAACAATGATCTAGGAAGTTTAAAAAATAGTGTACTGCTATGCAACACACACATATTGGGGTAAAAAAATCTGTGATTGATTTCTTATTAAATGTTACTTCTAATTGTGTCTGAAAAATGTGATTTTCTGATATGTAATATATGTATGCATATAAATATATATTATTGAAATTAGCTTAAAATTTTGTTCTAGAACATTCCATAGAAAAAAATCAGTAGCAAAGATTCAGCTGTTTTTCTCTTGCATATGTTATACATTGATTTATTATTATTATTTTAATACTTCCAAAGCTGATTGTGTCATTTATTTTTGGGAATAAGAACTGTGATTTGCATCCACATCTGAACCTGAACTCTCTTTTTAATTATAGTAACTGTAAAAATGTTGGACTTATATTTTTACCGCTTGCTTTGCTTGGTGTTTATAAAGTACATGTTAAAATGCAAAAGAAATTAATAATAAGAATCTACATTTTTCTATTGTATTTACTTCTGTCCCATTTTCTATCCTCTCTACCAAAATATAAAGCTTTAGTACGAATTAGTTTATGCATCTATTTATTTACTTTTCCTTAAATGTTAATATAATTTTTAATGAAGATTTAAAAGTATACGTTTGAATTAGTATAATTTCTCGTTTACAAATTTGGCAGAAATATAAAAGAATAAAACACGAGACTATCCCTTTTGTGTTTAGTCGAAGGATTGAAAAAAGAAAAAATTTTTTTTTAAAGGTATATATCTTCTATTTTCAAAACAATTCTTACATTATTATCTAATCACTGAATAACTTAAGTTATAACACTAGTGTACCAATAACTTTGTTTTGCTTCAGAAAAAAAAAAAAAAAAAAAAGATTTCCATTAAAAGTGAATTAAATTAATCTTTAATAGCCACATTTTAAATAAATACTGATCTCCCCAGAAATGTTAGCCAGATGCCATTATAAAGCTGCAATGTGCGATTCTATCAAATTAAAGCATTCAAAACGATATTCAGAATTTTCTGCTAGGCAGTCGGTAAAACTTGTCGGGCAATGAGCTGGCGAGAAAGGTCTGGGGATAACCCTGATTAATAATTATTATTTGATCTCAGGTTATTACTATAGCTGTTATATTTTTATTTTCGTAGGATGCTGAGCTTTTAGGAGCATGGCAAAGAGCTGTCCCTAGAAAAGATAAAGTTTTATCTTCTGATGACAGAATATGCGAGATCCATTTTGAAGATGAGTGTGTCTTGCGACATTTTGAAACTAAATTGCCTGATGGTACAATTCATCGAATAGAAAGAGAAAGGTTCCTACTGAAACCAGGCTCGGTTCCTACAATATTTCCGAATTTACCAAAATACCTGTCACCCAAAATTAGAAAAAGGAAAGCTCCAACTCCACGAAGCTCTGCAAAAAAAATACATCTAAGTGCAGATAATGATGATGTGATGGTAAATTGTCAACCACCCTTCAGTTTTTTAGACTTAAAGGGTAACATCTCTGTAATTGTCAAGCCAATTAATTGGTGGATAGCATGTGAAGATAATCGCATTATATTTGGAAAATTAGATGAGACATTACATTGTGAGCGTCATGTTGTTATTAGTCAAGATTTATCAGTTAAAGTAAGTATTAAAAAAAAATATTCTAATTTTATTGTTTGCTAATTTAATTCTTATTGTGTTTTGTCAAATTGATAATTATCCTTCATACAATCTTTTCATACTTTTCAGTAACATTTTAACCTTTTAATTTTCAGTAACTGTAATGAAGATTTTTATTTATGTTAAAAATATTTTGTTACTATGCTTTAGGCTTTCTTAAGAAATAAAGAGATAAGCCTGCCTATCATGAAAAATGCTTTGGATAGTTTTGAAAAAATTTCACTGTTGTTGCAAAATATTGATGAAGTAATTATTTGCAAAGATATTCAAATTCGGTAAGATTGCAATTTTAATATAAGAGTTATTTTATTTTGACTATTTACGTTTTAAAAATATTTGTATGTTTGCATTGGTCATACTTTGTTTCTTTGTCTAAATTTTTTATCAGTTAAATTGAATATAATGTCAGTTGTTTTTGTGTTCATTAATAGGTTGTTAGGCAAATGTTTAGGATATGTGGCAAATGTACAATATGGAGATCTTTGTGGAATCTGTGTACAATCACGAGAGGCGGATTTAATGAGCAAAGATAAAAGGAGACTGATAGAACTATCGAAGAAAAAAATAAAACTCGCCTTGCAGAGGAAGTATATTTTGCGAAAGAATCAACGCTTGCAAAAGAAGGTAATACTTGTGTTAGAATTGGCTTATTCATACATTATTTCTTAGGCTAACATTTTACATTTTTGTAGGTTACTCTGCTAAAAAGTGAAATTAAAGAGGCATTAATGCAATGCAAAAATGTTGAAAAAGAAGTTTTGCAGTCTGCTATCAGCATGTTACCAGCTCAACAACAGATTGCTATTCAAACTTGCGTGACAGCTGCAAAACTAAAGAACAAGAAATCAATGAGATACTCACTGGATTGGGTTTATGAATGTTTGCTTCTTAGAATTAAGAGCAAAAAAGCATATGATCATCTGAGGCAGAATAACATATTAACATTGCCTGCACCCAATACGCTTCTAAAATACATCCAAAATATCAAGGGTATGTATGGCTTCCAAGATAGAATTTTTACCTGTCTTCAGAGAAAAGCTAATCACATGGAAGTTTCAGAACGAAGAGGTATTAGCCATGATTTAGATTTCTATTACTGTGCTTGTATTAATTTTTTCATCATTAATTTGGTTTTTTTTTTTTATATATATATATTTTCAGGTGTTATTATGGTTGACGAGATGAAACTTGCTGAGGCCTTGAATTTTGACAAAAAAACTCTGAAAATTCAAGGTTTTGTCGATCTTGGCAAGTTTACACCAAATAGCCAGAAGGACAGAGTTGGTGACCATGCTCTTGTGTTCATGTTCCAGCCATTCGAGGGTAAATGGGTCCAAGCTTTGGCCTGTTTTTTAAGTAGGGGAGCTGCAGCTGGCAAAGTTTTGCATCAACTGGTTATTGAATGTGTGATTCTCCTGGAGAAGGCTGGCTTTTTTGTTGATGCCATTGTTAGCGATGGAGCCAGCTGGAACAGGAATATGTGGAGTCATTTTGGCATTAATGACCAGAGTATAAGCTGTGCTCACATTGTTGATGAGAGGCGGAAGCTCTGGTTTATATCAGACTTCCCTCACTTAATTAAGAATGTGAGAAATTGTATAAAAAAAAAAATTAATGAAAATCAAATAAACAGTGAGCTGTTCTACAGTATTGTAGAAGAAATCAATGAGGGGCCACCTGTAGTTTTAGTTGGATGTGAAGAACACCAACAAATTATTACAAAAAAAATTATTTCATTTTATTTGGTTTTTCGAATGCATTTTGTTTGCAGACAATCTAATAAAAACGAAAACAGTAATAATAAAACAAAAAAATTAAGAAAATTATCTAAAATTTAATCATTTAGTAATTTAGGGGTATGGGTAGAATTGTATTTTTTAAGCAAGGAGTAAATGCATGAGCTGTCTAATTTGTATCTATTAAAATTTCATCTTAATCCCATAAATCAGCATGTTTGCATGCCTAATCTGCATGGTTGCATTGGCCTATCAATTAATATTTTATTAAATGTTATTTAAAATACTTGATTTTTTTTTTTTTTTTTTGCTTCTAATATTTTAGTTTTCTTTTTGTTCCCTTGTATAAATTCTTAAAAATATATATATCATAGTGGTCGGTATGTTTCATTCTGGTTACAATCATAAATATAAGAAAATTACTGATAAATTTTTTATTAAAATATGTGGTTTTACATAGTGGGTTTTAAGCCTCAACAAAATTAGTTGCTTGATTTTATTTATTTATTTTGTCTCCTCCACCTCAAAAGAAAGAGTTACCTTTATGTTTCATGCTTTATCAATGCTTGATTTCTGCATTTTAATCTGCATAATTTTATTATAACCAAGGGAAAATTGATAATTTTATTTTGTAATCTATTTTCAGCTTAAAAGTGCATGATTTCTTAATCTGCTTAGTTTCATTGTAGCCAAGAGAAAATTAATAACTTTCTTTTATAATCTGTTTTCAGCTTAAAAGTGCTTGTCAATGTGTGCCTAATTTCTCACTGCATGATTTTGTTTTAACCTGCATGGGTTATCTATAACCAAGAGAAAAATAACATAAAAATTTATTTATTTTTTTAAAAGTCTTGTTTTTAATCTTTAATGGAATATTTTTGTATTTTTAGGACAATCAGAGGTTCATTCAGCCAGAAGGAGTAACTAAAATGAAAGGTGCTTCTCTAGGTAAATACCTGTATCCTTTATTATTTCAAAAATACTAATTCTAAACAGGTTTTTTATATTTTGTACATGGTTTAACAATAAACTATTATATTTGCTGATAACTTTTGTTTTTTATTTTAATGTTCTTGCATTATCCATTAATTTTTGAAAAACTTTATGCTATACTCACTTATTCGAAAGATATATTCTTGATCAAATTTTGAATAAATGACATTCCTTTCTGTTTTCTGTAATGATGATGTTAGATGAATGCTTGTTCAATGCTGCTGTGATTTGATAGCATCATATGGACTTGCATTTTTCCAGCTAATAAAATAGGATGAAGAGTGGAGTTTGATTCTGAAATTGGCCATGGACTTACTGATAACCAACAGATTATGTTTAACAGAAAACAAGTTGGTTTGTATGCTATTCTTATTTATTCAAAAGGTATATTTTTGATTAAAATTTTTATAGATGTATTCTTTTCTGTTTTCTTTACAGATAAAGCCTGATGAGTGCTTGTTCAGTGCTGTTGTGCATTTGAAAACAGCATATGGACTTGCATTTTTCCGGCTAATAAAATTAGATGAAGAATGTTTAGCAGAATCATTGCTATAGTGTAGTTTGTGTGGGCAAATAGGGTCTGTTTCTAGAATTGCTTTTGAAGTTGGACAAGGAATTGCTGGCAAGCTGTTGGTCAAGTTTAATGGAAATCAAGTTGGTTTGTATATTTTGTTTATATATGGTGAGTTTTTAACCTTGACAAGAAAAACAATGTACATAGCTTATAAAGTATGTTTGTATGTGTGTTAATGGCAACACTATGCATGGGTGATCTGCCTAGTATGGGGCGGTGCCTTGGTCGGAGGACAAGAGATCCTAATGCATATTCATATGAATAAGCAGATTTGTGTGTAAGGACTGGACAAGCCCCACTTAAACTGTTTCTCTCTAGCTTAACCGCTTTTATTCAAATTGTGGATCCATATTTCCATTTATCCTCCCTTCCTGTAGTAACTATGTTCCTGTATAACTCTTAATGCGACAACGAAGTTTCAAAAATAAATACTTCTGGTTAATATTGCTTATTGGCATTTAACATTTCAAAAATTATTATTTGAGGGGTTGTACACAAAAACAATTTTTAAATTTGTGTTTTGATTTTTTTTTCATCATCATGCAGTTAATTTTATTAATATTTATTTTTATTCTCAGGCATTGGTGATAAATGTTCAAAACTTGAAAGTCAGATAAGCAGTGATGCACCCAGGATTTTAGTTTAGGGGGGGGGGGGCTAGAACTACAAATACCTTGTGAAAAAAAAGCAATCAGTTATAGTCGCTTCGAATATAGTTATAACTCCTTTATAACGTCAAAATATTCTATACCAAGTGCTCGTAGAACACAAGCCCACTGTCAACGTACCTTGTCATAGAGTCATAATAATTATCTGATATTTTCACTGACACCATAACAAAAAAAAAAAAAAAAAATCTGGAGTGATTCCACTCGACTTTCCGGAGACTTACAATTAAGATAATTACCAAGCATTTAAATAAATATTAATCGATGAATCATTCTAACATATATAGAAAATTGAAGCTCAATCGAATGCGTTGCTTAAACACTAGCGCACTTTCAAGAATTTCCCCCCATAGGCCATAATGTAAAAGAAATCTTTGTTGTAGTCCTGTAGAAAAACTATAAATCCTATATATATACCAAAATCAATACCGGTCTTGAGACGGTGGTTTATAGCATATATGTCCAATTTGAGCTCAATCGAATGATCCGTTTAGGAGCTATCGTGTTCACTCACATACACACAGACACACATACACACACACACATGTATACATACATCTCGTAAAAACAGCATAAATGAATTCAGAAGACCCCCAAAACGTGTAAATACATCAAAATCTTGAAGTTGAATTTTTTCATGATTACAATACTTTCCCTACTTGGTACATGTTCGGAAAGTAAAAATTACTGTATTGTAAACATTACTGTAAAAAATTATTGTAGTACATGTGTTACGCAAACTGAAAATATTTATTTAAAAATCAACATCCTTTTCGAACATTTGAAGGCAATTTTTTAAATATAAAATATTTTAATTCATTTGTGACAATTTTCAAAGCTTTTCAGATCTAAATCCTCCAGCTTAAGGTGAAGGGGGCTTTAGCCCCATTGCCCCCTCCATGGGTGCACCTATACAGATAAGTTATAAAATTACATTTGTAAATGACTTTTAGACATGAGATTGGACTAATTTTTTATTTAATTTTTTTTTTTTTTGTATACAGCATCACCGTAATATTTCTTTAATATGGCCCCTTATAAATGTATAACATAAAAAGTAACACTATGCAAATAGAAAACTTTTGTACATGTTAGTAGTAGTATAATGCTAATGTGAACACTTTAAAATACTGCCCAATAATCAAATTGAAACAGCAGTATAACACTTTGAAATTGTCCATTTTTTTAAAAATAGTAACAGTTTTATGAATAATATTTTTCTGTTTATTATTTTAATTAGGATTGGGGAGGGGATTTTATAATATATAAGATACGCAAATGGCAGCGAAATTGATAAATATATAGAATTTTCTTTTTACAAAAATTATCAAAACCAATACAGAATAGATATTTTTGGCATAAGTCTGCAAAACTTATACAAAAACAAATATTTTCAATTCAAAGTCTGTTTTTTTTGTTTGTTTTTTTAAATACAAAATTTTTCAAAATTAATGAAATATTAGATTTTTTCTGATATGTGAAAGCTTGCAAAACTGATGCAAAAGAGTCAATCACTGAATATGCGTGTATTTATTGAATTAATATTTTTTTCCCTTTATGCTTTTTTATGAAAATTTTTGTAGTACTGAAAAATTATACTGATACTGAAAAGACATTGATTTTTATGTCATTTTTTGTGGTACTCAGGTCCTTATTATCGCACGGGCAAATCGGGACTTTGCCCAGGGCCCCCCAATTTCAAATCTTGTTCTGAAACATCCTTCTTTATATCAAAATTTTATGAAAAATAAAACAAATTTCATAGATGCCCCCCCCCCCAAATTCATCAATTCCTGGGGCCCTTGTTGATTATAACCAGGCTCTGGTGGTGCTGAAAAACGGCGTTAAATATTTTTCTCTTTCCATATTTGTTTTTGTTTTTTATTTTAACAAACCAACTTTAAGACAAAAATAAAATAAAATAAAATAATGTGGAAGAGTGGGTATATAAGAGGAATTTATAGCCTGAAAGAAGGCGGGAAATATTTTTAAATTTTTAACTAATTGCTACCAAAAATATTTGTCAAAAACTGATCTATTATATCGTTCGCATGCAGTTTTTAAGAGAATTTATTTAAATTATTAATTAATTTATTAAATTATCAAACTGATGTTACATCGTTTGTAAAATGTTATAAGTAATATAGAAACAAAATTATTATATATGTATATTAATTATCATATTTATTTATTCAAATGATAGTGTATACTTCATGAAATTTCAGCATAAATGAAAAAATCCCAATTAAAGAAGCTTTAAACCGGCAATCGATGTTGTTTTTCGCTGCCGTCAATAGATGGCGCAATCAATGGTAGCCGTAGTTTCGTCGGCAATTCTCATACTGCGTAGTTGGTCCAACTTGGATAACAAGCCGATGTTTCTCCTCCCAGCTTCATGGTTGAACCATACGGTTCATAGCAACATCTTTGATTACACACACATCACAGTAGTAGTGGCTGAACTTTCGGGAGACAGAACAGACCGAGAAGACTGAAAATTGAACTTGTGATGCCCTTTTTATATCTGCCAGTTAGTGCGGGACTACGATGGATATTTGCATAGGGGAAAAAAAAGTTCTTATTTTATGCAAATTAGGAACAGCGCCATCTATCGGCGAGAAATGTAAACTTTTTATTACAGCGTTAAAGATATGACGATGTTTACACCGCCATTTTCAAATGTTAGCGAACTTACGTTTTCACTTAGAAAACCTTTAAAGGAGTTTACAAGAGTTTTTGTTTTTCACTTGAGCAAATTTAGAGATAAAATGTCATGGAAATAAAAGGTAAGTAAAGAAATAGCGTTTTTTTCCTAACAAGGGCCCGCCTTCCAGGACATTTAGGAAACTGGCAGATTCAAAGTAAACGAAAATTAGAGGTAACCTTTCCTCTTTAACGAAAAATTAAATTAAACATGATGCATGAAAAAATTCACTAAGGTTTAGTAGAAACACTATATACAGTTGTTGCTGGCCAGCATGGTTAGTACACATTTCAAAAATTACTTCATTTCAAAAAAATTTTCAACTTACTAGAAATTACTATATAAATGCATTCAAATATAAACACTTATGCTAGAACATTAATAAACACATATGCTAGGACATTAATAAACACATTTCTAATCATAAAAATATTCATTCTTCAAAATTACCTGTCTCCACCACCATGTTTCACCACCATTTTCAAATGTTATCGAACTTACGTTTTCACTTAGAAAACCTTTAAAGGAGTTTACAAGAGTTTTTGTTTTTCACTTTAGCAAATTTAGAGATAAAATGTCATGGAAATAAAAGGTAAGTAAAGAAATAGCGTTTTTTTCCTAACAGGGAACCAATCAGAGCGCGCCATCTCAGCCGGGAAACTTCGAGAACATTCGATTGTCGGGGGAAGGAAGAGAGAGGAAAGAAAAAATGGTGGCCAGCGACGTCTACACGCAGAAAAGAAACGAACTTGGCCGAGAAGAAACGCAGGCAAGATCGGCCATCTTGAAATGGGAAAAAAAAAACTTAATTGATCAAAAAGGCATTAAAAACATAATTAAATTTCCTAAAATTTTAGCAGGAGATAGCTAATCGTCCGAGACAACCCTGGGTAAAAATTTAAATTAGAAGTGGGTAAAAATAATTAAAAAACCGGACATGAACAAGTGATTATGGCAAGAAGTGAGTTAGGCAATTGAAGAGAGAAGGAAAAGTAATAGTCAGCAGAAAATCGGCAGAATTTAGATGATTAAATTTACACCTCCGGAGACAGGGAAAACAAAGGCAGAATTAATTTAAAGGAAAAGGTAATTATTAGCAACTTACAAAAAACAAGCTATCGAGATGTTAGAGAAGAGCCACCCAGACCATTATATCTCCTGACAAAAGGTATTTAAATTGAACTTCCAAATTAATTACTAACCTTAGACAATAAACAATTAATGGTTAACACACTTAAAATAAAAAAATTACTGCATTTGATTTATAAAAACATAATCCCCCAAAAAACAATACAACATATTATCCTTCCTTATCCCTCAAAAAAAAATTTACGAAGTAAAAATTTTTTTGTGGAGAAGCCAGGATCAGACTGGTGAAATGTCTTGAGAAGCAGCGTATAATTCCATTTTGACAACAAAACCTGTGGAAGACCAGCCATGGCAGCAAGAAAAAATTTGCATAATGCAAAACACCTCAAATAAACATTAATGTAGTATTTTGCTACTACTGCCGTGAAAATTAGTTTAGCTAGGTTAAAATTTAGATTTTAAATTAAGCAAGTTACCAAAACAGAATTAAGAATTGACCATGCGTTGTGACAGCAGTAATTTGTTAAATAACCCAAAGTTCTCAGCCTTGCCTGAAGTGTGTGTTAAAAATGTGGTAAAATAAACATAGAGACATTGCATTAGATCACCAAAATACAAATTTTATTCAACAATAATAGGGGTAAACAAGTAGTGGCCTCACGACATCAGCATTTTTAGAAATAAAAGTAAGTAAAACACTGCGCAGGGGTATTACAGCGCGTGCTAGTAATGCACAAAAACAAAGATATTAGAGTGCTTTAATTTCCCACTATTAGCCCTTGTAAATTGAAAAGTAAAAAAAAAAAAGGTAATGCTTAATTAAAATTGTCATGACAAAAGTAGCACGATTGGGATCCAAAATTTAAGTTAAAAGGCTTTGCTGCAGCAAAAAAAAAAAAAAAATTATCCTATCAAAAAGTAAAGAAAAAATTGGGCAAACAAGTCCCCACCTTCTCCAAGCCACACAGGGCATCTAATAAAAATCCCACACAAAATCCTTAACTGTTACTTGAAACCCCACTTTTACATTCCAACAAACGAGCTTAAATAGTTAACAAAATAAATGAAAAAAATCTGATGTGTCCAACACATGACTTCCTTGCACGTCCATTAGATCAAAAATATTTTCGACGGACTTCCTCTAAATTTATTTGTTTGAAAGAGATAAAATATCAATAATAGTAAGGTTTAGCGATTTCTAGC
Source organism: Cheiracanthium punctorium (assembly GCA_038373885.1). Taxonomy (NCBI): domain Eukaryota; kingdom Metazoa; phylum Arthropoda; class Arachnida; order Araneae; family Cheiracanthiidae; genus Cheiracanthium; species Cheiracanthium punctorium. The sequence goes on along the minus strand of JAWZYV010013253.1, from coordinate 117,640 downwards.
CAAATATTTCGATATCGCCAAGCTGAGTTCAATTCGAAAGATTTCCTTCTGACACTTTATTTGGCGATATTTCACCAAAAGCCGACAAACTTGAGATAGTCAGCGAGATTTTGGGGATAGCCAAAGTAGTCATTGACCACAGACTTTCAATGAATTGAATGCATCTATACACCTCAATGTATTCAAAGTCATTTGGCTCACCATGTAAATAAATTCTCAGTCGATTGCTGTCAAAAAAGATATTGAAAACAGTTAGGTATTACAATAGTTCTAAATATAAAGTTAAAAAATCTACGGGTTAAAGTTTTAGAGTTATACAAAATAGGAAATAATTTTTGGCGCCAAATTTGGCGATATTTCGGCGAAACTCGTCAATGTCGACGACATTTGGCGAGATTTTAAGCATGAACCAAACAATGACAGATTATCGCCAAATTTGGCGATATTTCGCCAAAACTCGCCAAGAACGATGACAAATGGCGATACTTTGGGCATGGACCAAATGACTGACTATCGCCAAATTTGGCGATATTTCGCCAAAACTCGCCAAGGTCGAGGACAGACGGCGAGATTTTGGGCATGTACCAAACAATGACTGTCTACAGTTGTATTATATTGAAGATGTCCATAGACATTAAGGTACGGAAATTCTTTTCGGTGGTCCTGTAAATAAACTCTCCAGTAGATTGGAACCAAAAATCGGGATGCACAACTAGATGTTACAACATTCTTATATATGAAATTTCATAATAGTTTTTGAGATTTGAGAGTTAAATATGCACACACATACGCCAAAAGTCGCCAAGCTTGGCGACTTTTGGCATAGTTCTTGAGGGAGGCACGTGACCGTGGTCGGACCATTACCTAACTTATGTGGTAGGACGGTATTGTGCTTGAAATGGATGAATGCCCCTAAAATTGCTATTGACCGTAATGTATTGGAAATCTTTTGAGTGTTCCTGTAGCAGAACTATAAATGAAAAAGACACTTTTATTAATGGAGAAATTCATTTTCTAACTCTTTACAGCATATATCACTTCTGAGTCGTTTGAAATAGCCCAATACCTCTAAAAAACGCTTTGATGAATTTCGGCCCATAGAGCGTAATGTATTTCGAATCTTTTGGGCGGTCCTGTAGATAAACTATTCAGTCGAATGGAACCGAAAGGGGAGGTGCACAACTAGATGTTACAACAATCCTAAATATAAAGTTTCAACATTCAACGCCTAACAGTTTTTGAGATATGCGAGTTTAATGAATTTCGGCCCATTGAGTGTAATGTATTTCGAATGTTTTGGGCAGTCCTGTAGATAAACTATCTAGTCGAATGGAACCAAAAGGGGAGGTGCACAACTAGATGTTACAACTATCCAAAATATGAAGTTTCGACATTCTACGCCTAATAGCTTTTGAGTTAGGCGAGTTTAATGAATTTCGGCCCATAGAGCGTAATGTATTTCGAATCTTTTGGGCGGTCCTGTACATAAACTATCCATTCGATTGCCACCAAAAGGGGAGGTGCACAACTAGATCATAGAACAATCCTAAATATCAAATCTCAACATTCTACGACCAATAGTTTTTGAGATATGCGAGTTACATACATACGTACGTACGTACGTACGTACAGACGGCATGGAAAAACTGGCCACAGTAGACTCGCCACTGGTCAAAATGAGTTGCAGACGCGTTAATATGATCGTGCATGCTAGCCTACGATGAGATGCATCGAAAAAAATTTTTTAATTAAATTTAGAGGTAGTCAAAATCGGTTTTTATGTCGAAATTTGGCCCCCAAAATTTTTCGGGATCACATTACTTCCTTATACTACGTACAAGGAAGTAAAAAGAACTTTGCAATTTTGACACCAAAGGGTGCAGCAAATTCATTGATATGCAGAACAACTCAAACAAGTAATTACAGAGATTAGCATTGGCAAAGCAAGAAAATAAAACAGATTTTATGACCCTTCAAAATTAACTAGGTAAGAAAAAAAACACAGCATCAACAATTATCATTTAACAAAAAAAATTTAAACATGGTGTTACTGGTAAGTTATACCACAGGTTACTACTTGAAGAGAAGAGTCTTTTAGCTTTACCATGAAGGGGTAGACTCAGGTAAAACAGACTCAGGAGTGTGTGGCAAGATATTATTACTAGTAGGAAAAACATCTCTATCAACAACTTTAAAAATTCTATTGACATGTACCTTTTGAATATCTGAAGGATTAGTTAAAAGAGAAATCAAAAATAAAACAGGAGAACATTGCTTTAAAACGCGATAGGGACCCTTATTGAATTTACATAGTTTTTTTGACAAATTAGGTTTATGTGCAGGTGTGTGTAAAAAGACAGTGTCACCAACTTTAATGTCTTTTAAGTTAAATTTTGTAGGAGCAGAGTTAGCTTGGTTATGAGATGCAACTTCAAGGCGATCTTTAATTATTGGGAAAGTGTTCTGGAGATTGGTGACAATTTCCTGAGCATAGGATCTAGTGTTGGCATATGTCCTGAATTTAGATGAAAAAATCAGGTCATATGGCAACACCAGATCTCTACCATAGGTGAGAAAAGCAGGAGTGTTTTGAATAGTTCTGTGGTAGGCTGTGCGAAAGGCCAGCAAAGCAAAAGGAACCTGTTCGCACCAATCCTCCTGAGTTTCACTAACCAAATGACTTAAAGAGTCTACTAAAACCTTGTTCAACCGTTCAACGACCCCGTTGCCTTGCGGATTATAGGCTACAGTGTGCATTTTCTTGATTCCTAAGACCTTATAGACTTCCTCCATTGCCTGCGAGAGGAAATTGGACCCCCTGTCTGAGTACAGCACCTCCATAATGCCATGTCTCGAAATAAAGTCCACCAAAACCCTAGCTACTGTGGCACTTTGTATGTCTTTAACAGGGTAAGCTTCAGGAAATCTAGTAAAATAATCAGTAATTACAATTAAAAATTTGTTCCCATGTTTAGAGGTAATGAAGGGACCAACCGCATCAATAGCACATTTCTGGAAAGGTCTATCAACAGTGGGGATCTCTTGGATGGGAGCCTTTTGACCTTTTTTGAAACCACGTCTTTGTAAACAAGAATGGCACGACATCACATAATTTTTAACATTACGGTAAAGACCTACCCAAAAAAAATTTTGCCTAACCCAATGCAATGTTCGAGAAAGACCTGGATGCGCAACAGTTTTGTTGTCATGGCAGGCTTGAAGAACTTCCTGAACAAGAGATTGAGGGACAACAAGTCGAATATTGGAAAAATTTGCATCAGTAGATTGGCAAACAAGAACATTTTGTTGAAAAAAAAAATTAATTTGACTTATGAATGAAAAAGGGATCATGCGAAATGTTACTCGCCATCTTTTGGCAAAAAGAGTCTTCCTGTTGTAATTTAATTAAGTCCTGGTCAGGCAAAGGTAAAAATTCACACTTAAATGGAACATTATCAACAACGTTAACTTCTCTAGAAAGAAAGTCTGCCATTAAATTTAACCGTCCGGGTTTGTGTACAATAGTATAGTCATATTGTTGTAACGTCATAATCCAACGAGCTATGCGAGAGGTGGGATCCTTCAATTTAAAAAGTTGCGAAAGTGACTGTTGGTCAGAAAAAATAGTTACATGAGTGCCATATAAATGTACTGTTTAAATTGATTAATACCAAAACCACAGCAAGGGCTTCCTTCTCCACAACAGAATAATTTCTTTCAGCGGCAGAAAATTTTTTGGAAGCAAAACAGACTGGGTGCGGAAAGCTGGCTTCATCCTCTTGCGTGAGCACAGTGCCCATGGCGAACTTGCTCGCGTCAGTACAGATAGAAAAGGGCTTATTGAAATCTGGTAATTTTAAGCAAGGTTCTTTCGTTAAATCAGACTTAAGTTGGTCAAAGGCATCTTGTTCGAGATCCCCCCAGGAAAATTTTACGGAATCTTTAGTTAAATTGGTTAAAGGGAGAGCTTTTAAGGAATAATTGTTGATAAATTTTTTATAAAATCCAGTCAGGCCTAAAAATGAGCGAACTTGTGTTCGGGTTTTTGGAACAGCAGCATTGAGAATAGATTTGATGTTATTAGGATCTGGCATTACTTTACCCTCCGTTACTCTATGTCCTAAATACGTAATTTCATTTTTTGCCAAAGCACACTTTTTGGGTTTAAGTTTTAGGTTTGCATCAGTTAGACGCTGAAAAACGAGCTCGAGTCTAGACAGATGATCTTCGAAGGTAGTTGATGCCACAACCACATCATCAATATAAACACCGATTTGGAAGTTGGATAGTCCGGATAAAACAACACCCATCAACCGCTGGAAACTAGCACTCGCGTTTCGCAAGCCAAATGGCATCCGTTTGAAGTGAAAGAGGCCCTCCTCTGTAGTAATACCCGTGAGATGAGCATCGTCTGGATGCATGAACATTTGATGAAAACCTGACGTCAAATCCAAGGAAGAGAAAAATTTAGCCCCAGAAAGAAAATCTATCATCTCTTGCAAATTCGGAAGAGGGAAATTATCTGGTATGGGCTTGGCATTAAGCTTACGGAGATCGGCCACCAGGCGAAATGATCCATCCGCTTTTTTGACCAGAAGGACTGGCGCAGCATAACTGCTGGTCGATGGTTCGATAATGCCAGCCTCCAAAAGAGTTTGAATCTGCCTCTTCATTTCAGGCTTGAGGTGGTAAGGGACACGATAGGGCTTAGAACGAACCGGAATGTCATCTGTAAGATGTATACGGTGTTGAATGATGGGGCAGGCGCCCAAGTCGGAGGAGTTTAATGAAAAAACAGACTTATATTTGGACAAAAGAGCAATCATATCATTACGTTGAGATTCGTCAAGATGGGATAAATCTATGTCCTTAGCCCACAGGCTAAAATCATCTGAACCAGCTTGTTGTTCTACTGAGTTGACTTCATCAGAAATTTTATTAAAATGGATAGGGGTAATATTAACTATTTTCATATTCTTATTTAAGGTAATGGAATCATGGGTAAGATTAATAACTTGAATTAAACACTGACTATTGTCATTGATGGTGGAAATAGCATTGGCAACAAGAAAAGAAGTTAAATTTGTATCAGGATTAGGTTCGATTATTACAGTAGAATTTTTGAAAGAGGGATCACAGTTTGGAATAGTCACAAAAAATCTCTTTTGAGAATAAGCGGGTAAAATGATCTTAGCGGGCAACTTGCCAAAAAGAGAAAAGTCAACATCGGGATCAACATCATCATGTGCACTTGGCACGACAGCATTCAGAGAAAACGGGGGATGTTCATGCGTCCAGACCACACTAATATCATCATTAGATAAAATACAGTTGTCACAATCGATATGAAATTTGTAAGTCTTTAGAAAATCCAGTCCCAAAATGACATCAAAGTTAGGAGAAAGAAAACTCTGAGCAACCAAAAATTTACACGAAAACGGGGTGTTACAAATGTGCAACTCAGTTTGAATTAATTTTGGGGTGACAATGTCAAAACCCGTCAATGCTTTTAAAGAGAGGCGAGAACTATCAAATTCTTTAAAGTCAATAAGAATATTAAAAACATTAGAAGAAATTAAATTAACACTGGCTCCAGAATCTATGAGTGCACAAAACTTAAAATTGCCAAAGTTAACATAAATTAAGGGTAAAGAACTCGACACACTTACTTCGGGTTGCACAGCGGGATCAAACGGGGAATTAATGGAGTGTTGTGATCCAGACCAACCTCCCCCCAAATTTAGTTTAAATTCCCATCGTTAACCCCACTCTGATCGGAGCCTGAAACATTGGCAGGAGCCTGATTTTCCTGACAAGGCCTGTGTTGGGATCTAGCAGCCTGGTCATGCTGTTTTTTCCGACAATCTCTCGCGTAATGTCCTGGGCGGTCACAATAAAAACAAGTTATGTTACGTTGAGTGCGGGCAGGTTGGGAATTTCGCTGCGGAGGAAAAGATTGTGGGATAAAACTCTGCGACTGCATTTATGATAACTGAGCCTGCATCGCAGCCATCTGGCTGGTGAGCAATTCAAGGCTTTTTGCATATGAGTCCGTGGTGGCCTTAAGGAGCCTCTCAAAGTCGTCTTCCACCATCTGGGAACGTGCCGTTACGGCATTTATGTCTGACAGGTGGCATTGGAGTGCCACTTCCACACGTTTCGCGACCTGTACCGCCTCGACAAAAGTTTTAGGGTCTACAACAACGACCTGGGCCTTAATGTTTGGGAGAAGACCCACTTTAAATTGTGAAAGGAGCATCTCCTGAGAAAAACTCTGAGGTATAGAGTCCGAGGAATTTACGGGATTTTTGAGGGCCTTATGGGCAATTCCTTCCAGCCTAGTGGCGTAATCACGCACTGTCTCCCCAAAATGTTGCTTACAGGACGTTAATTTTTCTATGTCCTGGGCCAAGGATCCCGCTTCTGCAAAGTGTGCCATGAAGCAGTCCTTCAACTCTTTCAAGGTTAGACCCTCAATTGCCTCTATGGTAGAAGTGTAAAATTGGAGAGCAGCACCCTCCATTTTCAACTTTGCGACTGCCATGGCCTGGTCATCATTCCAGGCCGCCAAAGGCTGAACCAAGGCAAGTGTGTGAAAAAATGTTGAGCAGTTGCTACCGGACAGCGTTGGGAGCATGCCGATAAAAGCCGGACCTGGCAATGTCGCTGCCCTAGCACCTTCTTCTAGGGCCATACTGGGACTTAAAAAATTTTGAAACACCCCAAAATAAAAGTTAACCACCCAATGTGCTTCTCAAGAGAGTCCCCAGTTACAAAGAGAAATGTAAATGCGTCAAAAAATGAAAATTTTCTGTATCCATTTCACCTTATTCAACACACACAAGATTGGCAAGGAGAGGTCACGGCATCATTTGTAGTATTTTGCTACCACTGCCGCGAAAAATAGTTTAGCAAAGTTAAAATTTTGATTTCAAATTAAGCAAGTTACCAAAACAGAATTAAGATTCGACCATGCGTTGTGTCTGCAGTAGTTAGTTAAATAACCCAAAGTTCTCAGCCTTGCCTGATGTGTGTGTTAGAAGTGTGGTAAAATAAACACAGAGACAAATAGAAGATCACCAACTCAATTTATTCATTCACAACACAACAAAACAATAGGATCGGAAACTTGGCATTTTGGGCATAATTGATATACATTAAAAAAATAAGTTTAGCATTTGTGGCATATTCCTTAGGATTTCAGAGACATAAAATTTGGGTACCCAAGTTTATGTATACATAAATAATTAAGATTTTATTTAATTTGCGCATTCGTCATTAAGGTGAAATAAAATAGAAATCATCATTACAAAAAAAGACAAAATTTGACTGGCCTGATGAGCCCCACACAACAATCCTTAGGCCAAACCCATACAGGACCTTAAGGTCCAAAAAAAAACTTTTCCAAACCCCGTTACTTGTAACAACATTAAGCAACTTAAATAATAGGAATTTTGAACATAACAAATAAACCAAAAGTTTATTAAAAAAAAATTTAACATCAGACTACCCAAGATTCCTTTAGGCATTTTCAAGGGGCTTTAGACCCCCCCCCCTTTTTTTTTATTCCCAAATTAAAAGGTAGAAAAAAGAAAATTGTCATATCAAAATTTTGTCAGAGCACACACAGCAACAAGATATTACAAATAATAGCCCCAATCAAAGATTTTAAATGGAAGCAGAACATGATTATTTCACGGTGGTAATTTTACTATTTAAAACTTCTGGGATTTTTAGACTAGCTAGAAATGTTAGATTGGATGGAATTTTGACTCCCTGGTGGTACTAGAGTTCTTGAGGATGGTCGGAAAGAGAGGAAATTGGAACAAGCTCACCGGTGGTGTCTGCTGGGGTCGGGTGCTCCAGTCACGGCGATCGGACGTCGATGTGGTTCATCGGAACATGGGCGCTATGGCACGCAGCTTGGGGCTCATTGGAACATCATGTCTGACATCGAGTCTCTGCCGCATCGGCGTAGTAATTTCAGGATGCTGGAATACTGCCAGGTGGAAATGGCGTAATAAAGGCCAATGAGAGCATGAGGCCCCAAAATAAAACGATGTCGGTGGTCGAATCTTATATTTTCATGGCGCAGGATGGGTGGACGAGCAGATGGGCCTTGTGCCCACACAGAAGTGGCTAGCGCCGCATGGCGAGATTAACGATGCGCAGTTGTAATAAAAAAAACATCTATTTGAATAACGAAAAGAAATTTAACAATAAATTGCGATGGTGAACTTCACGACGTTCTGGCCCCCTGGCCTACGGGCACTAAAAAAATCACATCCTCGTAGAAGAAAAAAATAAGACAGAGCTGTTGCGCTGTACCAATAAAAGTCCCTTTTCGATTCACACACGTCTGCACTCCACCAGACCACGACTCCCAATGATCCAGCTTTCTCCTCGCTCACGCGGGGCTACCCAGCGACGTGGATCAATCAGAGCATGCCATCTCTGCCTCGGATGTTCGAGAACATTCCAGCGAGTTCCGGCCCGCGAAACACGAATGAGGGGGGAAGGAAAGGAAGATGAAGAAAATGGCAGCTAGCGACCGGTAAGAAGCTTCTACACGCGGAAAAGAAACGAGCTTGGCTAGGGTGAAGCAAGAGCAGCCATCTTGAATTGGGAAGAAAAAAAATACTTAATTGATCAAAAAACATTTAAAATGTTATTAAATTTCCTAAAAAAATTAGCGGGATATAGCTAATCGTCCGAGACAACCCTGGGTAAAATTTGGAGTAAAAATTTAAATTAGAAGTGAGTAAAAATAATTAAAAACCGGACATGAACAAGAGATATTGCAAGAAATGAGTTAGGCTATTAAAGAGAGAGGGAAACGTAATAGTCAGCAGAAAATCGACAGAATTTACATGATAATTAAATTTGTATCAATGAACATGCAAGAACCATGAAATGTGTAGCTCAGTAACATTCTATCTGATCCAATCTTCGGGTTTTGTCTGTTGAAATTACGTCTTTTTTACGAATAAGCCTTATTAGGGGCCAAATGCCTCATACAAAAATCTGATGTGTCCAACACATGACTTCCTTGCACGTCCATTAGATCAAAAATATTTTCGACGCACTTCCTCTAAATTTATTTGTTTGAAAGAGATAAAATATCAATAATAGTAAGGTTTAGTGATTTCTAGCCAAATATTTCGATATCGCCAAGCTGAGTTCAATTTGAAAGATTTCCTTCTGACACTTTATTGGGCGATATTTCACCAAAAGCCGACAAACTTGAGATAGTCAGCGAGATTTTGGGGATAGCCAAAGTAGTCATTGACCACAGACTTTCAATGAATTGAATGCATCTATACACCTCAATGTATTCAAAGTCATTTGGCTCACCATGTAAATAAATTCTCAGTCGATTGCTGTCAAAAAAGATATTGAAAACAGTTAGATATTACAATAGTTCTAAATACAAAGTTAAAAAATCTACGGGTTAAAGTTTTAGAGTTATACAAAATAGGAAATAATTTTTGGCGCCAAATTTGGCGATATTTCGGCGAAACTCGTCAATGTCGACGACATTTGGCGAGATTTTAATCATAAACCAAACAATAACAGATTATCACCAAATTTGGCGATATTTCGCCAAAACTCGCCAAGAACGATGACAAATGGCGATACTTTGGGCATGGACCAAATGACTGACTATCGCCAAATTTGGCGATATTTCGCCAAAACTCGCCAAGGTCGAGGACAGACGGCGAGATTTTGGGCATGTACCAAACAATGACTGTCTACAGTTGTATTATAATGAAGATGTCCACAGACATTAAGGTACTGAAATTCTTTTCGGTGGTCCTGTAAATAAACTCTCCAGTAGATTGGAACCAAAAATCGAGATGCACAACTAGATGTTACAACATTCTTATATATGAAATTTCATAATAGTTTTTGAGATTTGAGAGTTAAATATGCACGCACGTACACCAAAAGTCGCCAAGCTTGGCGACTTTTGGCATAGTTCATGAGGGAGGCAAGTGACCGTGGTCGGACCATTACCTAACTTATGTGGTAGGACGATATTATGCTTGAAATGGATGAATGCCCCTAAAATTGCTATTGACCGTAATGTATTGGAAATCTTTTGAGTGTTCCTGTAGCAGAACTATAAATGATAAAGACACTTTTTTTAATGGAGAAATTCATTTTCTAACTCTTTACAGCATATATCACTTCTGAGTCGTTTGAAATAGCCCAATACCTCTAAAAAACGCTTTGATGAATTTCGGCCCATAGAGCGTAATGTATTTCGAATCTTTTGGGCGGTCCTGTAGATAAACTATTCAGTCGAATGGAACCGAAAGGGGAGGTGCACAACTAGATGTTACAACAATTCTAAATATAAAGTTTCGACATTCAACGCCTAACAGTTTTTGAGATATGCGAGTTTAATGAATTTCGGCCCATTCAGTCTAATGTATTTCGAATGTTTTGGGCAGTCCTGTAGATAAACTATTCAGTCGAATGGAACCAAAAGGGGAGGTGCACAACTAGATGTTACAACTATCCAAAATATGAAGTTTCGACATTCTATGCCTAATAGCTTTTGAGTTAGGCGAGTTTAATGAATTTCGGCCCATAGAGCGTAATGTATTTCGAATCTTTTGGGCGGTCCTGTACATAAACTATCCATTCGATTGCCACCAAAAGGGGAGGTGCACAACTAGATCATAGAACAATCCTAAATATCAAATCTCAACATTCTACGACCAATAGTTTTTGAGATATGCGAGTTACATACATACGTACGTACAGACGGCATGGAAAAACTGGCCACAGTAGACTCGCCACTGGTCAAAATGAGTTGCAGACGCGTTAATATGATCGTGCATGCTAGCCTACGATGAGATGCATCGAAAAAAATTTTTAAATTAAATTTAGAGGTAGTCAAAATCGGTTTTTATGTCGAAATTTGGCCCCCAAAATTTTTCGGGATCACATTACTTCCTTATACTACGTACAAGGAAGTAAAAAGCGAGCGTAGCGAGTCTGGGGGCCTTGGCCCCTAGTATGTGAAAAAAAGGTATTATTGTGTGCAAAGTTTAATTGAATTTGCATTTTCATCCTGCTTATATATAACTCAAAAATAATGTTAAAATGGCTTGTACTTGTAATTGAATATTAAAAACATGAAAATTACTAGAAAAGCTGTTATAAGAAGTAGGAGGGTAGTAAGTTGGGCTTACCACCCTCCTAATTAGTCATGGGAGATGCCATTACCTTTGCTTGAATTGCTACAACTGTCATAACTTCCCACAACAAATTTTGCTGTAAGTATTCGAAATAAAATATTTCATTATTTCTCTTTCAAATACCTCATTTAAAAAATTGCATAAAAACTATGAATGAAGCATTCTTTTCTTCACATTGCATTAGCTCCTCAATTGTTTTAAAGTTCATCAAAAAAATTGCATCTGTATTTGCTATTATTACAGAAATTTTAGGTTTTGCTGTGAACTAAGTAGTTTTTGTTGCCACCCTATAAAAACTCGCAGCATTATTTATTGCCAGATTCAAAATCTCATTTCAAGCTCTGTTTCTCTCAAATGACTTTTTTTTAAAGTATGTTTAGTGATGATTTTTTACCACTTGAGACCATTTCAATGATTATTTTTTTTTATGGAAAAGGAGGTAATCATCTTAATTTGGTCCAGTTCTGATAATATAACAATACTTGGGCAAAAGAATTAGAATACCAAAATATATGAGTTGTCATGATGTTATGTTATTATAGTGAAATAATTTGAAGTAGGTTTCCTTTTTTTTTTTTTTTTTTTTTTTTTTTTTTTTTTTTTAAATAATGATACTTGTGCCTTTATTTTTTGTGTGTATTTTTTTCAAATGGTGCAGCTATTTGTATAATTATATGTATCGTAAATTAAGTATCTTTTTTCCTATTATTTGTTTTATTTGAGTTATAGTCTTCTAAAATCTTTTACATTTCTAAAAATATCTATTGTATATACTTTCTTTTGAATAAAAGCATGGCATGGTGGAAGAAGATGCACTCTTATAAATAAAGATAAATCTCTGACAGCTGCTTTCAAGAATGGCCGCTTGTATTTGACTAACAGGTAAAACTTTGTTGCTTTTATCTGTGTTTTTTTTCCCTAAGTTTTTTAAATATCTTGTTTTTATTGAAAAAAAAAAAGGAACAAAATATCAGAAGCAATCTTTATTTAAATGTGTTTTAAAGCATTTCATAATCCATGCATTAGCCCTATTTGTCTTTCTTGTTCCATAAATCACTTCTTGAAATCTATAAAAATTGAGTACTAAAACTGTTTGATGATTGTATATTCCAACTATAGTTCACCTATTTGGACTATACCTAGCAGAGCTGTTAAAGGCCTGAACATGGTAGATGGCTGAAGTGTGAAAGGTCAGGGTTCTGTCGTACAGCAGCTGTCGATCTTATAGTCTGGTATTTGGGGCACCAATTATAGAAGACATTGCTAAGCTGGGTTCTTAGTTTTGGTAACATGTTTTTCCCTGACGTGCTGAGAGATCTTGCCAGAAATGGCAAACTTTGGTGACTTTTGACATTTTGTTACCCCTCCTCCACACTGTCTGACAACACTTGAAAAGTGAAATGCTGTTTCTTGAATATGCAAAAATTGTTGTCTGAAATTAATATCTCTGAAAAGATAAAAATATTTTTAATTTTTTTGTTTAAAATAAAAATGTAAGTATTTTAATTCAATAAGTAGAATAAGTAGCATGGGCACCTCTAGGATTTTGTATAAGGGTGGGGAAAATGCCAGAGAAAGACACATGCACACGTGTTATACTATTTTTGTAGATTTTTACTCTGTGATGTATTTAAGTAAAATTACTGGTTTGCTAAATTAAAAATAAATAAATAAAGATAACTAAATAAATATCAGATTTTAGATTTTGTATATCTACTATTTATAATTTTGTGTAATTTCCACACACAAAAAGGAAAGGGTGGGCATTTGCCCACCCTTGCCCATAGCTGCTGGCGCCCATGATAAGTAGTTTTGTTAAGTTGATTATTTATCTACTCGTGGGTGGGACATTAGGAAGAGATATCATACTTGTAACAAAACTATCTCATTAACAGAAACCTTGTTAATTACAAAAATGCTTTCTACTGCTAATCCTAAGGGAAAATGTCCTGACTGTCTTACTGACTTACCAATACATGCACAATTTCATATAAAAAGGAAAATACAGGGTCGTGCCGTGCTATGATGCATAGAGGCGGCTGGCCTAGATTTACCATTATATACTTGTATAAAACGTAAAATTTGAAAGAAGAAAAAAAAGTTTTTTTTTTTTTTTTTTTTTAAAGAAAATTAACAATCGTTTATTGCTGTCAGTTGGGGGGCAGAGAAAAAAGTCATACCTTTGATATGGGCAGATTTATAATTTTTTTTTTTTTTTTTGTGCAAGGCGCGAAGCTTGAATACTAATTCAGAATTGCATAAAATGTGTCATCATTGTCAGAAGGACCATTTTATCTTGTCTAAATATTTGTTCAGGGAAGCATCTCTTCTGTTCCTTCTCCAAGGGTCTATCTGCCTTCACTCTTCTCTAAGAACGGCAGAATCCTTACCATTGAGTTCATTGTAAGAAGACTAACAGAGAATTTTTTAAAATATGGTTGTATATTGTACAGACATTAATTCAAGTAGCTTTAAAATAATTATTTTCACACTTTTGGATTATATACTATCATTTTTCTTTACCTCGGCTATGATAAATTAATTTTTTCTTTCACCAGTAACATTGCGGCTGCCTTTCTGACGTCATTAACTGGCGGAATTATTTACTGTCGCCTGTTAGAAATCTTGTAATTTTCTTTTTAAAATCATGCTGGAGAATGATGTAGGAAGGCGTGGTCCACCCCGAGCGATAAGTTAAAAGAAAAATAGTGGGTGGCAAAACATTACAACTTAGAAAGAATAAGCAACAGTCTGAAAGACGAAGCAGAAAGGCAGTGGCAGAAAGCCTAAACTTTAAAAAAATGGGGCTCAGGGCCCTAGCTAGGTGTTGGTGAGGCTGGCCCCTGCCAGGAAAATAGGAAGGAGAGAGGCACAAAACTAGCAGGGTTTATAAGAATTTTAACGAGTTTTACTGTTCTGTTTTTCAAAATAGCTCAACAGAAACTAAGGGCAACGACTAGTGTGTCCTACGCTAGTATTCAGGCATGAAAATCTTCTGCTTTTTTTTTTTTTTTTTTTTTGGAAGATCTCCGCTTTCCGAAAATGTTTTAAAACCTTTCCGCTTTTTCAAAAAAAAAAAAAAAAAAAAAAAAGTGATTACCGAACCTAAAGCAAAACATAGCGGACATAGCAGAGTAACAAGAGGACGATAATGCGTGCCTGGGATGTACGTTTTCACTGCATCTCGCACTGCGCCTAGACTAAAGTCAGCTAGAGTGCAATGTTACTGATTTCCTGAGTTGGTAAATTCAAAACTTAGTTCAGAGGGGCAAATTCTTATTTTAGATCTTCGATGTTTCGAAAGGCATCTGATACATAATTATGTACTTGGCGAACTACTACACAACAATAATTATCTATCGAGACCTTTCGCCACTGGAAAACCGTTGTTGGTGAGCTATTGTTACTCGCGTCGTGTTTTTATTGCTGTTTTGCGCACTTGATGAATCTATAAATTTTTTTCACGGACACGTACCAGCTTAACTGATACTTCTATTGTGGATTATTGAGAAAATGGCAGATTTATCGAATATATTAGAAAACGTGGATTGAAAACAAAATGTTTGTGGTCATTTTCGGATCCAAAAATTTGCTTGGTTTTGGAAAAATCGTCGGCCGAACGAGAACTTCCAGACATTTTATGAATGCTATACTGGAATTTTTGTTTAAATAAAGCAAACTGACGGTCTACACGACAAATAAAACTTGTATAAAAGTGCAGCATTTAGTAATGGCAGGGATCACTCTAGAGCGTTTCAGGGGGCGGCCCGCCCTGGTGCCCTTTTTCCGGTAAAATGCCGCCCTCCTTGCCCTTTTTCTTGATAAAATTCCGCCCTCTTTGTTTTAGTTTTTTTTTTTTTTTTCCAATCAAAATGCCGCTCTCCTTTTCTCCACCCCTCCTTGTTTCCCCTTCTCTTTGATTCTTGTTACCATTGCTGGCGCTCGGCTAAACCCCAAAAAAGCCTCTCTCCAACAACAACAACAAGGAAGTTGATTTGTTTATTCTCTTATCAATGATGTGTGGAGGAGGAGGAGGGGGGGGGGGCATCTGCTCAGTCGCCGCTCTTCTCCCTCCCGACCTGAGGAGAGGGTTAAAACCATTCGCTGTAGCTTGAGGTCATAAAATATCTCATTAGAAAAACAATCTGTCATCCAGAAGAGTAGTCATAACAATAAATTATTCCCTACTGTAAATGGCGCTTTACCGTGTTTTATAAATGCTGCATAAAATTGCATTAATCCGTCCTTAGGCAAGACGTATCGCCTTCTTAAATAAATAAAAAGATTACTTTTATTAATCATTTATGAAAATGTACATAACCAAGCAAAAAAAAAAAAAAAAAAAAAAAAGAAAAGAAAAGATCATTACTAATTTTCATGGGTCAATCCACATAATACTTAATTTTAAACAACATTCAATTGATACTCTCTCTGGGTTAAAAGTTAACGAAATATGAAATTTAAAAATGCTCTTTATTAAAAATTCGCGTTCGCAATTGGAAAAAAAAAGAAAGAAATTGAGGCGACTAGGCGACACAAGTCATGTTTTAACGTCTCAGCAGAATTCGCTCTCTTGCTTTATTAGCCAGCTCGCTGAGTGAAGACAAAACAATAACAACCTTCTCGATGTTGACGCGGCGTCGGTACCTCGGTTTGTGAAGGCCCGTTTTCCCCCGTATTACATAAATTATTATTATTTTTTTTTAAAGCACATTCAAAATTTGGTTCTTCTGCATATCGGACGGAAATATTTCTAAAATGGTTTCACGAAGCTTGTCCGCACCTATAACTACGTCGATGCTTTAAATGACATAATGGGGGGAGAAAAAAATTCAAATGCTCCCTGCATGCCAACTTCAAGTGCATCTATGTGCTTTATTTTCTACAGAAATAAATTTGTTAGCATCGGCTTCACTGGAGCTTACGCGCTAACTACAGATCAAAAAGCAAGATCAATATACTAAATTTTTTTGCAAAAGAAATTTATTTCAGCCAGATAGTCCGTGTCCTGGAAAAAAATCCCTTTTTGACATGCATAGTCTGCGGACTATACTAGTGAAATTATGGTAACTAACTATCCCCGATCTCCGGGTTCCATATTTGCCAACTGAACTTCAATCTATTTGCAGCCTTTTGGTAAATGAATAATTTTAAAAACAAGATGTAAAACAGAGTTTTTAATACTCTATTATTAAATTAAAATTTAAGGCATTTTAGTAACTCAACAGAAAAGTATTATTTTCCCCATAATATGTTTATTGATTTCTGAAACATTTTCACTTCAATTTTAAAATCAGGAAAATCGCTATTTCGTTTTATTCTCATGTGCAGGTTTTTCTTTGGTAATTATTTTTACAGTTAATTTTAAAAAGCATAATCTTGTGAGTTGGTATTTTGCAGCTAATATAGGAAGGAGCAGAACATATGTCCCTGTCATAAGTTCCACTTCTGTGTGCTGATGTGCTGCAAGACTGCTAAGATTCTAAAATTTTACCTGAGAAAATATTTAGACATTTATTAAAGAATTATTCTTTTTCCAATAAAACAAGAAAACTTCACTTTTATTCTATCATTTGAATGCTTATTTTAGAAAATGCCAATGCCATATGTATAATTTTTCATTCCATTTCTGATCAAAAAAAAAAAAAGATAGGTCTTAAAATTTTTGAGAATTAATTTTTTATTTTATTTTCATATCAAAAGAATAATCTGAAATTTGGATGTGAGACTTATGATTTGTTTTGATCTAGGATTTTACGATATTGTTTAAGATAATTATTTTAAATAATTATAGCCTGTTTTCTTTTAATAAATATTGTATATCTAAAACTGATTATTAAACATTTACAGTGCATAATTATTTTCTTCGGGATCACAGTCAATTTGTTTGTGGTTGAAATTTAAATGGTAGAAATTGTTAGTACACCATTTATAGTCTGTTCGCCGAGTCGAGAGAACGAAACTAAATAATGGCACATGTAAACTGGCGAAGAGTAAGCACCTGGCATTTTGCCAAAGCGCCAAACACAGTATGAATTTCTGCTTTCTTCCATTTACGCTGTTAGGCGCATTTAACCTTTCTTAACTCCAAACTAGAGATTGGTGAAAAAATATGTAATTCTTTGGTAACCCGTTTGTTTACTTTCGTTCTCTCGTTTCCGCGAACAGACTATAGTTTAACAGTGGTTGAATTTAAGCTCACACATTATTCCCCAGTTCCATGTTTTTGCATTATCAACAGGCGCGTAGCCAGGAAAATTTTTCGGAGGGAGATATGAACTTATATGTGTATAAATAGATGGAATTTCATCACTAATCCAAACATTTCGGGGGGGGGGGGATATATCCCGATATCCCCCCCTGGCTACGCCCCTGATTATCAACCTTGTTATATAAGCCTGAAAATACGTGCACGTAAATTTTTCAATTTTTTGCTGGAAAATATGTCCATGTGTATTTCCTCTTTTTTGCTCTTCAGCTGTTTTCATGCCTGGCTAGTATGTTAATGCAAATATTTAAATCTGGGTTTTTCCCTCCTACAATTTTATAATTCTGCTGCAACACTCGCAAGCAGCATTTCAAAAATTTAACTCTGGAAACAGTTATAATAGGTAATTAGTGTATCTGCTCCGAGCAGAGTAGGTGCAAATCAAGGGGCTATGGGCACCCATAAGAATGTTTGTATAGATCTGCCAAGTTGTTTGTAAAGGGGGGGGGGGGAGCAGTGGTCTTGCTCCGAAAACCACATTAAATCACTTCCACGTTGTAACAATACATAAATAATTGTTGTAGTATATACATTTTCTGAAAGCTTGGGGGGAGGTTCATTTTTGCCCTTAGTTATGGGCACCCACTCAAGGATCTGCATAAAATAGGTCTGCCTTATGTGACCCTTTTCATACTTATTTAAGCGTAATAAATTTACACATACATCAAACAAACATTGTTGTTTTGTGTAATATTGATCCGAAAGTTTGATTTTTGTTACTAATTTGATAGTGATATAGTGCTTTTGTGAAAAATTCTGCCTTTTTTACCATTTGGATCCCCTCCAAAATGTTTTTTTGAATACGTGCCTGGTAAATGATTCTAAATTACTTTACTTTTTTGATGAATTGAGTGTGTTGTGAGATCTCTCCATCTTTTAATATCCAGGGCGGAGAGGGATGGGGAGGATAGTCATCTTTCGCTGTAACAATGAAGATGATCATTGAGAAATAACCTTTACCATTGAGAAATAAAGTTCAGTCTCGATATTTCTATTTGATATTTTAAGTTGAATTAGTTGAAATTGAAACTAAAATATCTGACGTCTCTCCACATTCACACCACTAAAATTTTCATTATTTCAAGAACAACCTTAAACTACATTAATAGTGATGATATGTTCAAATCTGTTACGCTGTATTTCAGAAAAATAGGCCTAAATCCCTAAATAAATAAATACTTTTTGAAACTTTTTGTTTTGCTTTAGAACAGCGGTTCCTTACCAGGATAATTACCTTCAAAGTTGTAAAATGGGATTTTCCGAGATGTGAAGGGGGATAAGGAACTTTTGAAACCAAAATTTGTGCATTTTGACAGACTTTTTTTGATTCATCATAAACAAAAAAACTTCTGCTTGTTTTAAAATAAAATTTTCGCAACTTGCAGAAAGCAATGAAAGGTTTTAAAAATTAAACCTCTTTTTGAAATTATGTAAATATATTTTTCTCAGTAATGCAAAATATATATGCAAATTTAGAAAAAAAAATTACTTCATTTACCTCCAGTAACTGTAAGATAACTTTTTTGAAATATGTAGTAGAAGCTAAACTTTAATGTCAAATAAAGCTAGATAGGGCCTGTATACTACAAACCTAAATTTTAAAATTTCTATCATTTCAATATTTTAAAAAAATAAAAATGTAATACAATTTTATGGGATAAACTTTCTTGACTAAATTGGTTAAAACTTGATCAAATTTTTAAATCTCAAAAAATATATCATTATTATGCTTTCTGTATTTTAATGGAAGGACAAAATGAAATTTTATAATTTTCAAAGCCTGTGCCCTTCTCCACCATAAAGAATCCACCATTGCTTTACTTTAATAAGGACTGAATTTTCATTCATCATTTATAATTTTTATTACAGTATAGAGCAGAAAAGAAAAATATTGTCTGGAAGTCAGTATAAAAAGAAACGTTTAAAGAAAGAAGAAGGGAAAAAAACTAAGTCTTGTCATGAAGGAATTTTTAACACATATGACTCAATCACTTTCAGAAAAAGTTGTTGATGAGAGCCAAAATATTACAACATCGGAAGTTTATAAAGACTCCAGTAGAAAATCCTGTAGAGATGAATCGGTAACACCAACATCAGTAGCTGCTTCATACAGGGCCCGATTTATACCCCTGGGGGCCCCGGGCCAAAACTTCATATGGGGGCCCCCCATACATCTTACCTTCCTTGAATACAAGAGCGATTTTATTTTACAGGCTGCTATGAGTTTACATACCTTTGGCAGGTATACATAAGCAAAGCATTTTGTAAATCTAATGAAAGAATTTTTTTTTTAATTTTAGAATTCCACTAAACTAACTCCAAACATAAAACAGTGAAAACTTTGTAAATAAACACTCATAAAATGATACTTTTTTTGCAGAAAACGCATTTTCGTACTGAAAATTTCAATAGATCCTCAGTCTAAAGGTTCACAATTTTAGGCTGAGGAGGTACTGAAATTTTCAGTACGAAAACGCATTTCCTGCAAAAAAAGGTATCATTTTATGAGTGTTTATTTACAAAGTTTTCATTGTTTTATCTTTTTAACACCAGTATTTCGCTGATACAAACTGTATATTTTGAGTGGGAGGGTTTTGCAAAAAATATTCTCGAATTGGGTCCACCACATGTTTAATTAGTGCAACGTCTGCAACTAATTTTTGGAAGTCTTCGGGTTCTATTGCAGCACTAACTGACTCTTCATCCTCCAGCTGAGAGCTTGATAAACTCCAACTACATCCCGTTGCTTCAGTTAACTTTTGAGAATTGTCAGGTTCTTTAGAAGCACTTAGTGATATTTCATCCTCTGATTGAGAGCTTGATGAATTCGTAATGCATTCTGTAGTATGATCCTCAGTGCTACCTGCCGTACTATTTTCCGCAGTACTGTATTCATCATCTTGAATTTCAGAGTCTACACTCAATCGATAGGTGAATTTTGTTAAAGTACCTTGCATCTGTTTTATTTCTTGTTGCTTTTTCAGTTTCCTTTTTTTATGTCCAGAAGGATATGAACAACCCATTTTAGAAATTACGCAACTTTAGAAGCAGCGAAACTTAAAACAATCACCAACAAACCATAAAAATTATCAACAGGCAAAACACGTGAAATAACACAAAACAAAAACACACACAGCGTGAGCGAAGTGTGCGTACAGCAATCTTAGCGATTCTTCTTCACTTCAATTCTCTCACCACACTAACTCCCATCACAGCAGTTATTTCCAGTAACACACCTACATATTATTGGATGTTAAATAAACCATGCCTTCAGTTCCTCCTATTACGCTGCATGTGATCGGACAATTTCTAATATTGCCCTTAGATGAGAAATACGTTAAGTTCGAAAATTATATTTTGTTACGTTTTACAGTATGTCAGAAAATATGAGCAAAATGTTAGATGTACAAAAAATTACTGAGTATTTTTTTCATTTTGCCCCCCCCCTCCTAGAGTGGGGGGGCCCGGGCCAGTGCCCCGAATGCCCTGCTGTAAATCAGGCCCTGGCTTCATATTTGACAAATAAAAATTAACTGCTTCACCAATCACTTTCAGAAGAAGTTGTTGAAGGGAATCAAAATATAACATCTTCAGAAGTTAATCAATAGTTCAGTAGCACTGGCAGCCTGAAAATATTACATGAAATACCTTCTGACCCTGCATTATGGAATGCTTTTTGCTTGTCATCTGAAACTCGTCAAATACTGGTTGAAAGAGGTGTACATCAAATTAAAGAATTCGAATTTCTTGTTAATAAAGGAAGGTGTAAATTTTCTCCTTCGCATCATTTAAGTTTTAAGCAATGGTGAAGTTGTTGAGAGAAGTTGGTTAATCTATTCTGTTTTTGCTTTTGTTGTTTACTATTTGATAATTCGTCTGCTAGTAGTGACTGGCCTAAAAAAGGCTACTCTGACTGGGGAAATATTACACAAGCCCTCACAATGCACGAAAAGTCTGCAAACCATAGAAATGCATTTAGAGCATGGCAGGAACTAGACACTTGATTAAAGCAGAAAAACTATCGAAGCTGAGTACCAAAGAATTATGGATATTGAAATTCAACATTGGAGAGGTGTTTTAAAAAGAATTGTCTCAATAATTAGACTACTGGCCTCACAATGTTTCGCTTTTCATGGAATAAGTGAACATTTGTTTCAGTCTAATAACGGAAACTTCTTAAAGTTGGTAGAAATGCTTTCAGAGTTTGATCCAGTTACAGAAGAACATATTAGAAGAGTTCAACGTGAATCTAATAAATGGTCTGTGACCTCTTTAACTAATAACATTCAAGATGAGTTGATAAATTTAATGGGATCTACAGTTTTAAACAAGGTTGTCGAAATTACGAAAACAGCAAAATATTTTTTGATAATTGATACCTTCGATAATTTTGATATTTTTCGTTGATTGTACTCCAGACGTAAACCATATTGAACAACTATCATTAACAATAAGAGTCACTGTTTTTAACTCCGAACAAAATAAATATGAAATTGAAGAATTTTTCTTTGGTTTTTTGGAAGTTAGTGATTCCACCGGAGACAGTTTGACAAAGTTTGTTTTGACACATTTGGAGAAATCAGGTTTTGAGTTAAAGTGGCTTAGAGGACAAGGCTACGATAATGGTTCGAATATGAAAGGAGTAAGAAAGGGTGTTCAAAACAGAATAACTGAAAAATATCCAAGGGTGTTTTATGTGTCCTGTGCACGCCATTCTTTAAACCTTGTTGTGAATGATGCAGCGTCTTCTTCTACAGAAAAAACAACTTTTTTCTCTATAGTACAAAAACTTTACACTTTTTTCTCTAGATCTACGAAATGTTGAGAAGTGCTTTAAAGCAATGTTTCCCTAATAACTCTAAAGCCATTGAGTGCCACAAGATGGTCAAGTAGAATTGGTGCATTAAAACCATTATGGTTTCAACTTTGCGAAATCTACTATGCATTAATTGAAATAATAGAAGATATGAACAGGGATGCAGAAACGAAAGTTAGAGCTACAGGGCTAGCAATAAATATTAAAAATTATAAGTTTATATGTGGTGTAATTCTTTGGCATGACAATTTAGTTGAAATAAACTCAGTTTCAAAGCTATTGCAATCTGTAAAAGTCAGTTTATCAGATTGTGTAAGGATGTTATCCAAAACTGTAGAAAAGGTAAAAAAATTACAGGAAAACGGCATATCATCAGGTGAAAATTGCTGTAAATGAAATTGCAGAAAATCTTGAAATCAGAAAGGAATTCCCAACAGAAACTGAAGTTAGAGCTAGAAGAAGAAAACGTCGATTTGATGTAAAAGCTCTCAACAAACCTTTAACAGTGGAGAATGAATTTGAAGTAAACTTTTTAATTATATTCTGTACATTGCATATAATTCTCTAAGTGAAGCGATTCACGCTTCTGGAAACCCATAACAAAATTTTTCAGATTTTAGATGATATTTTAAAACTCAAAGATATTGAATGCAAAACGCTAGAAAAGAACTGTATCAATCTCCAGTCAATACTTTCAATCAAAAATGAATCTGACATTAATGCGAGTGATCTACAAGAAGAATTATGTGATGTATCTAGAATGCTGCCATGTTTAATGAAACTTTTAGATGTTTTAAGTTATTTGTGCAAACATTATTTAATTTCTTTGTATCCAAATATTGTCATAGCACTGAGAATTTTTCTAACACTTCCAGTGTCAGTAGCTAGTGGGGAAAGAAGTTTTTCTAAATTAAAATTAATCAAAAATTATCTAAGTTCAATAAGCCAAACAAAATTAAGAAACCCGTCAATAATTTCTATTGAGTCAACATAGGCTGCTACTCTAGACTACACATCCCTAATCCATGAATTTGCTAAAGTTAGAAGAGTAAAATTGTAATAGTTTGTTGTTAATGTTAGTAAAATAAATATAGCATTTGTACATTTTGTGCAGTTTTGGTTTTAATCATAGTCAGCATTTATTTTAAGGAAGAAACATTTGAGGGGTGCTGTGGTACATAGATTTCCTTTAACAGGGGATGGGATTAAATGTAATCCATACGTTAAAAATGAAAAATTAATGGATTTCACGTTATTTTTTTCAGGAGGGGGGGGGGTTGAACCGCTTATCCCCCTTCATACTGAAAAGGCGGCATTTTGATGACTTGCATCATACTTCGAAAATCTACCGCATGGCCCTGGGAAAAGATAATGCTACCTAACTTCTTTGATCTATATATCTACGGTCAAAAGGACTTCTGTATGCTTTTAAAAGCTTTCTAGAATGAGAAAGTACAAAAAATTAATGAGTTATCAGAATTTTAAAGTCACCTACTGCCTTTTCCATATCGTTTAATATATGTCTTGTCCAGTTCTCCGGTGTTTTTGGGACAACCAGTGTCCAATTGAATGAACATTAGCTAAATTAAAATGAGTATTGATACCATGTAAGATAGAAATGCTATTTATTAGTTGAACAATTTTAAAAATAAAAATTTCAAGCTTAACTATTATGTTGCCAATTATTAGCAACAAAAATCAAAACCTATGTTTAAAAATACATTGCTATTTCTAGCAGCACTCTCATTTAACTGTTGCTAGTAGGCTATATGAGATTATGATACAGCCCATCTACAAGGATTGAAACTTGCTTTCATTCTTTATTAAAATAAATGATCAATGTAAATTATGAGAATATTTATAAAAGGTAAAAAATAAGATCATGTCAGGGCTCCCACTTAGTCTCTTTTTTCCCTAAAAGTCCGTTTTTTGGTGCCAGTTCCGTTTTGGTCCGTTTTAGGCTTTTTTTTTTTTTTTTTATTATTATTATTATTTTAATGAAGAATAATTGTGTATCGTCGGCGTCAGCCAAGAGATCTGAAATCGGCAGAATGACCGTTTTTTCATTGTTGATTAAACCATTATCCTTAGTTCATCTTCACTTTGAAGCGGCGCACGGCTAGAGCTTAACCGGTTGCTACGATGTGACATAGGTCGGTCGACCTATTGTCTACATCGTAGCAACCAGTCTGGCAACACTTTTTTCCAGAACCACCCCGAACACACTAACGTTCATCTGAGGACGGTGATTGGCGGAATATGTGGCTATGTCCCGGTAGCAATATCGGATCCGTGCACGCTACATCTAGCCATAAGCCTTTTTATGCCGGAATAAATCTTGAAATATTTATTTATTTTATTTTATTTTTTGGTATTAATAGATCACAAGAAAAGAATTTATAAATGAATGCTCGCCACTCTTCGGATTTTTGTTCTCAGAAAGCGAGCCCTTGCAAAAACAAACAAGTGCAGGTGTCTGCTTCAAACTGCAATCTTGTGCATTTTCGTAATCCCCGTTTGAAAATTTCCATAACAGATGATTACTTTTGCTAATTGGTCAAGTGGTACTAATACCCTTTATCAATGATCCAGCTCTCCCCTTCCCCGCCATGCCGACATCGATCTTGGAGTTTAGTTGACTCCTGTCAATAACATCTGTTTTAATGCCCCGTTTCTATTTTACTTTCAATTAATATAAACTTTGTGTAAAAAAAGGAAAGAGAGTGGGGAAATAAACTGTGGCGACTGGTACATAAATTTGCAGTCTCCACTTTCAAAAATACAGTCGGCGAGTGGCGACCGTTAATTTTGACCTTTAATAATTAGGCCTGTGCAAAGCAGATTTTTTTTTTTTTTTTTTTTTTTTTTTTTTTTTTTTCTTAACTTTACTTATTTTTTTTTTATTCTGCAAATTCAGCAAATTGTGTTTGAGTTTTGTATGAGTCTACAAGAATGTAGTTTAAGCTTTGTTTAGTTATTATAAGAGCCAGGATTTCATCTAATTATGTGTGTTAGTAATCATTTCCAGAAGAATGTTACACATTTGATTAATGAAATCTTTCAATTTTATTTCTTTGTGAACAATAAGTGTGTATTAGGTACCTGAATAAATTATGCAGTGGAACTCTCAATTATGTATCTTTCAAAATATTCAATTCAAAATTAATGTATGAAAACTTAAAAGTGGTTAGTGAAGTTTTATATTATTCATGTGAGAATATTTTCATTGTGTTTACTTCAGTGTAAAGGACATAAGAAGTAGGAGATGTAAAATTGAGGTTGTATTTCAGAGGAAATTTTTTATTCCTTTAAAAATGACCGTTTATTAAATAGTTCCTTTTTGGTCCCTTTTCCTTACAGATGGTCCCTTTCCCCCCCCCCTTTTTTTTATAGAAAATTTGGTGGGAGCCCTGTCATGTTAATGGAATAATAATTTATAATAACCAAGATTATTTTATTTAAAATATTTTTGAAAAAAAAATTCTTTATAATTTGCTAAAGGTCCAGCAACTGCCTTCTAGAAATTTTAAATATTATATATTTTATAAACATTTCCTAAATATTGTTTATATTTGGCAATAAATTGCCAAATCATAATGCTATACAATGGTAATTTGCTCATGCCCTACTTTACCAATTACCTACTTTACCCCATGTGCCCTACTTTAACCCATGCAAAACTCATGCCCTACTTTACCAATTTACATGCAACAAAATTCAAACTTTGAATGTTTAATGCTTAGAACATTAAATTAAATTAGAAGTAATAAGAGCAGATCTCTCTGAAAAATTCATAACATTATATTGCTATGTTTACTTTGTTGAACAATGTTACTATTAGTGTAACAACAAAACAACCAAGTGCACCACATGGTTGTTTTGTTGTTATCAACATTAGTATTACAGTTTGTTCCACCCATTCTCCCTTTTTTGCCTCTACAACACAGCACTTCATCATTATTGTCATACCTTGGCAATAACCTTTGACTTCTTAGCTAAGCCACAGAAAGTATGTTCTCAAACTGCTCAAGTAAAAATAGTTGTTATTATTACTATGAAATTTGGTGGGTATGGTTTGTTTACAGCTACTAATGTCAGTTGTATTTCTTCTCACAACAAGCTAGAATCACTGCTAGAAAATAAAATTTTAATTTTAATGTATCTATGTATCTTTTGAACTAATGGATCAATTTGTTAACATTTTTTCATCCTTATGTGCAAAAAGGCTTATTAAAAGAAAGTTAAACACATAAGGGAGGGGATGGAACATGGGGAGAAATTATACAAACATGGACTTAGAAAGGAAAATTACTTTCTTTGTTTTCCTGGATGATTTTTGAGATGTCATAGACTGAACTCTCGCCAACTTCTATAAAATTGGAAGGGGGGGGGGTAGAGAAAGGTATAACTGCCGTGAAAAATTCCATTGATTAATGAATGACACCTTGAGGTACAACTAGTTAAGTATAAATTCAATAAAAAATATGCTTCATTTGTGAAATTTTAACCACTTCCTGTGGAATATATTTGAGAAAAACATGTCAATAATGGAGGGGGACATTTCTCTTCAATTTTGTTAATTAACTCAGGTCGGGCATTCCAAAATTCCCACATTTGCATCGCCCGAACTGAGTTCGGGCATCGCAGGCAAGGAGTATTAAACATTAGGGCGGGCCGAAAAATGCACTTTTGCACTTTTTTTCGAAATCGATGAGAGCCTAGTGCTGAAAAGTTGTCCCTTAGGTTGGTTAATAAGGGTGTAAAATTTTTTTGAAATCGGACAATATCTTCAGTCAGCGCCAGCGCCTTGAAAATCCGGATTTTGGGGCAAAACAAGCATTTCCTCCTGAAAACACAATTTTCGCTAATTTCCGATATGGATAGCAGGCGAATGCAGAAAAGTTATGTCATGGGTTGGTTAATAACCATATATATATATTTTTTTTTTTTTAAATCGGAAAATATTTCAACTAGCGCCGGCGCCTTAAAATCGGGATTTTGGGCCAAAATAGACATTTTTTCCCAAAAACACAATTTTTGCAAATTTTTGAAATCGATATCAGCAAGTGCGTAAATGTTCTTTACATGATATGCTCTTATAAAAGTAACTATACTCTAATAAGAATAAATAAAACTTTACCGGATTTTGAAAATCATTAATAACTGTGAAGTAAAGTTGCGTCTTGGTTTCAGTAATAAACGTGAGCTTGGTTTTTTTTTTTTTTTTTCCCTCGGATGTGAGCAACTTATTTTAGTGGCTCGGCACCACTATTGACTCATTGTCTCTGTACTAAGCAGGGAATTAAATATGAAGCAATGCAGCTCTTTGCTTATCTCAGAGAAAATTCACTGAAATAACCCAGAACTCACCACGAGGAGGTGGCTGCATTTCGAGTTCCACTCGTGTCCACCCCAACCTCCCAACCATATATTTACAATGGGCATATTATGGTTTCAAATTCTCTTATTTGTCTGCTGCCTGTCCTGTTGGTAATTTTCTGTGCTTCAATTTACTTTCGAAGGATGGAATTAGTCTTCGGGATTCCAACTGAGCTCTGATCAGACCATTCCTTGCAATTGGTCCAACCACAGAAGCTGCAGCCTCTGTTACCCTTTTTATTGCTCTTTCTTCTGCCTGAGTGTGGCATGGAAACTTCTTCTACTAAATCTGGGGCTTTTTTCTTTATCATATTAAAGAGATCTTTGGTGCTGATTTCACGAAGCATAGGCGGCTCAGTTATAACATAATTCTTCCAGTGTATCATGTCGGTATAATCCTTTGCGACGAATTTCAACATAGGAAATGTAAAGCGCCGAATTTCCCGCTGTCTGTTCTCTCTGGCCTTCAAAATCCTTCTGATAGCGAGCTCTCTGATCTGGTTTCTTTCATCCGTAATCATTGAGAGAATAATGTTTTCAGGATGAGCATAAAAAGCATTTCGGCTTATTGCTCGATCCACAACATTCTTCAGTTCATCTGGAAGATAACGGGACAAACTGAAAGTGATCATTTTCCACAAGTGTCGAGCACCATGTTGACAATGTGGCCTTGACTTTATCAAAAACCACATCGGCAAATACACTTTAACTATGAATTCTGCTAAAGCTTTCAAATTTGCTGACACATTTGTCATAGTATATGTATAAGTGCAGAATTCGACAAGCTGCCTTGAGCCAACGGGAGTGAGATAACTTTTCTGGCTTTTTTTTCTGCTAACGCAGGTGAGCAATATCCTGATGTGACAGCTTCGTAAATGTCCAGCATGTATTGCTGATCGGTGCTCAGATCCTTAGGAAGCTTTGATACTGTGAAGGTTCCATCTTCATCCACTTCAATCTTTTTGAAATTAGCGACCTGTTTAAGTTCGCAGTTTTCAAGTTTTTTACCTATTGGACCGGAGAAGGTTTCAGGACCACTTGTTTGTCCATCTAACTTCTTTATAAGGTGCCGCAACGGTAATTCGTTTGTGTGCAACAAACATATGAGCCATTGAAGCGGCCTCCCAATATCTTCTTCTATTAGGCGTAAAACTCCTTTCCTATAATCTGTATTTACAGCTGTCCCGTCGCAGCCAATTGCCAGGAGGGATCCTGTGTTAATGTTCTTCTGTGAAAGATAATTAATAATGCTGGTCTTAATAGATTCTGCTGAACCACTACCTGGTGCAACGTGGCCGAGATATAGGGATCCTGGTTCTTGTATTAAGACCACATGTTCTTCAGTTATTGTTGTTCTGTGCTTTTTGTATCCTATGATTTTGTCTGTCAAGGTTTTATCTTTTCGTGCATCGAAAAAGGGGGCTTCAAGATCTTCTTTTTGGCCTTGACGTTGCAACTCCATGCGTTTTCTTTTTCTCTCTCTTCTTATTTTATTCTTATCCGTAACATTGGAATGGTCGTCATCAGTTATTAATCCGACATCTTGCAGAACTGCAGAAACAATTTTCGCTGCCGACCTGTCTCCTATCCTTGCACTATCGCATGCAAGCGCTGTAGTTGGCAATTTTATTCTCATCTGGTTGGCTTTCTTGTCCATTTTGTTTTTTCCCCGGGACTTTTTGATATGTTTCTCCCTGAATCGAGGAGGTGAGTATTCTTTATCATTAGCCATTACCCATTCAGAATTTTCTTGGTTGTCACAATCCTCCAAGTCAGGTGACTCAACCATATATTGTTGGTCTTGAAACTCCTGTTCACATGCTAAAGCACATGAAGTATCTTTCTTTACAGCTCTCAACATTATCTTGGATTGCCTATGTCGTTTGCGGAGTAGTTTTTTACTCGTTTTTTAATCATTGCCGGCCATGATCATTTGCCTGGTTGTTCTCTGATCAACCAAAAATGATTATTCTATTTGTGGAATCTTTCTAGTCCTTTCGCGGGAGCATGATGAAAATAAATGGCACTTGCATGTGGCAATGTCGAAAAGAGTTTTCTGGGCGTCTTCCGAAAATTGCTTTACTGTGTCTCTGTACGACGTGGTTGACTTTTTTTTTTACTTTTAAGTATATTTTTATACTTGGTATAATAAGATTGAAGCATCCGGACAATTCTTTTGTACGAAATCACAGGAATCGAAGCTTTCTTCCCTATATCAACCACCTTCTTCACAACAACGTCGGCAATATCAGAAAATGCTGAATTTTTGCCATGATATGAAGTTTTCAGTTGTGTTACCTTACAAATAAGTAAAATTTCATAACTTGACTATATGTTGGTAAAACGTTAGACTTCAGCTCTTCAGGCGATCCGAAGACAAAGCAATCAGGCGCTTTTCTAGTTGATTGAGAACCTACAGCCATTCTGATTGAGTAGTTATTACTAATGTCTCTAGTGAATGAGAACTATATTTTGAGACTTTATTCCAAATTAACAAATGATATAAAGCGCACTTACACATTGAACGAAGTACATTCCTTATCTCTGTGCTAGTGAAACTAAAACCTTTACGATGAGTAATGTACTGCAGTAACACGTTGACTGACGGCACACACCACGTGATGGCGGATGCCATTAAAGTAGGAGGGTAGGGGAACTTAAAAACCCTTTTCTGCTTGCTCTTTGCACTTTGAGCTCCAATGAGAGTATGGTTTAAAGAACGTTTTAGCACTCGGTTGATATCAATTTCAAAAATTCGCAAAAATTGTGTTTTCTAAAAAAATGTCTATTTTGGTCTAAATTCTCGATATTTAAGGCTTGGTAACACCTAAAGATATTTTTTGATTAAAAATTTTTTTCATATCGTTATAAACCAACTCAAGACACAACTTTTCCGCACTCGGCTGATACTGATTTCGAAAATTCGCAAAAATTGTGTTTTCGGGAAAAAAATGTCTATTTTTGCCCAAATTCCCGATTTTTAAAGCGCCGGCGTTAATTGAAGATATTATCCGATTAAAAAAAAATATTATATGGTTACTAACCAGCCCAACACACAACATTTCCACATTCGGCTGATATCTATCTCGAAAATTAGCGAAAATTGCGTTTTCAGGAGGAAATGCTTGTTTTGCCCCAAAATCCGGATTTTCAAGGCGCTGGCGCCGACTGAAGATATTGTCCAATTTCAAAAAATTTTTACACCCTTATTAACCAACCTAAGGGACAACTTTTCCGCACTAGGCTCTCATCGACTTCGAAAAAAAGTGCAAAAGTGCATTTATCAGCCCGCCCTATTAAACATTGCCTTTCATGAAACAAATTAAAAAGAAATGCTACACTGTTTTTTCTTTTGTTTGTGTATGTAAGAAAATTTTTGAAGTGGAATATATTGATACATTTCAATTTATTGAAACCTTTTTATTATTTTTTTTCTGTCACTTTCTGATGGTTAATTTATTTACATTTTCAGCTTTTTATGTTTTGAACGATCAAAATCTGTTACACCAAAGAATTTGGTTCTAGCTTTGAAAAATGTCAGCAGAGTTGAAAAGGTATTTGATTTTTTTGGCTACTTTTGCAGATCTATCTATATACATATGTATTATATGTCAAAAAACATGGCATCAGTGGATTGCTAATAGAAAATCAGTATACAGGGTGTCCCAGAAAGATGGAAAAACACTTTACTTCTTTATATGTTAGAGGTAAGTGAGCAATGTAAATTCAAAAAATGTTCAAAATAAGGTAGGAAAAAAGACTGGCTTTAAAAAAAATTCCTTTTGTCAATTTTCAAAAACTGGCACTTCTTAAATTTGTATATGAATTATTTGTATGGAACAAGGGGCCAAGGCCCCTAGACTCGCTGCATGAGGCATTTGGCCCCTAATAAGGCTTATTCGTAAAAAAGCATTTGGCCAGATCATACCTAATGCCAAGATGGCACTTTTAAAATCAGTTACAATTATTTATTCTGTTTTGGAAAAACGAATAATCACTAATTCTAAACTCCTGTTGTCTAAGTGAACTTACTTAAATTATCAACTTTGTGTAACACAATTTGAGTTATTTATTTCATATACTTTTTAATTTTGCGTAAAATGGGTGTAATTCTACTTCATGTTTGTCAATTTCATGCGATTCCACATATTTGGAATTGCTTTGTTGCAAAGAAATAAATGATTTTATGCTGGCGAAAGTTGCCAAACCTGACAACCAACCATTTTTTTCTGATTTTTATTAATATCTTCTAGAATATATCAATTTTCGAAATTTGAGTCAGCTTATCAGGTTCCTTGGAATTTTCCAAATCCATGGACATCTTAGTCGAAACTCAAATCCCCACAGTTTAGGAGAAGATAGCCAAACAAGCTCTTGGCGGCGGCGGCATCAGTGGCTATTCCTTATTTTTAGAACAGAGAGCGCATTTTATGAATTGGGATTTTTTTTTTGTACAAGAAGTTGTATTAAAATTTAAAAAGTGACACATTTTTTAAAATTAACGCGAAGAGTAAATAATTTTTTTTTTTTTTAATGTAGTGTTTTTTTCCTTCCTCATTTTTGAACATTTTTTTTTTCAATTTACATTACCTACTTATTGCTTAAGGATAAAGAGTTAAAGCATTTTACCATCATTTTTGGCCATTATGTGTTATAATACAGGGTGCCCCAAAAAGGTGGTAACGAGCTTTAATGCTTTATCTATTACAGATAAGTTAGGAGTGTAAATTGAAAAAATTTTCAAAATAAGGTTGAATATAAAACTCCATTAAAAAAATTCCTTTCGTTAATTTTCAAAAAGTTACACCTTTTTAATTTGCATACGACCCTCGTACAGAAAAATTCCCAGTTAGTAAAATGTGCCCATACATTAATCAGGTGATATACCGAATTTGAGCCTTTTATCATACGTCACTGAGATATCTTTAAAGATAGATGATTGGAGACTATACATGATTTTGAATATAAATGTTTATTGCTAAGCTTGTGAGGTGACATACAAAGTTCTCAAACTTTGCATGTCACCTCATTAATATATGGAGCACTTTTACTAATTGGTAATTCTTTTGTACAGGGATTGTATACAAATTAAAAAAGTGTAACTTTTTGAAAATTAACAAGAGTAATTTTTTCTTAACTGAGTCTTATTTCCAAACTTATTTTGAACATTTATTTACACTGCTCACATATCTCTAATAGATAAAGAATTAAAACCATTACCATCTTTTTTGGACACCCTATATATATATATGTGTAGTATGTCTGTATGTGCCACTTTATGAGAGGGGAGGTCTCATAGGACTAAGCATCTCGACCAGAGGTCTGTTATGCTAGCCCCTGGTAAAATGAAAATCCTGAAAACGACCCTATGGAAAGAGCCCAGTAGTAGATGCAAATATCAGCATAGACTTAATAGACATGTTATGAAGCTCCCAGGGCTCAATAATATGGCTCCCAAGATGCTCAAATCTGTATTCAGAGAAATACTCACATTCACAAAGAATGTGTAATTAGCAGTGACCTTCTTATGAAGAACTACCCCTAGACTTGTTAAAGCTGCACTACACTGGAATTGCGAGGTTTCCATTTCAGTGCTAAATCAATGGCAAACAAAGTGCTAAATATTTTCAATAGTTTCGATTATTTTTTTTTTTTACATTAGATACATCAGAGCAAATCACTGTGCGTGACTTGCTCTGATGTTGAAAAATTAATGATTTTTTTTTTTTTTTAACGTGTTAATCTCAGCTGAAAGCTTTCATATAATTAAAATCGGAGCTACCTTTCCATAAAACATTTTATATCTAATTTTAAGAGATATAGATCAAGATCCCAGGGGCCCCAGATGTTACTTATATTCTCAAAATAAAATGTATGGGGTAAGGTAGTGCTAGTATGTACTTTGAGTGTGGCATACCTGCTAGTTTGGGCTGACGGCCAATTTACAGGTACCAGGTGCTAGAGGTAGGTAAAAACAGTACTAACATTTCTTAAGTCTCAGTGTTGATTTTTACGTATGTTTTAGAAAATATTGTTAAAAATTAATAATCAATGCTGCCAGACATTTTCCATCGGCTGCAACTTTTACTAGACGCTTTGAAACTCCCAAAAAAATAATGTAACTTTACTTATAATCTCAGTCTAGATTTTTTATATATGATATTCGGTGCATCTTTATATGGCTTAACTCTTTGTCTGGCGCTATGTCTTTTCTGGACCTTGTGCCAAAAAAACCAACCAACCATGATATTCGGTGAACTATTTTAATACTTTTTGTAAGCAGCCAGACCAATTGGATGGGCCTCCCCCCAGACACACCTAAAGGATCGCTATGTGTATGAGCACAAGGTAATTATTCGTCCGCTTGAGCATGAATGAGATATCGATGAGCATCATTCTTTCTCCCACTAGAAGTCAAAACATTTGACGAAAATAGGTCTACACTCAATATAGTTCATCTTCGTGCACCTAAAATAAATAAGTTCATATTCAATTTTTATCATATACCCATATTGAATTTCATGCTCTTTGGGAAACTCACGGAAGCTTTTCGTATTCGAACAATTTCATTTTGTGTACGCAGCCGTTCTTATATCCATGCAGACAATTTATTTGTGGGAAAAAAAATTAAACTGTGCAATGTGGAAAAATTATTTTAAACAAAAGAATCACAATTTGCCCTTCAAAGCTAGATAACGGTGACGTCAATATAGCATATTTTTCACTTGCAATAGCTAATTTTGTCACGCAGATGATTCACTTTTTTTACTCTCAGAAATAAAATGGAGCTGCAAATAGCAAAAAATCACTTTAAAATGAGGGAACAGGTGGATTTTCAAATTTTTAAAGTAATGCTGATTGTTTTCTATATTTTTATACAATTATGGAAAATTTCAAGCGTATCGTACAAACAGTGTAGATTTTATTACGCTTTTTGTGCTTTTTAATCTTTTTGAACTTTTTTATCTTCTTTGAGTAATGGCGGTAAAAGTTTTATCTTGGCTTGGTTGCCTGGTATGGTTACAGAGTAAGTCAGTAAGTCTATTCAATGCAGCTGTGATTTCAGTTGTAACGGGCTCGAGTAAAATAGAAATATTTGCAGTGTTTTAGAAAATATCATGTCAGAATCATTAAACTGTATTTTTTTGTAAAAATTCTGATGTGAGTTTACAGAAGAGACCTTGAAAAAGTGTCAAACAGCATTAAAACATCGAAAGCAACATAACATAAAATTCAAAGATGTTGCTTTGCCGATTGATTTATTTGAAAGTGGTTATCATTTTTTAAAAATGTTGCAAATCATTTACAGGTTTAATGAAAAAAAATTACTATTCAAAAACTACAACTACAGAAAAATCTACTGCAGAAGAAAACTCTGAAAATATTACGGAAAATTCTTCAGCAGTATCAACATCTGAGTTAAATTCACAACTTTCAAGTCCAGCAACTTCTATACCTGAGCCAACTATTATACCTCAGTTAGTCGAACCAGTTTCATCAAATTTACCCAAAAATACTGTACAGCAGGGAAATATTGATTCACCTTCTAAAACCAATACTTTGGTTGAAAGGGATGTAAGTACTGATCAAAGCAATATTACCAGTATATTTTGTGACCAAAAGACTAAAAAGCATCGCTCAAAAAGATTACCATTACATTCATGTGATAAAAAAGACTTTTTCTAAATTAGATCAAGGAAATGAAAATCATAAGAAGTTAATTAATAAAATAGTAAATTATTCGCTTTGAAAAATTTGTTATCACCAGCCTTGCCAATTAGATATTTTTGACAAAGCATCAGCAAAACGAAAAAAAGAAAGAAAAGAAAAGAAACTCCCAAAAGTGATTGGCATGATATTCGTCAGTATTGTTGAACTGCTTTCGAGGATATGTCTGATTTTATTGAGGGAAATATAATTAAAAAAGGACGGCATTATTTTATAAGAAAAGCATTTGACAAACAGATTAATTTTTTCATAATTCAAAATAAATTATTAGTAGCTCCCAAAAGTTTAACTATACTGTTGATGAACAATTGTTTGAAAATTTGAAAGACGAAGATATTCTACACAAAGCTGCTTTAGTACTACAAAAATCTGTTTTGCAAGCTGAAAAAAAAAGTTGCTACAACTCGTAACAGTAGAAGATTTAAAAGAAAGTGAAGACTCGGTACCACCAGATTTATTAGACTTTTACTTCACTCTGATAGCTGGTAGTAATCAAAAACGTAAGAATAATTCAAAATGTATTCGTCAAGTTAAATCTTATTGCAAAGATGTAATATATGGTGTTCATAATGAAAAAGTCAAAATGTAAAATCATATTACGCTTGGAATATTTCTAAAAAGTTTAACAAGGTAGTCACAAAATTATTGACATAATCAATAGATACAGCCATTGCATTAGTTATCTAGGTGTAGAATAGCTGGAAACAAAAGTGACATATACTTCAGTACAGTAGTCAGGTTTATGTCCTGAAGCAATTGTAAAATCACCAATTCTCTATACTGGAGTTGCTTTTGACAATTTTGATCGCTTTGTAGAAACAAAGAGTGGCAAGGATACATTGCATGATACTACTGGGATTATTTACCAAAATGTTGATTTGCATTCTCCAAATGAATCGCAATTGGTAAATTTACCCATTGTTAACAATGAGACAACTTTATACTCGAAAAAGAGGAGACAAAGATCTTTTGAAGCTGTAATTGTGGATGTGCAAGAAGAACCAGTCACTAAAAAAAGAAGAATGATATGGATTTGTTAGCTCATGACTGTGAATATTTGCTACCTGTAAATTTAGAGTTATATAAAGCAATTGATACAGTTTGGATGATTAGCCATGAGAGCATGAAATTCGATATGGGCATATAATAAAAATTGAATATGAACTTATTTATTTTAGGTGTAGATTTACCCTACACATAATGATGCGAGTGTATTACATCCACACTCAATGAAGATGAACTATATTGAATGTAGACCTATTTTCATCAAACTCTTTTTCTAGAGCCCGTTGCAATTGTCTCCACAACAGGCTTTGACTTCTAGTAGAAGAAAGAATGATGCTCATCAATATCTCTCTTGCACTCAAGCGGACAAATAATGACCTTGCGCTCATACCAGGGACCGCAGTGCTCCTTTTTTTCCTGTTTTTCCTTTTTTTTTCAATTGGCTCCTTTTTTCCTACTTTTTTCTTTAAATACAGTTTCCTCTCCTGTTTTCAGCCTTTTATTCCTTTTCCCCTCTCGCTTTCCCACAGTTCTCTTTCTTTGATTTTTTTTCTTTCTTTCGGAATGACAGCGCCGATAGTACGGCCAATCATAAATATCACTCGCGTGAAGAAGTCCAGCTTCCATAGGGATAATGTAAGAGCAGAAACGCGCGCATACGCGGCGTTGGCGGAAACCGTGGTGGTGAAAAAAACAGCTTTACAGGGCTCAAACGCAGATCCGAAACTATTTAAGTTAGCTGGGAGTTATTTCTCCTCCCCCCCCTTCTTTAACGAAGAAACGCCGTTTAAAATTCTTCTAATCATAGTCAGATAATGTAGACGCACGCCGGACGTGGATACATTCAAAGGTCTTACAGATAGTTTTCCAGTAATTCCAAGTTTTTTTTTTTTTAAATGGATAGTTACCTAAAATCTTTTTTAAGTCACTATAACCCAAGCAGAGCTCATTCTAGGCGGGGTCAGCGGACCACCGCGCCGATGATTAAAAATTAGACATCCTCTTTTGCCTGCGAAGTTTTTTGTATCATGCCGCCCGCCCGTCTCTGTGGTGAAAAGGGGGGAAAGAAATCAACTGTGTAAAAATTCATTCATCTACAATTTTTTTATTAATAGACCGATTTGTTTGAAATTTTGGGAATTACTTTTAAATGCAAAAATTGATTCAGTGTCCAAATTTTAAAAAGACATCTTAATTTGAACAAATGTTAGAAATTTATTGTCGGAACATTTTTTTTTTTTTTCTTTTTAACTTTAGTGGTTTTCTTTCAGAGCTAGACAGGGGGAGAAAGATGAGGTTGAGGTTCTTATCTCCTTTCAGGCTGTTTCAAAACTGCCACTTATATAGGTGACCAGCTGATTGTTAAAATCAACAGAAGAACACTTATAATGGCTGCAGATAATCCTGAAAAAATTTTTAGCTATTGTTGTCCATTTTCAAAAAAATTAATAAATTACTAGAATTTGTAGTGGAATATGTATTGAATAACTGGAATAGATATTTATACCATTATATGTTAATTTTGAACAGAAGTGTTATTACTAATTTCATGCATTAACTATATTTTAATTGTTTGTACTATTGGATTAATTCTTACAAAGACAAGTGAATGATGAAAAATTGAATGAATTATTTTTAGAAATGTAATAACTTGAAAACTGAAAAAAAATAATAAAAATGAAAATTTAGGTTTAGAACAGCTTTATTAAGTGTTTCTTAATTTAGTTAAACTTTTATTGATGATTCTTAACAAGGTTATCAAACAAATAGTCTATTAAAATGTGCTTCTTATGCAAAATGCAGCATTTCCTTGTCTATTAGGTGTACTTGGGTGATTAAAGTTTTTTTCTTTTTATAATAATAAAAATCTTTTAAATAAATATTAACTTAACTATTTATAATTTATTTTAATAAGTTAATTAACGAAGTTACTTAAAATGTAATTCTTTTACATTACTTAGCTTTATCAACTTAATTAATTTTATCAAATTTTTAATAAAGACTAGTAATAAATTTATTAATAATTACTAATTAATTATTATTAATCAATAAAGCATTGGTTTACTCAATTTTTTAGGGGATTTTTGCAAATTAGAATCAGGATATGTACTGCCCTTTTTAAGAAACACAATGCCCTTTTAAAATAATGATGCCCTTTTTTAAAACCTATGCACCCTGCCCTTTTTTTCTACTTAGAATGAGCTCTGAGCCCAAGCACGCACAGATGTGTGTGCATATGCATATACACATGTTTATATATGTATTATGTATTTAGTTATCATGAACTATTATGAGTCTGCAGATAGTTTTGGATTATGTGGGCAGATAGTTTTTCTTTTATCTGACTATGTTTCCAATTATAAAATCAGGTAACGATTGGCAAAACAATATTGGTGTAATTAAGTTTGACCATTGTTAAAGTTTACACTTTTGGGAAAAAATTTATTTATGGAACTTAATTTATTTTAATTATTATTTTGCTATGGGAATCTCTGCTTAAATTTGTTTTAAATATAAATTTAGGAAACAATTGATGAAATAATATTGAATATTGGTTTAATCCAAATCCAGTTGTTTGAATTAACACTTTTTTTTTGGGGGGGGGGGGATTTTAACTTGGAACAAGGGTTGCTTTCATTAATATTTTGTAATGAGAATCGCTGTCACAGATTGGGGAAAATGATGCAAAGGAAGCATGAATGGGCATGCAGGCATTTTTAGTAAATATTTTGAAAATTACTGAAACAAATGTAGTTAACTACAACTACAACTACTTTTTGACAAATGTAGTTAGCTACACTACTTTTGAAATGTAGTCGCTACTTCGCTACTTTTAGGAGACAAATTTTGCTAACAGATTCAATTTGCATTACATTCATATTTAAGGATATTTATATCCTAATTAGAGAAAACTATCGATATCTAAAGCCTTGGTTTTCTACTCGCGTCCAGCGTGATTAATGACCTCAGCGGGTGTCTCTCGCGTCCAAAGAACGCGTTTATTAAAAGGTGGTTTCCTTGTAGCGTTGAGCGCCGTAGATTTGGTGGACGCACGAAAGACCCCGGGCAATTTATATTTAATTAGAAAAAACTATTGCTCTAATAAACAACTACCAGGCGAGTATTTGAGCAGGGGGAGGCGGGCCCCCTCCGAAAATGTAACGCAATTATTAAAAAGGAGCTATTTTGAAACATTTATTTTAACTTTAGAACAATAAAGTTTAAAATACCGAATCGTCCCCCTCCCCCCGAAATGGAAGCCTATATATACGCTACTGGCAACTACTGCTAATTATTGAAGTATTGCTGAAACTAATTAAGTTTTAATACCTCTATGATAAAAATAAATTGGGAAAGTGAGCTCTGAAAGCATGAGAAAAATCATGAGAACTAAAAAAGTTTTTAAAAATATAATAATAAAATGGATGTCTGAACGGGAAAAAAAGGCCCGTTTTGAGACCCCTTTCATGATGAGTACAAAGGCCTTTTTTCATGACTTACCAAATTAGTGATTTATGACGAATGACCCGTGTGAACCATGTAATATTGTATAATTGTTTTAATTGAAAACATCACATATGATATGCATATTATAAAATAATGAAAACAATTACTAATTAAATTCATGATATATCTATTTAAAACATTGCATTAAAAAAATCCTCTATATATGTTAAAGAAATTTTAAAAGTTATTATCATCAACACAACTTTTTCTTTGTGTTAGGTATAATACAAAGAAATAACAATATAATTCTATAAAGAATTTTATAGAATTATATTGTTATTTTAAGGCTAAGAGAGAGATAAGTCTCTAAGGATTTTACAAACTATTAATTATTAATAGAAATTCTCATATTTTCGTATTAAATTCTGAAAATTATTACACAAAAAACCTAATAATTTAAATATAATAGACACTTTAAAATTTTAACGAAAGAAAGCAGAATTTCAAAATATTCATGGAAGACTGCCATGCCTCTAGAATAAAATAAAAACCACATAAATTTATTCAAAAACATGTTTATTAAATTTTAACAAGAGCTGGATCTCAAAATTGTTATCCGCCAAACATGATCGTCGAGGAGAAAATACGTCCGATGCAATCGAAAACAATCTTTGTACAGATGCACTGGACGGCACACCAGTGTTAGTTTTTTTGAAGGCTTCTTTCATATACGTGTACGCCGAAAGCGAAGATACGGGTTTAATTGGCTCTGACAAGAACCTTGTAAGTTCTTCCTCGTAACTATTTCGAGTGCATGCGAAAGAGAAATTAAAAAAACCAGAAAAGTCATCATTCATGGGCTGATCCTCGATACTGATATCTGAAGTTGTTGGAAACATATTTTGGAGGTATTCCTCCATCCATTTTTTTGGCTTCGGTCTTCCTCTCCTCCTCAATCCAGAATAGTTTGAATCAGGGATGGAAACAAGCTGAGAGAACAGTTTCTCTGTCCCACAGCAAATGACTAAATCTCGTTTCCACCTGACAACTGAAGATTTTGCGCCCCCTCCTATTTTTTAAAAATGCAACTAGGTAGCTTTCATATACCATTTAGTGCCCCTTGGCCGATGCTGCGCCCGGGTACAATTGACCTTCCTTGCTCCCCTGTAGCCAGGGACGGCCCGACACGGTAAGCAAGGCATCGGAGCGCCATATTCGAACTAAAAAACTAAGGAAAACGTAATCTGAAGCATAACACGGGGCTTCTTTACGTTTGCAGGGAGGCTCCACGTACCCTAGATCAGCTCTTGCCACACATTTAGCTATAAAAGCTTTCAGGGGTTAAAATGAGGCTTTCAACTTCAATAATATACGGACTGTCAAATATGCATGGTGCTCTGAAACTCATTGGCAAAAAGTTAAAGAGTGGTAAAGGTAAATAAGACGGTTATGAATCACGTAACAATGTAGGGTTTGATAAGTCGTCCTCGAGTACCCGTTAATAATTTATTTTTTCACAGAAAGTTCACTAAAATTCACTATTAACATGATTCATTACTACTGTACATTGACTAAAAGATTTATTATTACACAATTATTAACAGGTAAATGAAACCATTTCCGACATCCACAGTGCTATATTATTCTGAACAGCCTTGGTAGAGATGGCGCCCGGTGCGGTCGCACCGTTCGCTCTACCTTAGGACCGGATCTGAAAACTGTCACTACAAACGAAGAACACTGTAACCGAGGTCAGCAATATTTTTAGCCCCTGAAATAATATCTTGGATGCACATGCTTATACCTTTTGTCCCTTTTCAACAAACTCAAAAAAGATAAGGTTATCAATTCGTCAAAAAAAAAAAAAAAAAAAAAAAAAATTGTGTACAATTTCTACATATTTACTTTCTTTTTTTCAGTTTCAGGTTCCACGAAAAATGTACTAATCAGTTTTTACACTTCTTTGAGACAAAAAACATTCCGAGTTGTAGAACATAATCACGTGATTAATTAATGTTTGAAAAGCTACAATACTGCAGAACTGTCATTACTCTTGTGGAAGTTGAACACACCACCAGGACACAAGGATAATAAAGAGTGCCCAAACTCAAAAAAGTGCACTGTAACGTCAAAAAATGACCAAACCTTAATATAAATAAACTTAGTAAAACTAAGCATAAATAAAATTGTTGTTCAATGCATCGATCATAAGGAGGAGGCAAAGAGAAAATTAAAAATGTCGGTGACTCTTCCAGAAGCGGTCTCGCTGCTTTCAAGAAAATTCCTGTGAGAAAACCGTAAGTTTTTCTCACGCTTCGTAGTTTTCCGTAGATGGTGAGTGAGAGGATGGGGGGGGGGTCGCTAATTGCGAGGACTGACTATATATCATGTCAGATTTGAAAGGATATCGCCTAAAAGGAAGTTCACGGAATACTGGACACTGAATGATTGGCAATCATCCTGGCAAGTGGACAGACACTACACTGTATTTATGGGTGCAATAAAAAAAAAAAAGATCAAAGAAAATTAAGGCCGAGATCCAGTTGCGTCTTTTTCCGGACGCAGCGGGTTTTTTTTTTTTTAATGGTCAAGGCATTGTACAAGGGGGGATACAGTGCAGGGTCGAAGAATTTATTGACTTTTAATGACCACCGCCAAAGGATAACGCGTGAAACCACAAAAGCACGCCCACCGCTCAGTGGGGGCACTTTTCTCCGCAGTGCGTCTTCAAGATTCTGAAAAATACATTGGGTTCCCATTATAGCATACTGAAACGCACTTAACTGGACGTCGGCCCTTGATGATGTTACAAAAGCATACAATTTACAGATATGTAAAAGTCCTTTTCGAAAGCAAAAAATACTCATTTTTATGTTGATTTATGTTGCAAACACGCAATAGCAGTCAAAATTTTGCAGACCCTGATCAGACATAGAAGGGGCCTCGGGGCCAAAAAAAAAAAAAAAAGGTTGTTTTGACGAGAGGCTGGGCATAGCGGATTAAATTGCTCTCTGGCGATTTGGCGTGCAGTCAGACTCCGTTGGCAAGAGTCGTTTCTCGCGCTGTTATACACTGCACGCTAATGGTTGCCGCCCGCACCGCAAGTTGATCCGCGAAAAACAGTAGAGCTTCCACATTCTTTTTCTGTTGCAGTATATTTACATACACTGCTATGGAATAGAAGTAAGGTGTTAGAGGGGGAGTGGGGTGGGTTTTTAAAAAGTACATATTTATTTATGCAATAACAATAATGGAAAATTGGGAAATTCAACGTTTGAGCATGAAATTTTATCTCGCAGTTATTTACAGTTTTCTTGTTATCTTTTTATTTTTTCTTAATGTTTTACTTCTTTCTTGCCTTTGCCATTGGAAAAAAAAAGACAAAATGTCATTGACAATACAAGAAATTTCCAGATTTCACTGTTCATTTTTTTTTTTTTTTTTTTTCCCTGTCTTTATACATAGACAATGTTTTGACTGAATTACAGTAAGTTGTATTTAAAACAAATAAGAAATCTTTTGCGGTTTAAAACAACAGTAAAAAAATTATCTAGAATTTTCTTTCTCATTTAATTTTAAGTTTTTAGCTATTTACCTTATTAATTTTTCACTGAAACAAAATGGTCCAAAGAAAGTCTTAAAAAATCGTTCTTGAATACGAATTAGTTTTTTCTTTCATTGAATTAGTAGTTTGTGCTTGATTAAAAGAATTTAGCATTTTATAAATATAGATTATATGTAAATGAACTTTACACAAAGTTTAACATTTACTTTCTTACCGTTACAAAGACGAGCGGTTATTATTCTTTGTTGTTACACACATTATTGCTAGCCCATATTAATCTTTCAGTATCCTACAAGAATCAGTAATGCAATTTTCGTCCTCGCTTCAATCTGCATC
This sequence comes from Cheiracanthium punctorium, assembly GCA_038373885.1. NCBI lineage: Eukaryota > Metazoa > Arthropoda > Arachnida > Araneae > Cheiracanthiidae > Cheiracanthium > Cheiracanthium punctorium. Next base: position 73,886 of record JAWZYV010013253.1, on the reverse strand, counting down.
CATGGGAACATATACGTTTAAACCCGAAGAGTTTATCTGCATCTATAATCCATATCTATTAATTGCTAAAACCCCGGACTAAACATTTAATAAAGAAGGGTTTTCTCTAATCGTATGTAAATTCACACAAAAGCCAAATGATGATTGCTTTTTAACTGTTCACTGTTTCTTTTTTATTTCCGTAACATATTACCTTCAAATCTAAAATTTTTTATTCATTTAAATGCATGCATTTAAATATGAATTAAAATTTTAGATTTGTAATTTTAGACTGCAATTTTAAATGCATTAAAATATATATTTAGAACAATTAATCAACAAATAAATAAAAAAATATTAGAAAAAGAACATGGAATTTCTAACTCGTTTTTCGCGGATCAACTTGCGGTGCGGTCGGCAACCCCTAGCGTGCAGTGTATAACAGCGGGAGAAACGACTCTTGCTAAAGGAGTCTGACTGCACGCCAAATCGCCAGAGAGCAATTTAATCCGCTATGCCCAGCCTCTCGTGTTGTTTTGGGCCCCTATACTATTACAGACATTTTAACTTATTTGTGATTGTTTTCTATTTTCCCAGCATAAAAATAAAGCATTTCAAAATAATTCTAAAATTAAATTAAAAATTACCCATGTATTTATACTCATTTAGAACAAGACTATGCATTTAAAATTGATTTTAATATTTTTTTAATCCATTTGTATTATTAGCGTATGTGTGCGCTGAGTTCCACCTGCCAGAAAATTTTCTTTTCTTCATCATAATATTTTAAAAAATGCTAACTAATGGATATTTTGTGATAAGTACATATGGCCATAAATTTTCAATAACGCCTTTAATTTCTATTTTATTGATCTAGTCTTAGAAACCATTATCATTGTGTTAGAAAGAAGAACTGAAAATAAGTCTCGAAGCCTTTTTATTGTTACACAATTATGATATAGATAAAGAAAATTTAGCTTAATAAAAATTATTATTGCAGCATATATAAATTTAATATACAATAAATGGAGAGATTTGGGAGGCCTTTATTTTTCAGGGGCTCACGGGCCCACACGCCCGTGTGATAATGAGACTCTCGAGGCCCCATCAAAATAACCTCTGTTCAACTTTGGACCACTCTTTCCTTCCTTTTTTGTCCTCTTTATGGCAGATTGGTGATTCTACAAATAATACTGAGAACGATAAAAAGAAAAAAGATGCACAATGTCAGGCTTCCGCTTCAGGCAAAGCAAACCCCCTCCCCCCCCTCGTGTGCGTGTGTCCCCTGGGAGGGGGGGGGCGGGGGAGAGATTGGGTGTCTTTCAAGCATCAGTTTCAGTTATGCTTGGAGTCAGAAGAGAGAGAAATTGCACCACGGGATCAATCGCCGGAAATGATGACACGGCAAAAGTAGCTTCCAAAATTCGCTACAAACTACTGTTTTTTTGTAGCGCGATACACGCTACACTACTTTTTTAAAAAAGTAGCGCGCTACACTACAAACTACAAAAAAAGTAGCGGCTACTGTAGTTTCGCTACAAGTAGCGCGCTACTCCCCAGCCCTGTGCTTTCATTAATATTTTGTAATGAGAATCGCTGTCACAGATTGGGGAAAATGATGCAAAGGAAGCATGAATGGGCATGCAGGCATTTTTAGTAAATATTTTGAAAATTACTGAAACAATCTTTGCCTATAAATCATTCATTTTTGAAAGATCTGGAGCAGCTGCATCCGGCTCTCAGATCCTCTCAGAATGACGGAGCCATTCAATGCTTATGTGTTTGTTTAGCATCGTGAAATTTGTCTAATGAAATTATAGACAAAACAGTTTTGGAATACCAAGCTTACAGATTAGATGACGAAGTTGATCTAATTGTAAAAAGCTTTAATGAACGTTCTGATGATGACAAACAGCCAATTGATGGGTACTGGAAAGAAGTTTTCAGTCTTGTTGATAAGATGAACGGAAAAGAAAAGTATTCAAATTTGTTGATTATAATCAAAAATTGCCTTTCTCTGTCGCATACCAATTCTGATGTTGAAAGAGGTTTTTCTGTAAATTGCAGTGTTCTGTCTTATGAATGACATGATCTCTCAGAATTCGACAAGTTAAAGATACCATTAGGAGAAATGGTACCATTAGTAATATTGCAATTACAAAACAGCTACTTAATGCTGTGACTAAAGCATATGCTGTTTATTCACAAGAAAAAGTGATAAATAAAGCAACTGAAGACATGAAAAGAAAAAGAAGCCAGCGAAGTAAAAAGGAGAAAAGAAAAGAATGGAAAAAAAAACAGAAAATTGATGAGAGAGTAAAAGGTCTGCAGGAAGATCTCCAAGCAGTCCAAACATACCTTAAAGAAAGCAATACGAAATTACAGGATGCAATTAAGTAAAAAATATTCCGAACATGAAGATTGCTACTACAGCAATTGAAATAGCAACACAAAAAGTTGAAAGTATTACAAAAGAACTAAAAGAAGCTGAAGCTGATAGAAAAATCTTGTAGACGAGACTTTACTTGTGACAACTGTATCAATTAATATTTGTGATTTTATGTTGAAAAAGATTCAAGTTAATGGAATTTAAATATTAATTAAAAATTCTCTAATTTAACAAGAGCTTCATTTTTTAATTCCTGAGTGTCTTGGAACGGGGTCACCGCGACTTAAGAAAGAGAGAGGAGAAAGCAAGAGGGGGTCTGGGTACTGGTTTTCGTGACGTCACAAGAAAGGATGGGATTTGGAACAGTTTGCATTGAGTTCAATGGAAGAAATGGAATTAATAATGCCAATAAATACGAGTAGCTTAATTTTTTATGACGCATTGAAATAGCATTTTCGTTTTACAACACTTTGTTCTTAAATAATAGTGAATCAACAATATTTTTTGTCAGAAATTAATGAAATAAATTGGTACTGAATTTAAAGCAGTTTCAGCATTGTATGCAGTATGTTTTGCATTTCGGGCTAGCAAATACATTCTAAATAATATAATGGTTACTCAATGTTATCATTTATCTAAAATAATATGTATATGGATTAAATTTATACGTTGTATAAGCATAAAGTCATATTTTTAAGTAAGTAAAAGTAAATATAATTTTAAGTAAAAATAATAATTTTTATTAATTTTACTTAAAAACTGAAATACATTATTTAGTTTTGCTTCGTTTTAATAAGCTTTTTGAAAGAATTGATGTTAAAAATATCCAGATTCATAAATAGTCATCTCAAGCCATTTCGTGACGTCACAAGAGAGGATGGGATTTCAAAGAGTTTGTATTGAATTCTATGGAAGAAATCTGATCAATAATGTCAATAAACACTAGTAGCACGAGGAATATAATCAGAAATTTCCACAATTAATATTTTAAAAACTTGTACAATACATTCTATATATAATTATGTTATACAGACTCCTAATGTCAAATTTTATTAGAAGCAATTAAAGCACAAAAAACAAGAAAATAAAAAGTAAAAGCTTTTATTACCCAAACCTTACAAATACTATAAATTTTTCATGAAAGCACTAGAAGTGTTTGCTTTAGTTTTTTCTAGATAAGACTTTCAAATATCACATTGAGACATTTGAAATATACATAATTAAATATTTTTAAAAATTAGTGAGTATAACTCTTGAATATGTAAAACTGCCTAAATGCTCTCAGGGGTTTTCATGTAAAATATGTTGCAGTAATACATATACCTTTTTGTTATTGTTGTTAGCATTGCAGTAATACGTTTTCTTTTTTGAGTTAATTTCCAAATCTGTGTTCATACTTAATTTCAGAATTTTCAACAAATTCCGGTAAACCGTTTAGTTGGAAATATTTCTTTAATAAATACCTTCTATATTTTTGTTTTTCTAAGTATCCAGCAAATAGGTTTCTCTCTCTCTCTCTCTCTCTCTCTCTTTTTTTTTTTTAAATAAATAAATCAACCATGAGATCCTCATTGAACCTTAAGCTACTTGGTATGTGCAGTGGAAGGGGATCTGCGTTTAATTTATAATTAATGGTGAAATTTTCTTAACATAGAATTGCCATGAAACTCTTGATACATTTCTTAATTTCAAAAGAATTTATATTTTCCTTTGCATTATTTTTTTCGGTTTCCTCAATCTCTTTTTCCTAAACGTTTTCTCTTTTAGTAGGATCAGTTATTTCTTGTTTTTTGGTAATATCGGATACATAGGCTGGTAAGCTCGAAAAAATGCACGGGATAGCATTCGGTTCTAATTTATAATGCTTTCTTTTTACAGTTAAAAGTGCCCCATCTGATTTTAAAATAGCATCGTCTTTTAAAAGATCTTCATCTTGGAAATGCTCAATACAAACATACGTATTTTTTCCTGGGGACCAATTTTTTCTTGGAATATTTTTAGTCCATTCGGCCCGCTTTTCTTCGTTTTTTGGGAAAAGTGAAAACATTTACATTTTCTCCTCTTTTGTAATTAGCTTTACTTACAGCCTGGGACGCAGCAAACGGAAGCATAGTGATTGCTAGAACAAAAGAACAGAAATCACTAAAACTAACGCAAAATACGGCAATTTTATATTTTTATGTACTCTATAGCTTAATAACTATTATGAAGTATGTCGTATTAAGAATAGAGATTGCTGACTTACCATTAGTATCCAAAAAAGGCACAAAACATCTTAGTTTCTTCTACTTTTCCGTATGATTCTAATGCTTTTAACGGAGAAAAGTCCATCCTCTCTTGTGACGTCACAACACCTCCACGCGTTCAGTACCCAGGCTCGCCTTGTAATTGTTTACTCTCCCCCTCCCTTCCCGGGGGCTCCGCTTGGAAAAACATAACTAAGTAGCAATAGATGTAAACTTATTTATTTATTGTTAGCAATTAAGGAAAAATAACTGACAGAAATTTGTTCTTAATAGTTTCTTTTCAATAATAAAACAAAAAGTCTTTTGAATGAAAAAGTAAGTCTTTTGTACTATTATTGTCAAGTCTCTTGAACTTGACAATAATAGTACAAATGGTTACATTCTTATTAATAAAGAGTACCCAGTATTTCTAACTTATGAATGCATGTTCTTAAAATTTTTTTAGAAAAGATTCACAGTTAAAATTTTTAATTATGTAGTTTGTTTAGCACGTATTTATAGATAGATTGATCTCCCAAAGAACAGTAAAAAGCTCCTTTTTTTTTCTTTTTCTCTCCTTTTTTTCCTATTTTTTTTCCAAAATTTTTGCTTCTGACCCTGGCTCATACACATAGTGATCCTTTAGGTGTGTCTGGGGGGATGTTTGGCCCATCTGATTAGTCTGGCTGCTTACAAAAAGTATTGAAATAGTTCACCGAGTATCATATATAAAAATCTAGACTGAGATTATAGGTAAAGTTACATTATCTTTTTGGGAGCTTCAAAGCGTCTGGTAAAAGTTGTCGCTGATGGAAAATGTCGGGCAGCTTGATTATTAATTTTTAACAATATTTTCTAAAACATACGTAAAAATCAGCACTGAGATTTTAAAAAATGTTAGTACTGTTTTTACCTTCCTTTAGCACCTAGTACCTGTAAATTGGCTGTCGGCCCAAGCTAGCAGGTATGCTCACACTCAAAGTATATATTATAATACTACTTTATCCCATACATTTCATTTGTGAGAATATAAGTAATGTCTGGGGGCCCTGGGATCTTGGACTAATAGTGAAATTTTTAAAAGCTACACCGAAGTGTTAAGTTCAGTCTTCTCAAATGTTTTACCCCTTCAATTTTATCTAAATTACGAAGTGCAATTTGTCCCTTTATGCAGACAAAATTTTGGGGAAAAGCTTGATTTCTTCCTTTGCTCCCCCTCCCTGGGAACACAAAGTACTGGGCATAATTTATGGAGCAGTGAGGGTTGTGTTTCCTAAAGCATAGAGGAGCATAACAGTGAAGGTGATATTCTGTGAAAAGATTTCCTGTGCTCAGATTACAAAGGAAAGAAGTGACTTTTTACTTGTTATTTCAGGAGAGCTACTTAGCAGTACTTTTATGAATTTCGTGATTTTACTAATATTTGATATACAGAAAATTTTCTCATATTTACAAGTGGAAAAAAGAAAAAAATCCTTCAGTTAGTGACAGTGAAGTTCCACATTAATTTAACACATTTAAAAGCTATAAGCTTTGTGATAGAGTATGGAAATTTTTAATTCACAAAACCGCAAAGGGCAGTGTAAATAATGTATGTCAAGTTTTTTGAAAATTGGCTCAATAGATTTTGTATAAATTGATGGGATAAATGTGTATTGTGGCCCATAACAGATGCAAAATTACAATTATTTCCAGAATTTGATTAACTTATTATTAATCTCTGAAAGAATTTTATAATCAATGATTATCTTTTTTGTACATTTAGTCGTCAATTAAAAAGTAATATAGAATAAAAATAGAAGCATGACAGCGTGCACACAAAAGTGGTTTCCTACTAACCCCTACACAGCTTTTTTATATATATAGACATGTGTTCAGAGTCAACCTCCAAAGGAGAATCCAGTGTATGGCTATCAGCAATAAAAATGAGCTAAATTTTGTGACCCAACAGTCTTGGGGCATCAAGGCCTGTGCTGCCCATCCTGGCTTTGCAAAATATATTAATAATAAATATTAAAGAAAATTACTTACTAAAGAGTACAGTTGGCTTTTCTACCTAATTTAACTTTTCTGTTAGTCTTGTTTTAATTGTCATTTGTATATTTGAATTTATTAAAATGGGTCAGTTTTATGTGATGGGAAAATACCATTTGAAAAGTTTAGTCAATGCTATAATTTATTATTTTTTGTAAATTGTGAAAAAAGTGGTTTCTTATGTATATTATATCGTATCTCCTTCTATAACTACCATTTGGGATATTACTAATATATATTTAATACAAAGAAAATTTTCTTTTAAATAAAAACCTGCAACAGTGGAGCCCAATGTGTATATATATATTTATATATGTAATTTAAAAAAAAAAAAAAAAAAAAAAAAAAAAAAAAAAAAAAAAAAACGACAATGTTGGAGTGGTTTTTTTTTTTTAGTCGAACCCCGGGTGGGCAGAGAGATGTGTAATATCATCGCCAGGTTCAGGAGAGGCATAATATTGTCATCAGGTTCGGGAGATGCAAGGCGGAGTGGCTTGGCGGGTCCCTCGGTAGAGCACCCCGGCTGCCCGCTGCTGCTGGAACTTGTAGTCGGGCCAAGCGAACTAGATATTGCGGGTTTACATTATTTTATTAGACGACTTGATGCATGTTTCCTTGGCAGTTGTGGAAATGCAAAAAATTTTGCACCCGAGCTGCGTTAGCCCTTTTGTTAACTTTTGAGGTCGTGTCACATGACCTGCGCACAATGCAATTATTGGCTGATCCCAAAATCTGGGCAGTGGTTTTTCAAGGTTTGCTGACTTTTAAGATGCCAGATTGACTGGATGCAGGGACCGTCTACAAAATTACAAAGGAATTGGAGGGACTGTGTATTAGTTACGATTTTTGAAAGTGAATTCCTCTGTTCCCAACTGAATTAAAACTGCACAGCTCTAGAAATTTGGCATTTTAGCAGGCTTTTGATTTATTATGTTATAGGATATATATATATATATATATATATATATATATATATATATATATATAGTTTACTCCGGATATAGTAAACTTTTGGCTGTATTGAACACAAGCCATTATTCCCGATTCACATAAAGTATCTCTGTTCACTGTGGCAACACTTTGGTTTTAGTGAACTTCGGATATAGTGGATGAAATTTGCTGGTCCCCAGAGGTTCACTTTGACCAGTGTTGGCTGTATTTTTAATAAGTTTAGTTTTAAGGGATTTTTACAAATTTTTAGTAGTTGTATAGTTTGATATATAAATAAATTTCTAATAATCCATAGAAATTTACAGTAGTTACGAACAAGCAGATGGTAAGACAAACCAAAATTATTTAAAAAATTAATAATACATATCAATTTCATTTTGTAAGAAATATTTCAAATTTGGCCAAAGATTACTTTGCAGAAAAGCTTTTCTTGCAAGGGGGGCTACAATTTGATCAATCTAAAGGAGACAACACAATTAACCCTCTTAGGGGAAAGAGCATTCAAGTTCTATGGGAATGAAACACAGTCATGTGTTAGCTATGCTTTACAATAGACTATTTCAGACAATCGAATGAATATTTTGCTCTGAGTTTGTCAAATTGCAAAAAAACTGCAATTAACTGAACTAAAAAGTAAAAATATGTGGTCTTGATAAATAATTCAACTTTATTAGTATCGAATATTAGCATTGTTGTTATCGACATGCTGGGATTATGAGTTCACCGACAGGGGGCACGTACTCCTCTTCAACCCCCAGTGCCGTCACCTTTGAACCCCTCCATTTTTTTGTATCTCCCCATTTTATGCATGTATGTGACTGTCATGCATTATTACAGACATACAGCAAATTAAAAATTATTTATAATTGCAGACTACGGGTAATTTTTCAGATCACACTTGAAGATTTTCCAGAGTTTTAGCCAAAGTTTATCAATTTCTTTGACTTTTGCAGTTACAATAAATTTTACTGATTGTTCTAGACTTTTTAGGTTTATTTCTTAAACGATTGTGTGGCAATCCTATATGTGCCAAAAAACTCCGAGCACCCTGAATTAATTGTGTGATCATTATCTGCATTACTGTTCCCAACCACAGGTCTGCGAACCAGTGCCAGTCCACGAGACTTTACTTCAGTTAAATTTATTAAAAAATAATCTGTAGTAAATATCGCTCGAACTAAAAATTATATTTGTACAACACTTTATTTAATAAATAAAATACATGCTTATAATAATATTTATTGATTTTGATTGACTCTGGTCTGCACAATATTTGTCCTACTTTTGCCAGTTTATAAATGTAAAAAGGTTGTGAAACACTGTCATATACCCATATTTCCAAAAAAACAAACAGCATTTTCTTTTTTAACTCACAATTTAATTGTTAACTTCATTAGTGCAACGTTTAGTTATTTTTTTTCAAGCACCCTGAATTAATTGTGTGATCATTATCTGCACTACTGTTCCCAACCACAGGTCTGCGAACCAGTGCCAGTCCACGAGACTTTACTTCAGGTTTACTTATATTAAATTTATTAAAAAATAATCTGTAGTAAATATCGCTCAAACTAAAAATTATATTTGTACAACACTTTATTTAATAAATAAAATACATGCTTATAATAATATTTATTGATTTTGGATGACTCTGGTCTGCAAAATGTTTGTCCTACTTTTGCCACTTCATAAATGTAAAAGGGTTGTGAAACATTGTCATATACCCATATTTCCAAAAAACATACAGCATTTTCTTTTTTAACTCACAATTTAATTGTTAATTTCATTAGTGCAACATTTAGGTTTTTTTTTTTCAAGCACTGTAGATGATATAGAACAGTACAACTTCTCAAATCTAGAAGTTGTATAATTCAGACAAATTTGTCCCCTGAGACCCTGCATCCAGAATTGAGGACATAAAAATTACTTGTATTATCATACAATATGGATGTTTCAGTTTGTGCACAAAATGAAAAACTAATTTTCCTCGAAATTTTGATGATCAGGATTTTTATTTATTTATTTTTTTTTTAATTACAAATTTAATGTTGTCAAAAGAAGAATTATTTACTTCAATGTGGAATTACTTTTTTAGGTCTAAAAGGAATAAAAAAAATCAATTATATACAACAAAACTATTTGAAAAAATATAACATCTTTCTGTTACGTATAAATTAGTGTTTCAACAGATATCAATTTCAGCCGGATATCTGATTAGCCGGCAGCAGTGTGTTTTCTTCTTTTTTGTTTTATTTTCACTAGTTTTCTGAGATCATTGAGCTATTAATTTTCTTTAAATTTTCTCATTAGTTTCAAATGATTTAATTCAAAAATCAGAAATCCTTTTGGGATTGTTACCATGAATTTAGTATCAGTTTTACTGCTATTAAAGTCATACAAATAACAATGTTATGGATGTTCTCCCTTGAGAGTTAGATAAATATCTTAAAAGATCAGTTCTTGAAAGAAAAACATCTCCGTTCTATTGTTGGAAAATCAATGTAACAAATTTCCTTACTTACCAAAATTGGGGGAGAGAGTCATTTTCTCACCAGCCAGCAGTACAACAGCAAGTACACTATTCTCATAAGCAGGGTCAATTTATAATGGAAGAAAAGTCACCAAATTCTTACAAAGATTGAAAAACAATATTTTTGTAATATAACTTCGAATAATAATTTACTCTAATCTTTAAAAAAGATAGACGTACTTGATTTTTTTCCATTTTCTCTACATGATAAAAATACTTTCAAAAAAGTGTTGAGAATAAAATATTTTCACAAAACTTTGTTTTTTTGCATTTTTTATTTTTGTAGTTTTTTTAATTTATTCATTTATTATGTTTATTTATGTTATTTCTCTGTATATAATTTTAGGCCAGATGTACTGCCGGATATTTGTAATATCTGGCTACTGCCAATTATCTGGCATATTGGCCGGATGCAGTGTGTTTGCTGGATATCCATTGCATCTCTATTATAAATCCTCAATAAATCTGTTTTATTTTACACTTATTTTTATATTCAAGGAAGATAGTCCATAATTTTGAAAACTTTACTTGATTATTAATATTTTGTGCAACTCATATTACAGGATTTCTATAGTCCAGAAATTTCTGTAATCCGGTATCAGTAAAGTCCCAATAATTCTGGAGTTCAGTAGTTCTACTGTATTGCAAATTGCCAAACTCAGAGCAAAATATTCATTCCATTATCTGAAATAGTCTGTTGTAAAGCATAGCTTACACCTGACTGTGATTCTTTCCCATAGGACTTGAATGCTCTCCTAGGAGGGTTTGTTGTTGTGTTGTCTCCCTTTTAGACTGCCCAAACTGTAACCCCCCTTGCAAGCAAAGCTTTCCTGCAAAGTAATCTTCAGCCAACTTCTTTTTTATTTTTTTTTCATGTAAGAGTAATGAGTAGAGTCCAGCCTTCAGACTCAGCAGCTTCTTGCACCTCAAACCAAGAAATCTTAGACAAATTTCCTCAACCTGCCTCTGGCCATTACTCTTAAGTCAATTAGATTACTGAAGCTTTCTAAAATAACTGAGAACAGTATCCTTACAGCAGTTATTAGAAATGATAAGAACTAGCTCCAGTCCAACAAAGAAAGAACTGGAGCCTAACCTAGCAAGAGAATCCACAAACTATTTGCCAGGAATGCCATAATGGCTAGGATCCCCATAGAGTGACCTTATTGAAACGAGAGAGCTTACAAAGCATCAGGTATCAATTCCAGACCAGAAAGGAAGAGATTACAGAGTTTTGCAAAGCCAGCAAGACAGTCCTGCTATCAGAACAAAAATAATATGCATCCTAGGGTAACCAGCATTTGAACAAAAAATACGGCACATAAACCTCTGCCTGAAAGACAGTGGCATACAGATGCAAAGGATAAGACAACTTAATCCCCCTGTATGGACAGCAAACAGCAGCCCGGTTTGCCAGGCCTGGAGCGATCAGTCAGTTTACCACACAATACACCTTTTCTTACCATAAGAAATAGCCTTTTTCCAATCATCTCTCAAGGGTAAATGAACTGAGAAAGATCCATCACAGACATGCCTGACAAGCATATTATCAGAAGACATGCGAGAAAAGGGGTGAGCCAGCATAGTACAATCAAGGTTGCTCTCAGAAAGGTACTGAGAGTAACCCTTCCAATAGCCCAGGTCCATAAGCCTCTTCCTTCAGACCAGGGCCTCAGCCTCAAGGCAGACTGTGATGTACAGACACCTCATCCTCTGGGTGCTAGTAAGATCACTTCTAGAAGAAACTAAAGGAGATCTAGACCACCAAACAATGTATGCATAAGAGATAACTTAATGAATATTCATAGTATAGATCCAGTAGATAGACTTGGGATTCAAACCCCAAGTCCTATCAATAGCATTTCTGCAAGCCGGAAAGGCACACTTGGTCTTAGCAATACAGTAATCAAGGTGACTTTTCCACCCCAGATGGGAGTTACACTGGTGTAAGAAATTAAGAGAATTTGCAGACTTGGTCGATTATCTCTAGTAACTACTGGGACGAATTTAATGAAATTTGATATGTACATGCATTGATACAAGTACTGAATGGTTATTTGTTTTGTATTATAATACACACGCATGATCATTCGTAACACATGGAGTCAGAAGATATGAAACAGTGGTTGCAGAATAAACAAAGAAATGGGTTTATAGGGGGTATGGTCCCCTCTTACAGATATACAGGTCTCGCAGCATGATTTCATACTTAAAATAAGGCAGTTTATTATTTCCTTTGGCAATTGGTCCCACTCATACAGCAACGCTGTTTTCATTCCCTGGATGGTTCTTGGAGGGGGTTTGTGAATTACAATTACCCCAGAGCATCCCAGACATGCTCTATAGAAATGTGTTTGGGCTCATTTCTTGAAGCCCAAGCCCGAGGACTTTTAATCCGACTCCGAAATTTCAGCTAAAGATAAATAAAATTGAATTACTTCATTGATAGAATACAATAAATTTTGCCATTTGTGCAAATTAAAGACATATAGTTGCAAACTCTCAATGCACTTTCTAATTCTTTACATCATATTAATTATCGGACAGTTTATCAAATACTGTCCGATCTCATGACTAACTAAGCAATATAAGCCGCCATTCTGAAATACCCAAAGAGCTTCATGCACTTTTTTGGCACCCGAAATAAGTATGTTCATTTTACCCATGAATCACTTTTTAAAATCTGTTTCAAGGAGTATGTTCAACAAAGGAGAAATTTTTCACTGGCCCAAGCCTGAACGCAATCGTGAATTACAGAGCTCGGGCTTGGGCTGAGCCCGTCTCATCTCTAATGCTCTATAGGGTTAAGATTTAGATCTGGCTGGCCAATCCATCAGGCAAATATCCTCACTCTCTAGAAATTTGTCGACCATAAGAGCTCTATGTGGCCTCGCGTTATCATCCTTTAACATGAACTCAGGGTCAACTGCACCCCTGAAAAGGCGAACATAGGGCTCCAAGCCTCATTCCTATACCTTTCACCAGTCACGGTGCCTCTTTCAAAGACATGGAGAGGTGTGCGGCCATCCAGCATGATGCCTCCCCAGACCATTAAACCTTCTCTGCCATAATGGTCGATTTCGCAGACGTTAGAGGGTAGGTAGCAGGTCCCTTGTTCTCTCCATATGAACGTACGGCGAGAATCGGTGTTTAGGGGACTCATCAGTGAAGAGAACGGTCGCCCATTGATCTGTACTCCAATCTCTATGCTCTCTGCACCATGCTAAACAGATTCTCCTGTTTGTAGAAGTGAGCGGGATGCAAGTGTCTCGGTGAGCGGGATTGTGCTATCCAAAGAGCAACACATCTTCAACAATGACAAAGAAAACAGATAGCAGTCCCCCTCTCATGAAGTAACCCTCTCTCATGTAGTCTTTTGGACACAGTCACCCTTGATACACGGGTTCCTGTGGCTACATACAAGTCATAAGAAAGCTGAGAAGCTGTAGCAATCCTGTTACGCCTTACTAGAATGGGCAAATGGCAATCTTCTCTGGCCATCATGGCTCTTGGAGGACCTTGTCCAGGCTTTCTCTTGATGAATCCTGTTTCCATAAAACCTTGATGGATCCTGTTTCCATAAAACCTTGATGGATCCTGTTTCCATGAAACTGTTTCCATAAGTTACACATGACGCTGGGCATTAAATTGACAGGGATGAGAATCTTCCGCAGTTTGGTTATTTCCGCTTATTTTTCATTTTTTTTTTTCCGCTTTTTTGTATGTTTGTGTTCCGCGTTTAAAAATATTTCCAGTGCAATTTTCTTTTTTAAAGATGTAATCGCCGAAATACATCTTGCTTACCGATAGCAAGACCGTATTGCTAGCTAAGTATGGGAATATCCAATGAGGAGATCGAAAGTCGAAAGAGCCTCCGCGAAGTTTGTAGAATTCCTTTTGATAAGCACTGAATTTTGTTACATGTTCTCTCTGTTGTTCCCAAGGTGGTTTGTTCCATTCTGCGGTTTTCTGTCCTCCGTAATGGAAAGCAATCATTTGGATATCATAAATCGCATTAACACTGCGGAAATAAACAAAAAAAAACCACAATTAAGAAATTTCTACAATCTGCTTTTTTTTTTTTATGGCTTTCGTAGCGAATTAATTTTGAGGCATCAGATAAATCCCACAACATGCCAAGCTTAAAAGAAACAATTATTCTCCGATGCACGCATTATGCATTGTCAGCGTAACAGCTGGCCCGTCCTGTGGAAGAGGAAAGAACTGTTTACTTTAAAAGAAATAGAATTTCTCTCTTTCTCCCTTCTCTGCCGTTGACTACCCAAACAGTCGTTTATTTATTTAATAATATTCCTCTTTGTAAATTAAAAACATTGATTTGTTTATATTAAATCGTAGGCTGTTATTTAGCTTCCGAAATCATAGGCGTAGCATCACAAAAGGTTTTTTTTTTTTTTTTTTTTGGAAGTGTGCGTGGGGAGCGCACATAGCATATTCTAAAGTAAAAATAGGTATGTTTTTAAAGCAAGAAAAAAAAAAAAAGGTTTTGGAATGAATCGTTTTCTAAACAAAGTTTGGTGGGGGGGGGGGGGACACACACCCCCCTCTGCCGACGTTATGTTTATGTCTCAACTTAGCAGTAAAGTACTTTTAAATAGTCTATGAGAAGTAGAGAAGGAAGAGTTCTCAATTTAACACTATTTTATAACTGGATTTAAGCCATCATCAGTTGAAATCAAAACTGTTGAAGTAATACATTGTGCACAAAATGGAAGGTACTCAGTTTGCAAACCTGCATGTAGAAAACATTTTGAATTTTTGGTAATTAATAAGTCATAAATTGTTAATCATTTGACCAGTGCTGAAATAATTTCCTCTGTTTCAAAACCAGAAGAAAACAATTCTGAAACGTTGTAATGTTGTGTAATCCTATTATTTAAAATATTAATAATACATTGTATAGATAGTGAAATTTAATGGTGAAAAATTTCAATGTATGGTTTATGTCACAAATAAGCAATTGTAAGTTTAAAACTGTGATATAATACATAAATCTACTGGATTTTCTGCCCTAGTTGTTGGGAGGTATACAACTAGTCAGCTTTCCCCTCCTCCCTCTCCCATTTATTAGGAAAGAGAAAAACAAATGAGATGGCATTCAGCAGATTTTTAATGGGAACATTTATGGCATAAATTTTTGAAGTATCTATGTATTTTTGTTAGTGTGTAAACTGCAACTTTTTACAAGATAGATTTTATTGTCTGATGTAAGAGAAAAGTTGAAATTACTTTTAACATTTTGAATATATTTTTCTTTGGCTATGCCATATTCTGTGTTCTTGGGCTATTTTATAATGAATTGTGGTAATACTATGGAAGCTTGAAATATTTAATGATATTCTGGAATTTTATGAGACACATCATGGAAAATCAGGTAATTCCCCCCCCCCAAAAAAAAAAATTACATTCACTTTTAAAAGAATAGAGTAAAATTGTTTTTTAAAGCTAGGATTTTGTCTTGACTGTAGATTTTGTAAAATTGCTTAAGATCATCTTTTAGATAATGATAACCTCTGTTTCATAATTGAATGTTCTGCATCTAAAATTGCACATAAATGTTTATGAATTTTAATTTATAAAGATAATAAAAATTATAATTTAAATAAAAATATTTTAATAAATAATTATAACATATATATTGTTGATATAAAATAATTGAAATATATACTTTGCTCGAAGTCGAAATTACGTTCACGCACTTTTCCTCTTTTTTCATATTTGTGTATTCTCATCCCTGAATTGAACTCTGCAAATCTGGACTTGAAATTGGCCTGCTTCTAGCCTCCCCACAATTCGCCACCTCATTCCATCATCTAAACATTGGTGGTTATTCATTTTTACCTTTACAATTTGAAATTAACCGATTGCTGCAAAATAACACCAAGAAATTTGCTGAGGTATGCTAAGGAATAAAATGCATCTTAATTTACATGCACGTATAAAGCCTTTTTCTCTATTGGCTCTGTCTACACACAGGTGTATGCTTATGTATTTGATGAACAAGATTTGCGTTTTTGTCTAGCAACAGTAGTTTTGCATTCAGTTCTGTTCTTTTCATGAAATTTGATAAAATATGCAAATTCTCTAAATTTATTTCATCAGTGTACACCACCAAAAATTTCACTACAGATGAATAAGCAATGGATTGTTCAAAAAAGAAATATCAGATGACTTAAAATACCCTGCACTAGGAAAAGCAACCAGGCAAGCCTTCAAAGGATTGGCAGAAAACCCTATTTTACAACACCAGCTCTCCACTACCTTCGAAACTGAGTTAATAAAACCAATAACCGCAGGACCAATCTTACCCCTGGCCACAATGGCAGTGCCATCAGCATAGCCATTGCAGTGGACACCGATTCTAGATAATTTTGCCAACAGGGAGTCCACCACAATACACCATTGCAAAGGTGAAAGGACCCCACTTTAGGACAACTGGCAGAAAGACGTGCCATCAGTGACCCCCAGAAGAGAAGCAGTAATAAAGCTAGAAAAAAGTAGACTATCAATCTGCTGACAAACAGTATTATCAATCCCCTTAGAAACAAGAGCAGACAAAACCGTATCTGAGGACACCCTGTCAAAAGCGGCCTTAATGTCAAGAAAAGCAGCAAGTACCAACTCCTTGCAGCAAACGCTCTTTTCGAGAGTAAGAGCTAAATCATAAAAAGCAGTAATAGTAGACTTGCCAGGTTGATAGGCATGCTGGTCCACCGGGCAAAGGAGAAATGTGTCACTATAACTCTGAAATCAATTTGTGCAGCCAAGCAGTTGTTATATGATGTTGCAGCATTCCATCTCCCATCTGTGAAGGTTTCTATTTGGAAATCCACGGGTTAGGTTCTGAGGGGGTCAGATGAAGACAGCACAGCAGTGGACTTCTTAAGGGTAGTTAACAGATAAGAATTGACTGCTGAATTAGCTGGCCAGAATTTTGACATAACGTCGATGAAAGATGGTGCCACATTGTGCTATCCAAAGAGCAACACATCTTCAACAAAGAAAACGGATAGCAGTCTGATATAAGGCCACGAGAGGTGACTGAAAGGCGCTTCCCCCGGACATTATTTTAACTAGGTTTTAATGGTATTTATTTTTAATTTGGAGTATTTACATTATTTTTTCAATTTTTGCCAGAAATTGGCATTTTCTTTTGTGTTTTTGTATTTCCACTGACCAGGTGGCAGCGTTGTTCTTCCGAAATTATTGAGGCAACAGTTAAGTTTCAAAAATAATATAAATTTCCTAGATTTGCAATGGTATCTGCAAAAAAATAGAATAGGGAGGGGGGGGGGAGGCTTGGTCTTTATAAGTTTAAGAACCCTTGATCCAGATTATTCAAAAGACAATGTACCTTTAAATAATATTATTAAAGAAATTTTTGTATTTTTTTGTTGAAATATTTTTTTTTTAATTGCTTTTCTTTTAACCAGGCTAAACCTTATCCGTGGATACCAGGTGGAGGAATGGCTATTGAAGTAACCATGATTGCACCAGAAAAGGTTTCTATTATCTTTTTAGTTTTCATTCTGTCTCAAAAGTATAAATACAAACATGAAATGACATTATGACTTAAAATCTCTGGTTTTTGAGTGAAATCACCAAGCTCCACATCAATTCTGGGGAAGCACATATCATCCTTATTCAGTTCCTGTTTTAAGCTCTTTTACTGAAAAATATTAGTAACCATTATACACTATTTTATCTATTTTGGCATCACAACCACTTTCAGCCACGCACATGGCCATCATCAAGTGTCTTTCTGTTTCTTTGCTTCTCGTTCTTTAATACTTTTTAGCCACATCCACCAACTCTCGTTGATATGCGCGTGAATTATGACATATATTTAGTTTGCTTTGCAAAGTAATAAAGTATGCATAATCGTTATTTCAATTATTTTACACTTTTTAGGTACTGGGCTACATTTTGGTAAACATGTGTTATCGATCTGCATTGTTTGCAGATATATACTGGCAGAAAAAATGGCTCTTTTCAAATCACTTCTCTTTTTTCAATTCAAAATTAGTAATTATTATAGTATATGTTTTATGTTACATGGCATTGCTTTTGCCAATGTGATTGTGCTCAGGCTCAATTGATTCAGCATCTGACATCATCAAATTGATGCTTTCAGAAGAAAACTGCCAAATGAATACAGCTATTTACATCATTTTGGAAAACGCATCACCTGAAATTTTAAGCTACTGTTATCCACACGATATTATTAGCGATTTTGACATTTATGAACTTTAAGAAATACATTTCGACTTAATTATTTCTCATGCTTTTCAATTTTACGTGAAACTGACATAATGTCATATGAAATGCTGTACTTGTGTGTGAAGAGAGGCTTTTATTCTGGTTACTGATTGGTCAAGTGGAGTACCATGGTCAAAGCGCATAGTCAAACTGCATCAGAAACGACTTCAAGAATCTGTCCTGAGCTGCTTTAATGTTTTAATATATATAGACTAGCTGGAACCCATCAAATTGCACAGTCACTTTATTGATGTTTATTAATGTTTCCAAAATAAATAGGAACGATCAGGAGTGTCACCAAGGTCTTGGACAAAACGGGCAAAAACAATCGAAGAGCAAAGCGGGCGTGACATGACATGTGACAGAAAGTAAAGAAAAAATTTCGCACCAGTTCTTACTTTAGCAACTGTACAATGGCAGTGAAATGATAGAAATCTTTAAAATTTGTTTTTAACTATCTTTTTTGAGTAATATAAATAAGAGTACATATTAAAAGTTAAGCCTTGGCGTAACAGCCCACTTACACGTCCAAGGCTTGCACTGCCCAACCATGCTTTCACGACCACGACTTCTTTGGTGCAGAAGCATATTCCTTGGCCAGGTGGTCAGCCTGATGCGAAGCTTCTGTTTTTAACTCCCAAGAAAGCTTGGCTAACAGATACTTACTTGAAATGCTAGAGTTACTGCAAAATAATAACACAAAAATTTATGTCAGCGTCATTTGAGATCAAACAGAACGTAAACAGTGTTTAACAGACAAATCTGTTTGCTTTCAAAGTGCTTCTGCAGAATAGTTTAGTCTTTTTTGTTTAGTTCTAAAATAACATCACATGGTGTAGACCACTGTTTTATTTTGTCTTCTTATTCCTAAAGCTTGAGTGATGTGTAATCTCGGTCATTCTGCAGAACACCTTGGTAAAAATCTCCCATATAAAAAGTCAAAGTATTATTGATATCACAGACATAGAAATATCTACATGAAACATTCACTGTTTCGTGAATATTTTGGCTCTAATAAAAAACCTTGGTGAAGTAATTTTTCCATAAAGCACATTATCCTCATTAAGATTTGATGCAATTTTAAATTCATGACATCAAAATGATGTCAAATTCACTTACGATTAGAATTTAAAATGAAAAACTAATTTCATAGTTATCATAATTGCTACCATAGTAACATAATCATTACCAAGGACATATTTAGGCAAAGGGGGGTTCCAGTCTTCCTCCCCCTCCAAAAATTTCGATTTAAAAAAAAAAAATAGAGTCTTTAGTGAAAAATCTTAAAATTTAATAAATGGACAAAATCATTGTGGCATCATTTTTCAACCAGCACGTGACCCTCAACCAATTAATTGCAACAATAGATTCTTCTTTGAATCTGATTGGTACATATTTATATTTTCCATCAAAGTGTGACTGAAATAGCTTAGTATCGATATCGTCCATTATTTCGTGTGTGGCATATTTTTTGCTTGGGATAGTCTGCTATTCTGATTGAGTTCCGAAAGGTGTTTGAAACTTGTTACATCAAAATGACTTAGATCTATCTCACTTACGAAAATACAGAAACATGAAGTCTTATGTTTAAAATATAGTTTTATTTATTTTTTCAACGGGCAATTCTATTCATTGATACTGTTTCAAAGACAACCAAACTGCAAGATATCATACCGAAATTTTTAAGCAGCTGTTATTGAATTCAGAATCCTTCTTTACTTAAAAATTCTTTAAAAATCTCCTAATTTATATTTTCCTCCCGTTTTCTTTTAAAAGAGTGTGAAATGTATGCTCCATCATTTGACAAAAAATCAAAAAGTTATGACAGATAGAATTCAAGATGTAACAGTTTTAAAATTATTTTACAAAAATTATTGTCAAACGTAATTTCTTTTTTTTTTTTTTTTTAATTCCCAAAAATCTACAAATTTTGTTACACAGTCAGAACAAACTGTTTTTGAAAGAAAATTCTCCCCTCTATCCAATGATGCAAATATCGTTTTACTGCAAGTGTAATTACAGGTGTTATTACGTATTATGCGAGAAAAAATGCCAAAAATCGCATAAAACATAAAGTAAAACATTTTCTGATTCAAATTTCGAAAAATTCGTTCAGAGATGTGTTTGGACATGTCCTAGTGAAGCCATATACAAAATTTGGTAGGTCTGCAACCACCTGTCTTGGTGCTATGCAATCGAAAGGCACACGCCTAAGAAGATCGGAGGTCACACACATTCATAGCCAGCCAGCTACAAACTTTGTTTACTCTCGGATTTTATTATATAAGATAGATTACTTGTATTTTTTATTTATTAGTAATTAAAAACATTAACTTATTATTTGCAGACATTTATATTTGGTGCCATACTTAATCGAGATGAAACTCTTGAAAGCATCATGGATGCTGGCCAAAAAGCTGGTTTGCCATGGGCAACTGCTTCTGTACCAACACTTCCAGATCATGAGGAACCCCAGCCAAGCTCAAGCACAAAGAAACAGTCAACATGATCTATTCATTTCTCCCATTCTGTCAACTGTCATGTCATTAGCTTTATGTGTACTACACTCCCCATATTATGAGCTTCAGACATTTACAGAATTGATGCATGCATTATTCTGTGTATATTTTAATATACCAAATCTATTGTGAGTTAGACATTTCTCTTCAAATTTGTCTACTTTGCGCTAGTCATCTTTTGTTGTTTATATTCTTTTTGTTAAGGATTTTATATTCTGGGGTATATTGTGATTTTCCATTCATGTGCTGATGTATGTTAAGCTGTTTTTGTAGTGTAATAAATTTGTATACTTCATATTCTTTTAATTTATATTTTAAATGTATAATTTATTCTTTTTTTATTTTTAAATATTTTTTCTACAAAAATTATTTATGTTTGGGTAGTCACTTAATAGGATGGCATTTTCTAATATCAAGCTTCTTTTCTCTCTCCCTTCTTTTCAGAATTGTCATGTTTTTATGTTCATTTAAATAAAATAGTATTACTTATAGCTGACGTGATGATCAGATTACTTAACTATTCTATTAGGTTTTATCATAAAAATTCTAAATAATTTGATTTTATTTTGGTTGCACTGATTTTAACCCAATTTTCACTTATACAGTTGCAAATTTTAAAAAATCAGTTATATTTTCTTATTGTTGGCATCCATAAAACTGAAATCAGTGAATATTTCCTTTTGATGTTAAGAAAAGTATAATATATGTTAATAGCAATAATAATAATAATAATTACAGCAACAATAATTTAAGCTTATTGCAATTTTTTAATAAAGAAACATAAAAATGTACTTAAATTAAATCAGATAAGTTTACAAAAAAAAATATTCTAAGAATAGGAACAAATGGTTTTTTATGGATTTCAAACCAAACTTTGTGTGTAACTTTGCTTTTGTTGGGAATTAAAGTTTGATTATGTGAATTTTTTTAGATGGACAAATTTGATTTATTTGATTATTGTTTTTTCTTTTTTTATATAGAATTTGTTTATATGTGTTCATTAGCTTCCAGTTTTTGCTCCAGTAAACGGCATTAAAAAAATACAAAGATAGCATTCTTTAAATTATTATAGTTTTTTACTTTATTTTAACAAGTGATAGCATTACTTAATACCGTAAAATATTTTTCAATAAAAAGAATCAATGTTTTGTTTGTTTAAAAAATAATAATAGTAATTAGTTTTAACAAAAGAAAAATCAGCATTTTTCTCTTTAGTGTTATGTTTACCTGCATCACCCCACCCCCACCAAAAAAAAAAAAGTATAGATATAGTAAAAAGTTATAGATAACAGAATTTTGATGTTAGACAATGTCATCCATGTGGTTTCTATTGTACATGACTGCATTGGTTTTTAAGTAAGAGAAATATACAAAGCACGTGAATTGAAGATGGTTGGTATAGTTATGGAACAGCTTCATCTGCTTAACAACTGCATTTCTGCATCCTCCAAAAATATTGTTTTTACGCTGAATAACTGTAGCATACTTATAAATTTATTTTTGGTTGATCTTTAATGATCTGTTTCTTAGTGTGTGTTATGAGAACCATGTTCTGTATTTCTCTCTTGCTCTCAGTGATTCTCTTTCCAGTTTGATAAAAAAATAAAGAAAAGAAAGAGGAGGATACAATTTCTGTATTATTTTAAATAGTACATTAATAATTTATTTTAAAAATTATTTTTATAAGCTTGCAGTATCTGGTTAAAAACTTCTCCATTTGAACAGTTAACCGAGGAAATAAAAAGTATTAAATTGTATTATTAAATACATATTTGATTAAAATCTTTTAAAGTATGATTCATTTTTCTCTAAACACATTTCTTTAATAATTTTTAATTATTACTATTCTTTCAAGATAAACTAAAATGCATGTGTTCCAACTATAGCTCACGCTGTTCCATAACTGTCTGTACCTCTCACATATTATTTATAGTTGTATATTTTTCTGCTCTACTTTTAAAGCTTTATTTTAAAAATAATTTCATGTATACATGTATATCAGGGCTTTATTTTTTTTAGGTGATACTTTGTTGTTTTATAGTAGTTTAAGTATTTTTATATTTTTATTTTATCATGTTCCATGTGGAATCATTTTTATACCAGTGAAAGTGTTAACAAAATTCATATTTAGAAATATTTGTTTATTAGATTTTGAATATGACTAAGGAGAACGATTTTAACAGTAATTTATACTGTGGAAAGCTGTTAGAAATTTTTACATGTTTTGTATTAATATTCTGTTTGAAATCGATAAATTGACTCAAAATTTCATACTAGATATTATTTAAAAGTTTTAGACAAAATATTTTAGATAAGCTTAATAAGATTATTACTGTTGTCCACATTCCTCTGACTAAATTACCAAGAAATATCCGAGACAGTTATATGAAAGTGAGATTTTATCTCTAGAATTTGTCTTAGCAATATTATCAGATTTTCAGATACAATAGCATGTAGTTTTTACTTGACATGCTTGTCCAGATTTTAATCATTATATAGAAATGCCAACTTCTATGGAATTTTTATTTTAATATTTATTTTTCGAATTCTGCAGAAAGCTAATAAATGTTATTTAATAGTTTTAGTTTCCACCTGTATTTGATTTTTATTTTCTAATATAAGCATTATTACAAAATTAACTAGACACATGCAAAAATTACCAATATATATTCTCTTAAAAATTAACTACAAAAGAGATAACATATCATGAAAGGCATTTTTTACTGTGTAATTATAAGAAATGTATTTGAAATATTTATTACTTTTTTCTTTTTAGCTGATGCAACTGCTATGCACAACATACAAAAGCATGCAAAAAATATCTTAATATTTAGTTATCTTTATGCATTGGAATAATGTTCATCATATATTCAAACAAATCCATGTGAAGAGCAATTATACTGTGGCAGCTCAAGGTTTATGCCAGCTTTGTAAATTTGGAGTTTCTTGCTGAGCTTTCTGTGTTCTCTTTCAATAATATTTGAAAATTATGAACACCCCAAATGTAGTTGCACGGTGGGTTAAAAATGTGTAAGTTAATTCAATTAAACTAGGGGCCGAAGCCCCTAGGCTAGTTATGCTCGCTTTTCGTATGAGCCATTCGGTTCTTAATAATTCTTATTCGTAAAAAAGGCATAATTTCAACAGACAAAACCCAAAGATTGGATCAGATAAAATGGTACCGAGCTACACATTACTTCGTTCTTGCATGTTCCTTGAAACATAATTAAAAATAGAGTGAAGTTTAAATTTTTAAGTGAAACCTAAGGAATGTATTGTGTATTTGCCACCCATGGCAATTTTTAATGATTTGGCGACTTTGTATAGTTAATAATTAGGCGATTTTTGATTTGGGATATTCCTATAATTAATAATTAGTTCTAAGAAAATGGTACTTCAAATGTTTTTTTGATAAAAACTACGGAACAGTTAGAATAGCTTGTCACCAATGGCAACTTTTCACTATCTGGCTATTTACATATGTGCAAAACAGGTAATTACTGCTCATGTAAGGTTACTGGGAAAACCATTTGCCATATATTCATATGCATAATCCTTTGCAGAATGGAGTATTTAGCACCTCAAAATATATCATTTCGCCATGCCAAAAAGTATCGAAGCTGTACTATGACTGCTATAACGGCATAGTTAGCGCTGACAAATATTTCTACTGGTAGCAAATACCCAAGCTGAACTTAACCAGATTTACTATAATCTGCATTTTAATTATTTTTCATTTTCCGGATACTGGGGCTAACAATTTGGAACACTCACTTTAGATTCACACTGCTTGGAAAGATAGCCTTTTGCCATGCCTGAATGGCAATTTTTAAATCATTACAATTCGTTATTCTGTTTTGCACAAGCGAATAATCAGTAATTTTAAACTCCTGTTATCTAGGAGAACTTACTGTTTGAAAATCATCAACTTTGTGTAACACACTTATTTATTTCACATACTATTTAATTTGTTGTAAAACTGCTGTAATTCTACTTCATGTGATTCTACATACTTGGTATTGCTTTGTTGCAAAGGCATGAATGATTTTATGCTGCTGAAAATTGCCAAACCTGGTAACCAGTATTCTTATTTTTTCAGTTTTTTTTTTTTTTTTTTTTTTTTTTTTTTTTTTTTTTAATAATATCTTCTAAAATAATTCGAATTTCGAAATTTAAGTCACCTTAACGGCTTCCCCGTAATTTTTCCAAATCCATGGGTACCTTCATCAAAATTCAAATCCCCACGGTTTTGAAGGAGATAGCAGAACAAGCTTTTGGCAGCGGCCGTTACTTTTTTTTTTTCTTTTTTTTTAGAATAGAGAGATACAAATACATCATTGACAGACATTTCTTTAGGAAAAGAATATTTACACTACACTATAAAAGCACAAACAAATTCATTTATTATCATTTACATTTTGGTTTGTTCTTAATAGCTCATGAAAACATTTCTCAGGTCAGTACATGTTACTTACCAAGTAGGATCACACTAACGAAAAATTTATATATCATTGGCATAACCCATGTGTCGCACAAGTGACTGATAATTGAATGAAGTGATTTATGAGTGGAACACGAATAGATCTCACTGCAATTACCAACATCATAATTTTCATTTAATTTGCACTTTTTTTAATTGCTAGATGGTTTTTAATGAAATGAATGCAAAATTGTAGAAAGTAAAACCCCGTCATGAAAAAAATAATAAGAATCAGTTTTACTTTAATGCACAGCTTTGTATAAAACATGCATAATAGTGAAATAATGCTCTAGTATGTTTTGACAGAAAAAGGCCATATTTTATTTACTAGCCAAATGTTCACAGATATGAATGAAAGCAAAAATGAATAAATATTAAACATATGCAAAAGAAAAATAATTTTGAGTTGTTTTATATATATATATATAGATAGATATACTTTTGTGCTCTAAACACACATTTTTTTTTTAATTATGTTTTTCTTTTTACTACTTTAACTTTTTTTAAACCATTATGCTTTCTATTACTTGTATTTTTACCTGTTACCTCATTTTTCGTTATATTTTATTAAATCATCTCCTTCTCCTATTGTTTTTTATTCCTTTTTCTACTTACTTTGTTATTTTTACAGCTTTGTTTTTTTAGGAATAGCAGTATTCTGTTTCTTCTCAGATTTCCTTTTGTATATATTTAGTATTTACTTTTTTTCATGTTGCTTGTTGCATACTTCACTAATGAAGAGAAAATACCCATTCAGTCCCCCCAAAAATATATATCATGACCAAAACTTGACCCATCTAGATTAAATTTATTTCATCATTATAATTCTTCTTATTTCTATATGCAAAATAGAATTCAGTACAATTACATCTGAGCTACATGAGTACCGAATGGAAAATGCAAGAGAGAATGATTCACAAATTTTGATGATTCTCCATTAGGGTGTGCACTGTTTCCTTAATTTTTTGTTGGCTTAGAATTACATAACAATATGTGAATTTGTAAGTAAACATGGGAGGAGGATTATGGTGGGACTTTGAGTAGATTAACTGGGCATTTTACTTTGAAAACAGCAATTGCACCATGTGTTGCAATCAAATTACCCTGATCTTAGAAAAAAGGAAACAAAGTTTAGCGAAATAGAAAAAATTATTTTAAGAAGCCAAAATTGGGGCTTGTATGATATATATGTAATCTTTTTATACAGGCTGTCCCCAAAAGGTGGTAACAGGCTTTAATTCTTTATCTATTAGAGATAAGTGGGCAATGAAAATTGAAAAAATGTTCAAAAAAAGGTCAGAAATAAGACTCCGTTAAGAAAAAATTCCTCTTGTTCATTTACAAAAAGTTGCACTTTTAAAATTTGTATATCACCCTTCATATGAAAAAATTCCCAATCAGCAAAATGTGCCCCATACACTAACGTGGTGATGTACCAAATTTCAGCCTTTCATCTTACAACATCTCAAAGATATATTTAAAGAAAGATGACATGGGGCTATACATGATTTTGAATGTAAACATTTATTGCTAGAGTGGAAAAAAGATTTTCTTTTGTAATTTCTATACGACCCCTGAAATGCGATCATTCAACGTGATTTTGTACCTTTGAGAGCCATTGAAATGTGGTTTAAGTCAGCGTTATATTTATCTTCATATCTCTGACACTTTTAAGGATATTATTATCAAACTTTGTCACCTCGCTAGTGTATGGGACACATTAATGGAGATTTCTTTGTACAGGGGTCGCATACAAATTTTAAAAATGTAACTTTTTGAAAATTAACGAGAGGAGTTTTTTGTTGCAT
Source organism: Cheiracanthium punctorium (assembly GCA_038373885.1). Lineage (NCBI taxonomy): Eukaryota > Metazoa > Arthropoda > Arachnida > Araneae > Cheiracanthiidae > Cheiracanthium > Cheiracanthium punctorium. The sequence goes on along the minus strand of JAWZYV010013253.1, from coordinate 46,694 downwards.
AATCATTTTTCTGACCTTATTTTGAACATTTTTTCAATTTACATTACCCACTTATCTCTAATACATAAAGAACTGAAGTCAGTTACCACCTTTTTGGGACACTCTGTATGCATGTTTATTTAATGTAGCTTGTACAAAGTTATTTATTTTTATTAAATATACCACAAGTAATTGTGATTACATTTTAAAACACTTTATTTTAATCAGTCAATGCCAAAAGGAAATCAAAAGATTAATAGACTTATTTACTTTTATTGTCACAAGCTGTATGCAGAATTTTTGTTTTTTATTTTTTTAAATGGTTTATATATTTGGCATTGATTTTTCTGGTTTTTAAGTTTATATTTTACCTGAGTCATAAAAAATAATGTATTAACCAAAATAACTCCACTAATTAACCATGTTTCATATTTCTTCATCCATTAAAAAAATTCAAAACATTATTACTGGGGTAACTTAAAACCAAGAATAACAGCTCAGAGTCCTCTCCTCCATTTCTTTTATAGTATCTAGTACATTAAAAAAAAGCCTTTTACACTGTCATGACTTGTACACAATTCATACAGATGTTCTGATGATAGTTTTTTTATGCTGTGAATGTTTCAGTTTTGATATCTTGCCAGAAATTGATTTATTGAACAATTGAATTGATCATTCCAAAAGCTGTCTTGAACATGAATTATATAGGGTGTTCCAAAAAGGTGGTAACGGGCTTTAATTCTTTATCTATTAGAGATAAGTGGGAAGTGTCAGTTGAAAAAATGTTCAAAATAAGGCCAGAAGTAAGACTTAAGAAAAAATTTCTGTTGTTAATTTTAAAAAAGTTAAACTTTTTAAATTTGTATATGACCCCCGTACAAAACAATTCTCAATTAGTAAAATGTGCCCCATACTCTCATGAGGTGACATACAAAATTTGAAAATTATACCTTAAAAAAGTCAGAGATATGAAGATAAATATAACACTGACTTAAACCACTTTTCCAGGGCTCTAAAAGAGAAAAAATCACATAGAGTAATTGCATTTCAGGGGTCGTACAGAAATTACAAAAGAAAATCTTTTCTCCCCTCTAGCAATAAACGTTTACATTTAAAATCATGTATAGTCCCCGATCATCTTTCTTTAAAGATATCTCTGCGACTTTGAATAATGAAAGGCTCAAATTTGGTACATCTCCTCATTAGTGTATGGGGCACATTTACTAATTGGAGATGTTTTTGCATGGGGGTATATGCAAATTTAAAAGTGTTACTTTTTGTAAATTGGTGAGAGGATTCTTTTCTTAACGGAGTCTTATTTTCAACCTTATTTTGAACATTTTTTCAATTGACACTGCCCACTTATCTCTAATAGATAAAGAATTAAACCCTGTTGCCACCTTTTGGAACAGCCTGTAGATAGACCCATATTCTCAGTAAAAAACATATAGGTTACTACATCTTCTCCTGTTCAAATGAGATTGTGAAATAGCATTTAGCATTAAACAACCAATTGCAGAAGATGCATATGTTTGTGTTCCTTAATATTAGAAATGCATGAAAATGAGTGTTTTTAGATATACAGTGATCTCTCACTTATGTGCGAATGCAGGGGACTGCAAGAAAAATGTGCATGAGTGAAAGATGCTCATAAATGAAAAACTACAAAAAGAGACTAAAAGTGAAACATCCGTACATTGAACTACATCATATTGTTATTTAATGCTATCTATACACTGGAAAATGTAAATAAGGTAAATTTCAAAATGCAATAAATTTGTTTTTTTAATGAATTACACTACTTTTAATAAACACCAAAATAATGGAAATGGTTACATACCCAATTTTCATTTTACTCCTATTACTGCTTCTCACAAAATAATTTAAAGTCAAAAGTTGGTTTGAATGAAATAAAAAAAGGAGTGGGGGGAGAGAATTCTTGCAGTAAGCAACACATGTTTAATTGCTATTTTTTTTAATCTACTGTTTAGTTGCTGAATCTACTTTTTGAACTTGGAATATTTCTTTTGTGACACACGTAAGTGAGAAGTTCTTTCTTACTGTAGCACATAAATTAATTTGAATCATCATTGTTTTCCTATGTACCAGACAGGGACTGTGGGGAAAACATGCTTAAAAGAGAGCATGTATAAGTGAGAGATCACTGTTCCTTATTTGATTTTTAATGAATATAGCTATTATGTTCTAGCAGATTAAACTTCATTTCTTGCTAAAAACAACTTTACAATTTGCAGATTTAGTAGCCAAACCCTAATTAGTCTTTGAAAATCTACATATTTGTGTTTTGACAAATATGTATTCACTCTTTACTTTAAAATTTCTCTTTGGCTTAGGTAGCATTGAAATTTGTGAAAAGGACAATTTAGGCTTTGTGTTGTTGCTTTATATGTTGTGCATTTGTCAGTTTTCATTCTTCTTGAATGGTTAAATAACATAAGCTCGCAGTATAGTGGTCTTTTTTAAAAAAATATTTATTCATTGCTGAAAAAGACATTGGAATTATTTCTATTATAAAATCAATTTGGTCTAGCTACTTCAGGCCAGTATTCGTTAACTACTGTCTTGAAATGTTATACTAAAATTGCTTTTACAGTAGAAATATTTCCAAGAAATTTGAAATATTGTTATTTATTCTATAGAAAATATTGTCAATGTGTGGAAAATATTGAGCACAAATACTGTTTATTATTTAATATTATTATATAATCTTTAAAAGATAGTGTTGTATTCTGAAAAATGCTGTACTATTTTTGACAGCTGTGTAACGTCAGATTTTCTAGTTATGTTATAGAAGACACTTAGATTGAATGCATTGACCAACATTTTTTGCTCAAATAACAATAGCAAATATAACAACAAATTGATTTTATTTTTTAATGTAACAAATTATTTGTGTCTGTATCTGAGAAAAGTAGATACTACTTCACATTAACTAGTCTACAAATTTTCTTATTTTATGGATGTAAATCCATTGGTAAGTATTTCAATCCATATTCAGCACCAACATGGATTTATTAATACTCATAACATGGAATTATTTCAGCTCATTTACAATTCAAAATAAATAATTGATTTTAGTGTGCAACGTATTAATAAGTATAAATTTTATTCATTTAATATTTTAAACCACTAAAATGCTTTATGTTCTTGGTGTTTAGAAAAATGTATACACAATTTGAACTAGGGATGTAACGGATATCCAGCAAGTATCCTGTATCCTGCCTACCCGGCTGATTTTTCAATATCCAAAATACCGTCGGATATCCAAATCATAACTAACGGATATCTGGCTATATACTACAAAAGTTCTATCTATAATATGCATAGGACTGGATGGAAAATTATGTTTGATATAACTTCCCCTATAAACAGGATTCTACCACTAAAGCAGGTGAACAGATAGCAACCAAATTTATTTTATAGACTAACATGGGAATTGCTTAGGGAATTTTGATTAAAAAGCTTGAGTTAAAAATGTTCAGGTTGATTTTAAACATAAAAAAAAGCAAATTATTAACACTGAAAATGGATCATTTAAAATAAACACACAAATTCAACATTTGTTGAGTAGTTGTTGAGTGCATTTACAACTAGTTAGGCACATAGATTGAGTGTAGAACTGATTTCATGCTGCAAAATGCTACTTAGCAAATATTTTCTGAACTAAAAAAAAAAAAAAACTGTAGTGTCCTTGTGCAAATTTGGAGGCGATCTTCTAATCCTTTTCAGGCTGTTGTTTATAGGGGAAGTTTAATTATAAGCACTGTGTGGTATCATTTGAAAAATATGTGAATTCAGTATATGCAGTTTCTGTCATGGTAATCCCACAAATAATGTAGTTTTACACTCTCTCTGGAGTTTCTCCGATATTTTTAATTTGCTCCGGAAATCTCTGTTAATTAACAAAAAACTCTTATTCTTCTGTCTTGAAAATTTATTTATAGAGGCAGGGAGATATTTTCAATCTTCATCCGTTTGTAAATGACAATCTTTTTGGGTGCATTCCTTTATTGAAGTCTCTAGTACCTTGTGATTAAAAGTTAACCCGTATTTTACATATTTATTTTTAATTGCATTTAGTTATTTAAATTCACTTATGATTTTCTGCAAATTTCAATTGATTTTTAAGTTAAGTCTACTTAAAAACTGTACATTTAAAATGTGTTTGTGAAATACTTGCTAATGAAAATTATACCATGGCTGCTTGTGCAGACAGTTATATTGTCGCATGATATTTTAATTAGTTTAAAATAGTTGTTTTAGTTACTACTACAGTATTGTGTATGATTATCATTCTAGTTACTACTGCAGTGTATGATTATCACTCCTTACATAAAGTACTTTGATTAATCTTTTTGTGTGTGTGTGTGTGGCATGTCAAAATCAAGAGTAAAAAAGTGAAATTTTCCTAAACTTTGGAAACTGATAAAGTAAATAAAAAACTTTGTAAAAAACACACTGTGTGTTTTTTACAAAGTTTTTTATTTACTTTATCTATTCAATTATTAATCATTTCTTATTAACACCACTATTTTGAGTGTTTTTTCCATTTGGAAACTGATGTTTGAAATGATTTTCTTTTAATGAATTTGTCCCCCCGTTATGGTTCCATATAAATTTTTTTACTGTGAAAGAATGCTCATGTATTTTGAAAGCTAAATGATTAAAAAGATCTATTTTTGTTTTTTAACTTGTAGTTTAAAAAAATTATTTTAATTAAAGAAATTTAATGCATAACCTTAAAAATTATGTTCTATACCTGTGTAAAGCAATACAAGAAAGCATTATAATTTCATTATAAATATTTAAAAGGTGAATTACTTTTTATTTATCAGACTCAAAGTAATTTAACTTAAAATAAAACTAAAAATTACATAATGTAAATTAATATTAAAATTACATAATGTAAATTAATATTAATGATTAAATGATTAAAACAAAAAAGGCATTAAACCTATGTTTGGAGGGGGGAAAAAACGTATTTATCATAGGTATCTTATCAAAATAGATATCTTATTCTTAAATAGATAAAAAAATATGCATTTCTTTGTAAAAATAATCTACAATTATAGGCATATTAATAAATGTGTCATGGTTAAAATTTATTTGCTTCTGCCAGTAGTATGCACATAAAAAGTATATTTTAACTGTTTGCATTTTAAGTAACATTTTTATGTACATATATGTAAACATATTTAGTTTTTGTAAATTATAAGTCAATTATTGAAAAATACTTTAATGATGTGTGAAACATGTTTGCAATTTATTGTTCTGATGTCATTATATGAAAACATGAGAAAACACGCTTAATAACTAAATACATATTTAGTGCCGGATATCAATCTGATATCCGGTCAGATATCTGTATCCGGCTGCCAAAGGAGCTCCGGATATCCGGTATCTGGCAAAATCAATATCTGTTACATCCCTAGTTTGAAATGTTACAGAAAATAAGTTTTCAGACCTACAAGGTTAAATTTCTGGGAAAATTGAGACTGTAATCCAGTTTGAAAAATAGTGTACTTTCTGGTCAAACTGAATTTTTCAAATAGTTTTTCAGTATCATGTAACGACTTTCTTTCACTGTTAAAATCTAAAATATATATCTATCATTGATATTACTTTCTTGTCATTTATTAAAGTTGCACAGCTTATGATTAGAGAAGAACAATGACTCCACCTGTTAAGAAAACATACCATTACTTCTTCCTGTAATTTAACCTTGTAGGTAAAGAAATTCAATTCTACAGCAATTCAAAATATATGTGCGTTTTTCTGGTGCACCATGTATAATAATGAAAATAAGTTGTGTTGTATAAATTATATGAGTAGAATCAAAATCTGTAAGTTAATGTAGCATATATAAATATAAAAGCCAGGGTATACTTAAGTATTATGCTGGGGGATTCGAAACAGATGTTACAGTGACTATGTGTTAAACTGTGAATGATCAAAACATACTTACAGTTAGAAAAGTTTGTCAAATTTAGAGTAGCTTTTAGGTATGGCAATTTTTTTACAAGAGGCATTATACATATTAAAATAAGAAATTTAATTTTTATACAGTCCCTCATTTCTTATCACAAATGTTTTATGAAAATATTGCTATGTGTCTAAGAAAGTAAATTTAAAAAATCCCATGTTTCTGAGTGAAATAGTTACTACAGCGAAATTTACTGTTAAAAATTATGATTTACAATGCTTTGCGTGCTGTATAGACATCCATTTTCTGTTGGAAAATGGTAATTAAACACATTCAAACTGATGAAATTGACAGGTTTAGTTTTATCTGAACTGATAGGTACTGCATAATGGAATTCTTGATAATTTAGTATTTTAGAGGTCATCCACTAGTTATGTCATGCTTCCAGAGAAGAAATTTCAAAGTGTAATAGAAAATGTCAGAGAAAATGCTGTGGGTTAACTTTCACTAGAAACTGACAGATATACATCATAGGAAAATTCTAGCTAAAATAGAATTTCCAGAGGTCAAATGTTTGTAGCTGTCAAGTGACCACTAACATAAATTAATGTCAGTTGAAAAGTAATTTTGATGTTTAATTGTACTTGGCAACAAATGCTAAAATTTTTAACTTCTGATATCTCAGTAACTGTTCCACTGAGAAATTCCACTCTGGAAGCATGACATAACTAGTTTTTTATTTACTTTTTTGAACACAGAGCAACATTTACCCAAATAAAATGACTGAAAATGAAGGAACATATAAAAATTAAATTTTGTAATTTAAAATGTATACAGCCTCTGGTAAAAAAAATTGCTTTATCTGAAAGCTACTCTAAAATTGATGAACTTTTCTAATTAAAAGTATCTTTCAATCACTTTCCGTTTAAAAGATAATCTCTAACATCTATTTTATATCACCCGGTATAGCATTAATAGAGGAGAATTATATTTATATGGCTTTAGAGGATATTACTGTAGATGAAATGATTTCATGTAAACTATATTTGTGTATCATTTGTAAGGTACTAGTATAGTGATGTACTATACCAGTACTTTACAAATATATGTTGAAATTCTGTGCTATCACATTAAGCATGAACATGAATTACTTAAACATTTTTTACACTTATGTATCTTACACTTTCATTTTTATGTTCCAACAAACTTTTTATATATGGCATAAAATTTGCCTGCTTTTTCTCATGTTTCTATCTTTCTCGCAAAAATTTCTTATTAATGTTATTTTTTATTGTTAGCTTTTAACACTTTGAATTTATGATTGAGTTGAAAATTTCCCAGTCTTGAAATATAAAGCCTAAAATTTAAGAGATAATTTACTAAGTTCAATTGTGTTATGAAAAATTCATAAAAAGATGTCATTTACTATTTTTTTAAATAATTTGGAATTTTTAAGGATGGTATATATGTAATTACACTTTAGAAGCATCACCAGATATCAGTAATTTAATACAATTTTAAGCAAACTTTTGTGATCCCATAGAACCAACAAGAAAAAATAAAAATGGTGTTTGGGTACATGGGCATTACAACAGGGTTTTATTGTAAACAGCTACACAGTGGGTGATCCCCTCACCCTCATATTCTGCCTTGATTATTAATAAAGAATGGGGAAAAGAACATATTTTATTTTCCATCCTCCCCCATCCCACTATAATAAGCAGGTGGAGATGTTTATGTGTATAAATGTATTTGCACTTGTTTTCTCCTAACATAGAAAAATAATGTAGTTAGTTATTTTACAAGTATTAAATTTGTTACTTTACAGCAGTAAAATTCAGTACGGTGTCTGTTCCTTTGTAGCAGAGATTTTTTTTTCTTATAGTTATTGTAAAGAATGAAAGATAGTTTTGGTATTTTAATATAAATTTCAAAGAAAAATCAATACACAATGTGTGAAATTTGTTAATTGAAATAAGCAAATTTTTCTGTTTTATGTTGATATGTGTTATTTTATAGGGAATTCTGCTGTTAGTTGTTAATTTCTCTTAAGTTTATCTATCTAAGTATTTTTTATTTTAAGTACCTGATACATTGTTTTCGTAGTTGTAATTTTGTGCATATAAATTATATAAAAATGGGAAAATATATGTAATCAATCATCATACTATAAGAACTTTATTCTTATTTTATTGCTGTAATGTCTTTTTTTTTAAGGCAATTACAGTACACAAGTTTGAAAATATAAGTTAGTTTTCTTTTAATCATGTTAAAACATATATAGTTTTTTTTTAATTAAATCTTTTACATAATGGCCTTAATTTGGTATGAATAGAAAATGTATTACAATTTTTTTCATCCTTTTATGAACACATAAATAAAGAGAACATCTTTAGCTGATAAGAAAGTTACTGCTGTAAATAATAAGTGCTGCATATTTATTTTTTACCATACCATTAAAAAGCAGTTTTGGGGAGGGCATTTGTCTATTTTGATTTATATTGTTATAATTGAGAATAAGTATCTTTCTTTTTATCTAAAAATAATTTTTGCGTCTATTTCCTGAATAAAAGTGATTATTGTTTTATCTGGTGAGGAATAGTTAGAATTTGCAAACATTCAAAAAAGTAATTTTTGACCATTTTCATGTTGAAAATGTAAATGTTGCTATTACATCATGTAGGAGTTTCTTTTTTTTTAACACCTAGAAACACTTTTATAATTATTATTATTTAAAAGCTATTGAAACTGCAGTAAAATACTGTGATATTCAGTGGATTTCTATGAAATTTGCATGGATGATGTGGTTGTGTCGCACATCTGATGAATATTTGTTTTTTTTTCCACACTATTTTTATTTATTTTTTGTGACCTTTGTGATGTTTGACTTTTCTATTTTAAATTATAATAGTACTTTTTAATAATAAAACAGGAACTTTCATTCGTTACATAGATTTTCATCCCCCTCGGATTTTTTAAATTTATTTTTTTCTATTGAGGAGCTGTGTTAGACATGCTATTTGTTATATATAAATAATTTAGTTACATACTATTTTTTCAAAAGTAGAATATAATTATTGGGAATTCTTTTCAGTTGAATCTTGAAGATAGGTTAAATTGTTCTCACTTATGCTTTTTGCATATTTATTTACTTGATAAAACTGGATATTCGTGGAAGTGAGAAAATTTTTCTTCTTTTACAGTTTGCATTGTGAAACTTTTACTGCATATTTTCATACTTTTTGCAGTAATACTTTGATTTCCAATGTATAAATCTGAAATATGCATTGTTATTATAATGAATATATTTTTTAAACTCCTGTTATTTGTTGGTATGGATCTTTAAGAGTTGGCATCTCTGCAGTATGTTAGATTTTATTTTTCAATTTTATTTTTGTTACTGTGCATTGCTGTTAACCGTCCATGTTTTAAAGTTATAGATATTTTAAAGATTATTTCTTGAAATTATCTTTTTTTTTATTTTTTAATAAATTTCCAACATATTTTATCCTTTTTTGAAAAAAAACTTATTACTCAAACTTTTAAAGCTACTAAGGTGTAGTAGCTATATTAGATGAAAAATTGGACTTGGATATTACAAAATTCACTCATTTTATTTATTTGTTTAATTTTATACAGATACACTTAAAATGGTTATTATATGCTTAAAAGTATATTTTTATGCCTAATGTGTAACATCTAAAATTTTAACCTATTCATAAATTAGCATCTTATTAAAGCATTTATATTATTTTTAGCATTATAAAACTGCAAGTCATGCAAAGCTGTTATACGAAGACAGCTTCTTATTAAAATATGTCTCTAACCTTTTAGAAAGTAAACTATTTATTATTTTCCTTTTTTATTATTAATTCTTTTTCTAACTACTGTATCAGCCAATACATAATGTGATTGATATAATTTGCTATGTTAAAATAAACTATTTGTAAGTTGCTATTTCAGAAATGCTATAATTAGTGCTAAAAATTGTATTGGTACATTACTTGAAGATTTAATGGCAGGTTTAAAATTTTTTTATAGTTTATAGAATTTTCAAAGCTACAAAAATTGAAATTTACTTTTTGCTACAATATTTTTAAAAATCATCCAAATGTGTGCACTTTCATTATAATCAAAATTTATTAAATTGATTTTTTATAAATAATTTTTCTAGCTTATATGCTTAGATTGATATTGCTGTATGAATATGCCTAAAAATATAGCCCTGTGCATGTCCAATAGTCTGTTTTTCTTTGGATTATATTTTGAAATAGAATATATTTTAATATTACGCTTTTCGGTTTTACAGAATCAAAAAAATCACATATACAGGGTGTCTACTGGCAACTCAAAAGAAAACGTTTGCTGCTAAATTAAAGATAAGGCAACTTGAGATACTTTTTTGATTGAAAAATGCCATTTTTATACTATTTTCAGATATTCTGAGACTTTTTCTTTACTCCATGCAACTAATTTAGCAATTGGAAAATTACAAAATTTGTTATTTCCCTTTCCTTTCTAAATTTTATCCACTATCAGAGTGATTCGTAAAAACCTCTGTAGATCTATCTGTCTATTTTTATTATTATTATTTTTTTTTTTTTATTTATTTTTTTTCCAGTTACATCTATTCTGAGGGTGCCAAGCAGTGATTGGGTCATGATACATTTTTGCTACTCTTTTGGTTATTAAAATAAAAGTGTTCTATTTTGGCTACTTTTTTTATGTTGGTGGGGCAACTAATGCTACCTCTCCCCCCCACACACACACTCCTGAAAATGGCGTACACCCTGTATATATCTATAAAATATTTTTTTAAATTAATTTCTTTATCTTTTTAAATTTCAGAACTTGAAAAGATCTGAAACTAATATGTACAAAAATGTCATAAATTAAAGAGTATTAAATTATTAATAATTAAAACAGTTTTTTTCCTAGGCAAACAAGTATAAAATGATTCATCTATGCAAATATTAGTAAAAGCACTTAGGAATACTTCGTAAAAGACTGTATACAACCCAACCTAACTTTGAGGAAACCTAAATATACTTATTACTTTTGAATCGCATTACATGGTAATTGTCTATAACAATAAAATTATTCAATGTTGATTATATTATTACACTGGAACAAAACCAATGGAATATTCCTGAGTATTACACTGGAATAAAAACTTACATTGACTTATAAAATTTCATTTACATTACAGAGTGAAAATCAAATTTAAGGCAAAAATTTATTTTGAGCTTAGCTTGTCTGAAAACATTCGTCTTAATAATAGTATTTGTAAATAAGCTATATGCACTAAAACCACTGAAATATTCTTTAGAAGATTAACAAATTATTTGTAGTTTATAAGTATTCAAATTTAAACTTTCTTCTAAATTTCTACATTTATGCCTCAACTTCTTTTTCTTCAAATACATACTTATTTCTCCATTGTTTAGGGCTTCTACTGGAGTTTAATTGTTTCTTAAAATTGCTTTAATTGCAATTTGACATTATTAATAAATTTTCAATTCCAGCAATATCCACACAGTATTTTTAATTGTAAAATCATTAAAAATGCTTTTATAAAATTACAAAAATGAAATATGATAGTATTTTTAAAAATCTACCTTTTTCCTTCTTCTCATTTGGAAAAATAAAGCATTTCCATGTGGGCTTTACAAATGTGACAAACAACAAAATCAATTAAAGTGGAAAAGGCAGAATGTACTACAACATAGCAAAGGGAAAAAAACTGTATAACCAATCATTCTTCTCTTTCAGGAGATTCCCCACTGACTTTTTCCACAATCAAAAGACTCTTTCATTCTTTCTTTCCATACATAATTAATCATATAGTTGTTAATATAATAAAAGAATATTATTATATATAGCTATTCTTGTTGGCTAATATGCCACCTCTTCTTTATAGCTGTGTTGTTTTGTCTTTCTGTTGTCTAAGGAATATGTCTTCATGGCTTATAAACTTCAATTTTATATAATTTATCAATCAAATTTTATTATTATTAATTTATTTGTCAAATTTTGATTTATCCTTTATTTCATTTATCAAGTTAGTACTAGCTTTTAAATGCATTATTAAAGTCATTCTCATATACTTGTAACCTCATCTATGGTTGTAATCTTTAACTTTACTGATGATTCTCTGTATCAACTAAACTTTGTTTTTCAGGTTCATTCATGCACTCCATTAAAAACACTCAAAAATTTGCTTATAAAAAAAGGTTTTATCTGTAGTTGTAGTATTAGTCAGTTTTATTGTATATTAAAAAGCTATAAAAATTACTATTATGGCCCCATAATAATTTTGCCTTTTAGTTGGTCACATTGAAACGTGAAAAAAGAAAAGCCAACCCCCCTCCATTTTATATGTAAAAATATGCCTCTTTATATATATCTTAAAACTGTATATCAGTACAAACATTGTTCCTTTTTTTTATTAATACTTATAATTACAATATGCCAAATAAACTGCCATCTCATTACTGTGCAAATGCTACACATGACATTGCAGTCAAGTGCCAAATTTCTCTTTTTGAGCTAGTTCAGATATCTATGTTGACTTTATTCAGACTAAAAGATGCAAATTAATTTGTATATATTATGAATCTGTAATCTAAAATTACAAATTTATCTTTGTTAGTTCTTGGAAAATTGCATCATGATATGTTTATTATGAGAATATTGCAATTTACATGTTATCCAGTAAAGTTATAACAAATTTTACGACTATCATGTTCAGAATTTAACCTATTAATTTTACCACAAAATGTTAAACACACAATCAAATTAAAGTGCTCAACCCTTTATTTCATTCATAAAATTGTAAGTTCAATAGAAAAAAAAAAAAAAAAAATATATATATATATATATATATATAAACTGTATCGGTTATTTTTAAAATAATGTTTGATAAGAAATCTTAAAATCAAAATTCTCTATATATGTATGAAAAGGCAACCAAGCTTCAAAATAATTGTCATGTATGAAATCAATATTCTTCAGTCAACAAGAATTCACAGTAGACGAGAATGTTACAAGTAGGGATGCGGGAAACGGGGCATGCATTTGGTAGTTTAGTAGCAATTTATAAAATACCATTTTCATGGTAGAAAAGTAGTATGTACTGTGTTTTTCAGTTATTAGATTAGATTACTTTTAATCCATTGTGTAAAAAGAACAAATATATTATTTATAGATAGATCAATGCAGTCAAACCTTATTAAGATGAAGTCAAAGGGTAGCAAAAATCTTTTCATATTAACTGATAAAGCAGCAAAACAAAAGGCATGATGTGATTAAGGAAATGCTTTTCTTCATCATCTTAACAAGGTTCAACTGTATACATACTATATATATTTACAATTGCTTTTCAATAGTTTAAATTAACCAGTATTAGGATTAAAGATATAAATAGCTACAAGGGACTACTGTTGATCTTTTTTTTGGGGGGGGGGGGCATTACTGTGAATATGTTTATGCTAGTCTCATTTACCTTTCAATATTTTAAAAAAAAGCTGTTGATTAAAAAAAACAATTTTAGGCTAAGTAAAATAAAACACATTGTTTAATCACACATGTATAAAAAAAAAATAGTACAAAACAGACATTTCAGGTATTATTAGGTGCTGCTCTTCTTCAGTTGCAGAATGGCACTCCCTTTTATCACTCAAAATGTACATTCTGTAGTATTTTTCATATACACGTATTTAAATACCTCTCTTTTTAATTTAATCTTAACATCAGCTTTTTTATGTGTGTTCGATTATCAGTTTTAATCTATTTATTAAGTAAATTTTGTAAAGTAATAAATAGACCACGGATTATATGCACTTAAAAAGTGGCAGAATATGCATCAAAAAATCTAAAAATATGCACTAAAAATCTGAAAGTATGCACCAAATAACTGAAAAAATATTCACATATTAACAGAAAATAAAAAAGTATTTACTTGTGAAAGTATTTTCCATCACTTACCTTGTAATTATGACACATTTTTTTCTCTTTGAAACTTCAAAACATCATGAAAGACAGAATGAGTAATTTTTGTTGCAATACACAGCTAAGTGTTTTTCTAAATTTTCAATAGTAAGGCTTTGTCTTTTATCATCTAAAAACATTTTATATGCTGAAAATGCTTTTTCAACTTCATCGAATGTCACTGGACAGTACTTATAATATTTCGCTTTGGATGGTCCTACTTTTTCCGGTAATTCACTCTCCTCACCATTAATAAAATTATTTATTTTATTCTCTGCCAAAAATGTTAACTATTTATAATAAAATTCAGTTTCTCACTGATTTCTTCTAATGTCTAACGCATTCCTCTACTTTTACAACTTGACTCATTACATCACTCAGAAGCAGATTTTGTATTCTAATTTTGTGATGTCTGATGTTAAGAAAAAAAAATGTGTTTCGATTATCGATAGACCTTTTCAAATAGACATATCGCAAAGCATTTCTTCCACACTGAAAAAAGGAGAAGAATCGACGTACAAATAAACTAATTATGTCAGGCACTTCAAAATTTTGAAACTGTCTCTTTACAAGCTGTACAACATACTGAAATAAATGATAAACCTGTATTAGCTTCAAAACTTTTTGAAAATATTCTTAAAAATTGGAAATTTTTGCAAAACGTGTCACTCTTCGAAAAATCCTGCAGCTCAGAACCATGTTTAAGAATTTTTTCTGAAAATTTCACAAAAGCCACAGCTTTTTCGCTTATTACAGTGTGTAAAGCAGCTTATGAAGAACCACCTGGAATTTTTTGGAGACCGTGGTGCTATTAGTTTATTTCAACTTGTGTACCAAGTCTAAAAACAGTTTTTTTCCTTCAAAGAACAGCCTTAACTACATTTTTATGGAGTTAGATCTTGTCCATAATCAGAAATCCACGTCTTCATCAGGGTTGACATGCTTGCTTTCATTCTGAAATTTTAATATATAGGATGACTTAATTTAAATTTTTGCAAATGCACACGAAAAAAAATTGAAAGCGTATATGCTATTTTGCTGGGAACCTGAGGTTGTATAAATGTTTCAAAGGGTGGGACTTAAAGAGTTAAAAGGGGAAAAAATTGTAAGGAGGGTAAAAAAAAGTTACAAATTCAAAGCTAAAGAGATTGAAATATGCATCCACAGAGAAAATGCGTCATTTTATGCAAAATCATCAAAAACACCTGAAATATGCAAATATGCGATTGCATATAATCCGCTGTCTGGTAATAAATATTAATTTGCAAGGAATGTTTTTTACCCTAATATTAACTAATTATATTAAATTAGATTCATTTTGGCTTTTTATATTTTTGAGTTATATTACATTGTATAATCCATTATTTTAAGTTAATCAGACAAAAGCAACTTTTTAAATATATATATATGTATGTATAAATACTTATTTGAAAATTTTATTCAAAAAAATTCTTCACTAGCTTCTTTTTGTCTTATTAATTTTATAGTACTGTAAATGTGTTTAAATGTCAAACAGGTACATTTATACTCATTCAAAAATAATTATTTTTCTTTTATGCATCCAAATCTTTATAAATAGTTAGTATCAACTTAAAAAATTAAGGAATGGTAATTGCAGTAAAGCACTGTTTATTTGTTTCTTATTTATACTTCATTTCATCAAGTCCTGATTAGTGCCGGTCCAAGGTATCTTTCCTTGCAAAGTAGAAAAATGTGCTCCCTCCCCCACTTATGTAATTAGAAAAGTTTTCAGGGGGTAAAAAGAGGATTTCAATAATATATAGTAAAGCACCGCTTATACGTTTCTCATTTTTATGACATTTATACATCGCTTTCGTGAAGTCGCGATTCATTCCTATTCTTTTTAATGCAAAAATTCATTTATAAGACGCACAATGGCACAATTTCCATTATACCTCATTTTTCACCTTCTGAAACTCCAAACATTTTCTTTCTCAGTCATTATTTTTCAATTTAGAGAGAAACTTTTCCTAGAAAAACATATAATAAAGGATCTAACGAGGGATTTACCTTTTACTACGTTACTTTAAACATGCAGTCAACTGTATTGAAGCAAGATTTCATGAACTTAATTGAACCCCTAATATTGTAATTAATACTTAAAGATACTCAGACGAGTATGAAAGATTTTTTTAACTATGTGTATTATATTTATACTAAAGGTATGTAGCATTTAAGATATAGTACAACAAAGGTATGATGTGGTTCATTTTTATAAGTGTTTGTTTTTTTAAATCTGTTAAGCTTTCATTATACTTGTACATGAAAAAAAAAACTAAAATTATTATTTTTACACTTGAAAGACATATGAATGGTGCTTACTATACATGTGTATGTATATATGTATTGTATATATATAAAGTTCTTTAGGTGTGTTTCTCTCCCCCCCCCCTTCCCCTAGAGTTGGCACCTGGTGTGGTCGCACCGTTCATCCCACCCTAGGACCGGCTCAGGTCTTGATTCATTGTACAAAGCAAAAGATGCTGGAATAATCAAAGAGATTCAAATATACTTGCTTATTCCTTCAGTTCTTATTTCTTCGGTGATTAAGGATTATTTTAATTGTATACCTACTTACATGCACATAAATTTTATAAAATAAGCAGTATATATTTAGTATTTAGATATGTAGTAAACATGATTTCTGTCCCTTTTAGTATAAATGTTTAATTTCTTACATTCTGTGTAAAAAGTATATAATGATATACTGAAAAGTTTTAAATATTCATTTTTAAAATTATTAAGAAAGTAAGTGCATTATTAAGATTAAAATTTTTGCTTTATTAACATTTTGATTATTTGTCTTTTCATTTATACGCTAGTCCCTTGAAACAGATATAAATGGTGCTTTTCTGTGAATAGTGAATTACAAGATATGTAAGTTAATCTGAATGATGAAATAAGTATTTAGATAGTTAAAAATTTGCTCTTTAACCTATAAGTTAAAAATATCATATCACTTAATTGAGGTGTGTGTGAATGATCTAGTTTTATTTTTTAGAAAAGCTTGTAAACTATTCCCTTTTTAGTTAAGGACATATGCATGCATAATCTATATGTTTAACTGAAAAATAAAATCATTCTTTCTTTGCTTATTCCAGATAATTAGGTTTTTTAAGACTTTCATTAGTGCTATAACTTGCAAAGGAGGGATTCTAAGAAGATATTATTCCTCGTAAAAATAGTTTAAACTCACTTCATAAATTGATTTTCATTTTAAAGGTTATACAAAATGAATATTTAAAGAGCATTTAACCCATATTATTCTAATTTTTTTTTAGAAAAATATTTTGAATTTAGACATTAAAGCTTGTTTTAGCCGAGTAATATTAAACACTTCTGTTGTTTTCAGAATCATATCTGCATATTTTATGAAATACAGTGGGTGCATAAATGTAAAACTAGGCACTAACTTGAAGGTTATAATCATGATGGCAAGAAATAAATATTAAAATATCACTAATGTTGTTGCAGTGCATTAATGCTAGATTAACAAAGGTTAATGTTTCAGAATCATATACACTATCTGATAGGTAATAATTAAATGCCCTTAAAATGAAATAGTGATATTTAAGGCTATACTGCCTGTGCCCTCTAACCCTTTATTACTTATTTTTACTTCCCTTGATGACTACTCTTTATAAGAAAACAAGGTCATCAAATGTATGATATATACCTTAATACCCTCTAGTATTAAGATATACAGTTTACAATATGCTTTTAAAGTGTATTTTTATTTTAGTAGAATTAAAATATTTTGTTGAAGTAAGCAAAATGCTGTTACTGATTATTCAATTAATAAAGTATTTATAAAAATTAGTTCATTCATTCTGCCCATATAAGCACTGTGACAAGTTATTAATAATACATTTTTTTTTTTTGTTTATCAAAATATGAGTTAATTTCAACCTTTCAGTTTGTATATCAGAACAAAATGTCTGTGGAGTATATTACATTGTATAGTTGAAGTAAATATATGCTGTGCATTTTATTTCTTTATAAAGGAATAAGAAATTTATGTGTGTATTTACTTAAATAACTTGTAACTCTTCTGCATCTATCAAGAACATTTGTTTATTTATTTATGAAGGACTGCTGTCTAAATATTAGCAGATGATGTTTAATTTAGTATGCTGATGCAAATTGTAGTTGCCATTACATGAAATGTAATATGTAGCGGAATTTCTTATTTTAGATAGGTTATAAGGAATTTAAAAGTAAAAGTTTATGATGCTTTAATACTACATACTAAATGGCCATCCGTTTAATTTCATGGTATTTAAAAATAAGAGTTTATGACGCTTTAATGCTATATACTAAATGGCCATCTGTTTAGTTACATGGTTATTTGTGTATAGATATTATCCAGTGAATTTTTTATGTGGTTAATAGTTGTAATTTCAAATTTTGCAAATGTATTACAGTTAATTGTTTTGTCAACTAAATGTGTGTTCCCATAAAGGTAAACTGGATTTGTCAAAAGAAGTCAGACATAATGGAATTTTTGTTGCAGATTTTAACAGAAAAAAGCAAATTAATAAAATCTGCAGATTCTGCATAAGGAACATAAAAATGACTATTTTATTCCATTAGAAAGCAGTACTTAATGTGTCAGACTTTGGGGGGTTGGGGGGGGGGGAACACTGCTAGTAGGAAAATATTTTGTTCTTATGAATTACAACTTTCATTATTTTAACTATTAATTACATATAAAATTTCCATCTCCATCCCAGTTGCAAAACATTATTTAGAATTTTGTACCAGTATTGAGGTGTTATAAAATATGCTTGAGGTTTGAAATATTTCAAATGTAAAATCTCTATTGAGTAAATATTAGCATTCTATTAGAAATATTTACAGTGTATTCCTAATATTGAGTAAATATATTTTTTTATCAAAATCCTTCAGTTTTGGTATAATGTTGCAAGACAATGTTATTTTTCTGCTAGAGTACGTCATGCTATCCTCCTCCCTTCATTTCTAGCATCATTTGCTTCCTCTCCAATAATAGAGTAAAAAAAAACCTGTTATAAATAAATAACTAAAAGTGTGGTTATTGAATTATGCATCTGAACTTTTTTAAGTTTATCACTGTCTAATATTAAGGATGATGCATGTTTAATACTTAATTAGATCTGTAAAGAAATATTTGAGTAAGGTTTCATACAACTTTAATTAACATCCATCATATATAACCTTATTTTAAATAATAAGTTTCCTCGTGATATGCACAAATAATAATAATAATAATCTACTCAATATTTTGATAGCAAAAAATGATCTTTACATCTAAATATGCAGTTCTCAAATTTTCTTCATGTCTGGGGAGGTAAGTGTGGATTGATATTAATGAAAGATCTACTGTAAATGATCCACATGTCTATGTAAACTTTATTGATGGATTAAGATGTTTTTTTTTTTAGTATAACCTTATGACCTACAAATCTGTTGATGCAGCTTTGTATATGTAAATGCATGTTTCAGTGTGATTGAGCTATGATGGTGATCAGAAATATATTTTTAAACTCACTAAACAAAATAAATGTTTTTTAAAAAAACTATACATGCTCTACATTATGTGCATATACAAATATGTCAGCTTTAAACTGCTACAACATCACGCAATTGTATCAGATATTTATGTCTTAGAATTTCAGTATGTTATATTTTCCATATCAAAGTGTTTATCAATGACTAGTACTATTTATTTCTTGTATCTATATACTACAAGTTGCTTATTGTTCTTATTGATGTATAAACAAAATATGTAGAATCTCATGTACATGAACATGCTTAGCATGATTTCGTGACGTAAATTGTTTTCAATGTAAATGTAAAATGAATATGGTTTGCATCTGACAACCATAACTTAAACAAAATTCTAATTAACTTGAAAGTTCATGTTAACAGGGTTCTACCCACACATTTACAAGAGTACTGCTGAAGAACTTTAATCTTCTGTTGTATACATACAAACTTTGTGTTACAATATGCTGTATTCCCTCATTTCATGGAAACTTAAAATCATATTTCAACTTTTATCTTATTTTTCCCACTGTCTCTTAAGTTTAATGCTGTTTGCACCCTATCCTGCTTAGTAGCAACAAATTCATGCCATAGGGATTTTAAATTTTTTTTTATCAGTTTTGATGCATTCAGCATGGGTTTTTTTTTTTTTTTTGGGGGGGGGGGGTGCATAAAACTTGAAAAATTCTCTGGAATTCTTAAGAGCTTTCTTTAATAGTTAGCCCCTCCCAAAAAGTATCCACTACTGAGAAGCCCTGATGTTATAACATCATAATTTTGTATGTGACTCCATAAGTTGTCCCTGTACTCAGCAGTACTCATTGTATCCACATATAATTTGTGAGATGGAAAATGTTTTACTGTTTATTTAATGAGGAATCATTTAGCATTTGTGATCTTGTTGTCTTAAAGATGTTGATTAAGACTGAACAATCTATTGTCTGCTTACATGCATAAACTATATTTAAATTTAAAAATAGATTGCTGATGAAAATGTTTCTATGCCAGTTTTGTAATTTGTGATACATATATATCTATATAAAAAATGAAAAATGTTAATTGAAATATCCTGAAAAGTCTGTATTGTTGGTGTTGTGCAGCACTATTGTATACTTAAATAAGTGGATCAGAGAAATATTTTTAGATTCTTGCATGTATAAAAGCTATAAGATGTTGTCCTTGAACCATCAAGCAGTTTTATTCAATATTGTGAACATTCATGATCTGATCAAATACCCAGTAAGCAGTTCCATAAAAATGCTGCTGTTTTGTAAAACAGTGATGTTTGTAATAAATTTATTTTTGTTAAATGTTTATTTCTTTCTCTAACTATATATAAAGCAGAACAAATGAATAATTTTTAGTATATGCCAGCTTAGACAGTGAGGACATCGGCTGAGAATATGAAAGTGTTTTTTATTTTTCTTGTGCATACTTGATTATTGTTTATTCACTATGAATTATTTTTAATATAGTTTTAGTTAAAGAAATTCTTTACCTTGTTACCTTTAAAGACAGCAGATTTAACCATGATGGGGAAAAGTTGTTTGTGTTAGATATTTATACAGTGCTAATCAGTAGCGTACCCAGGATTTTATTACAGGGAGAGGGGGTAGTTATCAAATTGTAAGCTAAATATCAAACTGTAAGCTAAGTAAAATGTCCCATTTCGGGGGAGTGCTGCAGCTCCCCCTGCCCCCCACCCCCACCCCTCTGGCTATGCCCCTGGTGCTAATGATTTTGAAGGGATCCTTTTTGATTAAGAAATTAACCATCTGTTTTTGAAGTGGCACCATTAACTAGATTTATCAATCATATATAAGATTGACACTGGCCTTAGAGATCCTGGTAAGGCAATTTTCAGTCAATTGGTAAAGAAGATGTAGTTAAGTGCTAAGTGAATATTTTTAAATTAATTTTTGTAATTTGTTTAAAAAACAGTTGCTTTGACCAAGCAAAGTTATTTCTGTAATTGTTTTTAATGTAAATTTAATATAGTTTATATAATTTTTTTTTAATTGACTACTATGCAATCGTGTTTTTCATATTTTTAAAACTAAATTTGTAAACAATCTAGATTTGTGTGATAAGTTTCCAGTAAGCAGCACAAGAAAATTCAGACAATAAACTTTTCTCAACATTTTTTCAATCTGCACTTTTATTATCCAGTCAAAATTTGAACTGTTGTCTTTACAAGATGGAGAAAATCATGTTTATCGTCAGCTAATAGATATTGCTATCTTAGGTAAATAAGAGATGTTATAATAGCTCTTCCAGATTTTCAGCTATTCTCTATCTGGAGATTGTATACCAGTATCGTACTTCTATATAGTTTCAAGCTCTTAATTCCATGCTGACGTACAGTAATACTTCGATACTCTAGCAGAATAACTCTACTAATTCCTGGGTTCTTTGTTCTAAAGTCCAGTTGGTGTAGAAAATTCTAGAAAAGAGTCCATTTGTCAGGTTGGAACACAAACTTTATTGCTTCTAAAACTTCATTGAACAATCAGCTGTACAAAATTCACAGGCACTAATGGCCAGTAGCTATTTTATAACAGTCCACTCAGTACCAAAGCTTTCACAAATGCTGTAATCCTCGCACAAAATAACACTAATAGTCCCTCAAAACTCAACAATGAAGAGTTTATACACAGCACTTAAATATCAGCTTTGAAAATAAGTGAAAATACCACTTCTATAGTGTCAATATAAAGAGTAACGTAACAAACTCACTCGATGAACACCGACTCAAAGGGTGGGGGGAGCCCAATGCTTTTATAGGTGTCGCAGAAGCTACAAGGAGTTTCTGAAAGAATGTTTCTCGAAGATTCCACATAAAGTGGGAATTTTGATTACGTCATAGAAAATAAATATTAGGCTATTCTGCATGTTAATGCAGAAAAACTAACTTTACAAGCCCCATTGGGAAAAATGCGCCAAATGACCAAAATGTCGCCATGCTTGGCGACTTTTGGCAAAATATTGCTGAATTTGGCACCAAAAATAAGACCCCAAAAGTGAAGTTACCGAAGGCCTAGGACCAATATTTCTCAAGATTTCTAGAAGCTGCTAAAGAAATCAATGAGGAAATCCGAACCTCTGTATCTCCAGCTCTAGTTGACTGATTTTGATCCAACAAAAAACAAAATTTAACTATTTGAAGCGTGGTATACGAATTTTGAACTACTTTAAACCCCAGAACAGCAAGTTGCCCCGAAAATTCGTAACATTGCCCCTTTCCCAAGGATTGCACATCCCTTGCAGTACAATCCCTAGTTAGGAGGTCGCACAAATGTTTACAATACAACCTTCAATTAACAGCTAAATTTAAGCAAGTAATCGATAAACACAATAAGCAAGCAAATACACGCTAATAAATAAAACAAACTGTAAAATGTTAGTTAGTTAGTTTGTCTGTGTCTCGCGTAGCTCCCAGACGGGTGATCCTAGACCTACCAAATTTTGTATGGAAATTCTTCAGGACGGGTCCGAACATACCTCGAAGCGATTCTTTCAAAATTCGAATTATTTAAGGAGAAACCAATAAAAAACATGTCGCAAAAGGCTAATTTTTGCTCTCCGCCATTTCGCAATTGTAACCCCTGTAGTGAAAAAGTAAATATTAAGCATATCTAAGTTGCCATATTTGGCAAGTTTATTAAATGATTATGACTCGAAGTAAAAGTAAAAGAATAACTTTGTTGTTGTTGTTGTTTAGATTATTTGTAAGGCTATTTTCTAATTAAAATACCATGTGCTTTTAAAAATCAGAGCAGGAATGAAATGTTTTATACTCAAATGAAAAATAGTATTCGGAAATTTTCCGAGACTAAAATGTGCAACTTTTTAATTTGGCAAAAAATAAAATGGTTGATATGCTATTTTGAGAAATGATTCTAGTGCTTGGCGCAATTTAATTAGAGTGTATTTTTAAAAACAAGCATAGGTTTTATTAAAATACGGCGTTGAATTTTAATTTTCTGTGCAGAAATAATGCAGTTATTAAGGCAATTTTAAACAGTCTGTATTCAGAATTTTCACCAAATTAAGTTAATTGATTTAAGTTGGGGGAATTCTCCCCAAATCGTAGGCCTACCAAACTTTGTGTGGAAATTTGCCAGGACGTGTCCCTACATATCGCGAAGCGATTTTTTTCGAAATTTGAATTAGAACATATGTTGTTTATTGTGTTATATTTGAAGCCAAAATGAACCAAACACTACTGTTACTGTACAACTAGAAGTCAAAGCCCGTTGTGAAGCAATTACAACGAGCACTAGAAAAAAAAATTATAAAATAAAACAGTTCTCTACATCATGAAGTATCAAAGGTATTTATGGTATAACTTAAACCTAAAAAAGAGCATGATGTAAAAAGGAGACATTTTGAAAGTGAGGAATTTTCGCTGCAAACCCTCAAGCTTTTCTTTTTCTGATCGCGAATGTCACTGACATAGTTCTTTGTCTCATAATATTATGACAGATCTGTAGTTATACTAACTTTACTAATAACTGAAGAATAACTTTACGCCAAGAGTCAAATCATTTTGCTTATTTTTAGATTTCACTTCACTGGAATCAATTCGAATTATACATGTAAGAAAATTTTTCGTTCCCTCCCATGCGGACAATGGGTATGCAGCTAGTAAGTAATAAACAAATACACATTAATAAAAACCAATATATTATAAATATATGCACACTAAACATGGCATAAGTGCTGAGTAAAAGAGAATTGATGGAAAAGGAAGAGAAGAGATACAGGAAAGAAAGGGGGAATTACACCATAGTGACCATATGGTCTAATATTCAAATAATTAATTACAACCATGGTAAATGGCTAGCCGATCTTAATGAACAACTCTTGTCAATTCCTACTATTAGGTCACACTCTCCCTACATATATCAGTGGCGTAGTGTGAGGGAACGCTTGTACGCTGAGCGTTCCCAGAACATTTAATAATCACACAGTTTTATTAATTGGAATGTGCACGAATTTGATGCGCAGTTAAGTACCCATTTTTAATTTTGCCAAACATAGCATTTAAAATCTTGCCTAGCAACCGTTTCATGTTCACAACTATTACGCAAAATGTGCGAAATCGTGTCTTCTGTTCTGCTGAGCCCATGGATTTTTCTCCTCTCCTGTGCCTAGGGGAAGCTGCGGGACGCTCAGAGAATCCTGCATCCAGTTTCCTGAGAAAGGAAGGCGCGATTTACGGATTTTAAGACACTACGCATGCCGGTCAGTCTGTCTTATCAGTTGGAGTACGGGGGAGTTAAGCGGTAAGGAACGCTGGCGTATCGGGGTACAATTGAGAGAGGAGAGGCTCAGAGCTTTCAGTCCGCCCCTCTATCAGCACCAGCACAAGCCCGTAATCAATGGAGTGAGAAAAACTTCCGGCCTTTTCAAAAGGCGAAAGCACTAGCTATGTATTTTTCTTTCTTAAATCAATGATAGACAAACCTTTTTGGGAGCAAAATAATTAAGCACTAAAATTTAATTTGTAGATAATCTTTTTTCTTAATTGTAGTTTGTTTTAACCGTGGAGTTACAGATAAGGAGAACAAACGCCATGCTATCAAAATAGCCCAGCTTCAGTTGAGGTTGGGGATGGATTGATGAAGAGATTACCTGAGGCTGCCATCTAGCGGCAATAGTTAAAAACAATATGTCAAGAAAACTTTCCATGAATTAGGAGTCGATCTATCCATTTTATTAATTATTTATATTTCGAAATTGCAAAAATATAATAACGCTTTTAAAAATAAATAATAAAAGTTATGTATGCATATTTAAATAGTTTTTGTGGTAATCCTCAAGGTTTTTGTAGCTATTTAAACAGCATTTTTAAGATTAATAAATATTTTTTTTTTCTTTTAGTGCTTCATTACACCTCACCACCAACTTTTTTGTGACACTCTTGGAGAAGGTGATAGTTTTATTTAATTATTTTTATAATTTCACTATTCCTGTTATATTATTTAAAGAAGAGGTTATAAAAATGAGAAGTTTTGTTTTTTATATTTCATGATAATAACCCAAGTAACAAAAATATAATGCTGTTAATTTTTTTTTTTTTTTTTTTTTTTTTTTTTTTTTTTTTGCGGCTTGAGCACTTTGAAAATATTTTCCCTATATTACCTAGTGCCACAAGAAAGTTGGTGGTGAGGTGTAAAGAAGCACTAAAAATAAAATATTTATTAATCTTAAAAATGCAGTTTAAATAGCTACAAAAACCTTGAGGATTACCACAAAAATTATTATTTAAATATGTATATATAACTTTGATTATTTTTAAAAGCGTTATTATATTTTATCAATTTTGAAATATAAATAAATAATTAATAAAATTGATACATCGCCTCCTAATTTATGGAAAAAGTTTTTTGACAACTATTGCCGATAGATGGCAGCAACAGATAATCTCCTAATATATCGATCCCATGCCAATCCTCAAGGTCCGTTTTCAGGGAAGGAATCCCATTGCCGATGTAGGTCCTTTCCAATCTAAGTGCATGGTTTTAACATATTAATATGTATTTCTTAAATTTGCGGCGGGATGGATAAAACTTTCAGGCAGGCAGGAGCTGGCTCGCGGGTCGTAGTTTGCCGACCCGGTCATCGGTCGGTTATGCACCGGTGCCAGGGGGGGGGGATATCGGGATATATCGTCAACTCCGATATAAGAAAGACCCCTCACAGCAACCAGAGAAGCTCGTGACGAAAGCAAAGTTAGGCCGTAGGTTTTTCGACTGGGTTACTAGCTGCGCTCGCTTATCATCGGAGTATTATCGCCAATTGATCCCGCAGGTACTATTATTGTGAACACGGGCAGGTACGTCAAACCGGTCGAACGGCAGGTAAATCGTCGCAGGTGAAAGAGAATTGGCGATAGTGTACTATACTTTTCCGCCATCAATGGGATTTTGTTTGCTTCGAAGTTCTTGAAGAATGTCCATTATTTATAAAACTATGCTTGCTAATTGTATTTAAAACATGGTATACAAGTGTTCAGTACCTTTTTGTAAAGGTAATTATGCAGACGGCCTCAAGGTATCCGTTTTCAGTTTACCAAAGAATGAAGAACTACAAAGGAAATTGCTAAATGCCATTCCACGTGCAAATATTAATCCATCAAAGAATTTTAAAGTAAGTGCTTTTTTGTTTGTTTTTAAGAATATGTTTAGTATATTTGGATTTATGTATCTATAAATCTTCTATATTCATATAAGCATTAAATTTTTTCTGATTTCATGAATTTCGTTTCAGTTTACAAATAATTTTACATTCTTTATTAATAATTGCTATTTCTTTATTGTAATCAATCAGGTGTATATATATCTATATATATATGTGTGTGTGTGTATGCGTGTGTTATCAATACTTTTTAATTCCTCTTTTAAAAACATAAAAAGCAGAACTTAAAATTGCAAAACAATAATAATAATAATGATAACAGAAATTTTGAAAACAATATATAAAATAAAATCATATTTTGTTATTTGATTTGCAGTTGGAAGTATGAACTAATAATGATCTATCTCGCTTTTTTAGTGAAAACTGCAATTCTTGAAGATGACTTATTTATTATTGTCATCATTACCGGTTTTGAAAATTTATTTTTTACAAAATTACAAATAACGAATTAATAATATTAATAAAGATTGATATTTAATACTTCTACAAATATATAATAATGATAAAATTATTACTATTATAAGTAATAGCATTATTTAAACCTCATAGTTCATAGTACAGTTAATAGTAATCACAATTCTTGATCACTTGATATTTATCTGTTAGAAAAATGTAGGCTTTTTTATTTAATTAGTGAAAACTATTCATTGCAGGTCTGTGAATTACATTTTGAAGAAGAAGATATTAGGAGAACTTCAGAATGCTACAATCCAGCAACGGGTGGGTGAGAAAATAGTGGCAACCTTAACACAACCAAGACTTAAGGATGATGCTTTGCCTACAATTTTCATGGCTGTCCTGCATATTTATCAAAACATATCAAGGCCAGAGAAGCTCCATAAAAAAAAAGCTGAAAGGAGAGAAAATGAGCAACTGCAAAAGATTCATGAATTAAATGTGAAATCATTTGACGAATATCAATCAAAAACTTCCTTTCAAACTCTGGAATAATTATTATTATTACTAAAGGATATTCAAATTCCTGATGTGTTTACGATTGTTAAAGCTGAAAATACAGTTATGTTTTTAAAAATATCTTCATTGCCAGTACATGAGTTATCGTTATCAATAATAATAGAAGAAAATTTAAGGTAAGTGTTTTTTATCATTAAGTACCTACAACTGAGCATAACAATTTTAAATTCCCAATGCAATCTACAAATATAAATGATTTGCTGTCTCTATTGCATGAATTTATAAATTACAATGGTTTTTCATTTGATAAATTAAACAATCTAAAATCTTTAGTAAAAAATATTTGTTGCGAGTTAAAGCTAATTGTTCCTGAAAGAAGCCATGATTTAGTAGACTTTTTTATATGAACAGATTAATTTAATTGGTTTAAGTAAAACAGCCCATAGATATAGTGCAGATCTTTTAGTATTAAGTAGTTTGTTACATTCAAGCACTGTTAATTGAATATGAATATGTTTATAAATCTAAATAATGTAAAAACCTTTATATTTTACTTAATAAATATGTTTCAATTCAAACTGTCCATGTGCTTGTTTTTCTTTATTTTTTATAGGTGATAATTAAGAGTTTTGGAAACGTTTTATATAATATTAAACCTTTTTTTTAGTCTTTTTCTAAATGTTATAATGCTTCTACATAGGGGGAAAAACTAAATAAACTACTTTTTCATTAATCAATTTTTAATTGGTCAAGAAGTTAATTTCAATAAATACTATAATCACTATGTGTAATGAGTGCATATACAAAGTGTTCTCATTTATAATTAACAAGTAGAAAAAACTTCGAGTTAATACGCTCCCTCCTCGGAGTAGGGGGAAAGGTTGGCCTAACAATTGTGACGTCATTTCTCCCGTTGAAGGTCTTTCTATCTATCGGGGTTGACGGATATATCCCCCCCGAAATTTTTGAATTAGTGATGAAATTCCGTCTATTTATACACATACAAGTTCGTATCCCCCCCCCCCCCCGAAAATTTTTCCAGGCGCATATCCCACCCCGAAGAATTTTCCTGGCTACGCGCCTGACCGGTGCTACCGGTTGCGATCATTCTTTGGTTAAGTGACGTCACGGTTGTCATGTCAACCGGTTTTGGTTAAGACTCCTATATACCGAGCTGACCTACGCCTTCTGAAAATTGCCCACATTAGCCTACTTGGCGACACCGCCTGGTGTTCTTATTCTGAAATTTAAAACAATAAATTTGTTATTATGGGTGGTTATGCCGCCATAAATTGTTCTAATCATTCAAGAAATGGATTTAGAATGGCTAAATTCTCTAAAGATGAAGAAAAAAGAAGAAAATGGGTGATCAACATGCGACGAGATCCCGGATCGTCTGCTCAAATTTCCTTGTAAGATCGATTTTATTATTGAAAATTTTTACCGTTACCTTAGAAAATGCCTTTTTCTTGTAAGTTTATCTTTGTTATTTAATTTAAAATACCAAAGTTGTTCGTAGCTTGTTTAGTTTTGTTAAAACGCAAATGTTATGTTAAGAGTGCATTTTGCATTATCGCCAAAGTTACCAGGGGTGGCACCAATGGGGGGTCCGGGGGGGCACATGCCCCCCCCCCGTCGGGGAACTTGTGACCGCCCAGCGGGGCTATTCGGTTAATTCGTCGGGGAATTTTCATCAGAAGAAATCTATTTTTAAACTGATTTTTAATTTCGATTTTGCGATTTAAAAAAATTAATTTTGTGCTTTTTTAATACACATGAAAGGCAAATGAGTATTGGAGATTGAAGCGGAAATGTTTACATTTCTGGGAGATAACTGGGGGAGGGGATATATTCCTCTGAACTTCTGAATAATGGCTAAAACTACTTTCCGTTTTCATTCATCTCTTATCTCTGCGATCCTTTTCATGTCGAAAAACAGCCACTTCCTACATCTTCCAATACTGTGACGTGTTGACGAACGGCCAGGGGAGACTGCAGCAAAGCATCAATCTTAAGTTAGCAAAAGTGCCAGTCTATTCTTCAAACGACAAATTTATGAGACCATGTGCGAGCACTTTCTATTCGAGGCTCTTTTAATTGCTTAAACGGGTACTTTCTGCTCTATCGGTGTGGATGGTCAGGATAGGGGAGACAGTGACCGTTAATTAGACCAGTCGGGAAGATAAAAAATTTCGAGGTAAGGAAAGTATGGCTCTGCTTACACACGCAAATAGGGGATGTTCTTTTTTCCAGAAATACGGTTTTTGTATTTTTATTGGTCCTCAATGACAGAATGATGAGAAAGAAATGGTTTGTCGAAATATCCCGTGTATTTATATTTTTTCTTCGTAAATCCATGGTACACACACCACTTTTCCAACACTTGTTATTGTGCATTGTGCCAGTGAGTTCGACAGAGATTAAAATAGTGGGCATCCTTTTTATTTCCGAACATGTACCATGTAAGGAAAGTATTGTAATCATGAAAAAATTCGAATTCGAGATTTTGGTGTTTTTACACGTTCTGAGGGCTTCTGAATCCATTTATGCTATTTTTACGAGATGTTTGTGTGTATGTGAGTGAACACGATAGCTCCTCAACGAGGCATTCGATTGAGCTCAAATTGGGTATATATGTTATAAACCACCGTCGCAAGACCGGTATTGATTTTGGTGTGTATAGGACTTATAGTTTTTCTACAGGGCTACGACAAAGATTTCTTTTACATTATTGGGGGGGGGGGGAATTATTGAAAGTGCGCTAGCGTTTAAACGGCGCATTCAATTGAGCTTCAGTTTGGTATATATGTTTGAATTATTCATCGATTAAAATTTATTAAAATGCTTGGTAATGATCTTAATTGTAAGTGTTCGAAAAGTCGAGTGGAGTCACTCCAGATTTTTCTTGTTACGGCAACATGACATATCATTGTGAAGTTTATGAAAGTTTAATTACACTTTTGTCTTTATGTTTCCTAAAAAGAACATCGGTGGTGCCAGAAGCACAAGCTATAAAGTACTGTGTGCTTTATGTCGTGATATTTTTGATAATGATTATGTAAAAAACATACGATAACTAAGCATTCAGATCTTCATAAACAAAATCGACGGGCGCCTGTTCAATTACGAGAAAGAATCCTTGGGATAGTTCTTGCTCTTCGAATGTATGTTTATCTACTGAATTAGAGGAAGAAAGCCCTTCAAGTTCATCAGATTCACAAGCTTCAAGTAAATTATATGTAAATTACATTCATGTGTATATTTTAAATGTGTTTAAAAGCTTTAGTTAATATATGTTATTATTAAAAATACGGTCAATTTATTTCTCTAAAGCATTGGATTATATATTCTAAGCACTTGCTTTTTGTTACGTATTTGTACAAATATACTGTGCCCCCTTCCCAAGGGCGGATCCAGAAATATTTTTCAAGAAGGGTGCAAAGCTTGAATACCTTGAAGAATTCTTTACTTGCATAAAATGAACCAAAAATTTAACATTCCTTCAAGAACATATATTTATAAATATTTAAATATATTCATAAATTTCCCGTTTGGAACTGCAAAACTAAGCAGTTTAAAACTAAACTTTCTGTTTAGTCTAATTTTTGTCTTTATTCAAAAACTGTCAATAAGTTTAGGACTATTAATAATGAGTAATTAGGTATGAATAATATACACACATTATTCTATATTTTAAATAGAATTAAAAAAACAATACTTTAAGTAGTTAAAGTACAAAAAATATTATTGACTTAAAAATAAATTCCACTTTATAATGGGTAAATGGGTATGCTCTAAGCTTCGGTCCTAGGCTTATTATTAATGTTTAGAATTTTCATCTGCGACTATAAAATACATGCCGTATTTATAATATAGTTATCATAAATATTTTCTAGTTGAAAAAAAAAATTAAATTAATCATCATTTGTTTTTTAAGTTTTTAATTAACTGTGTATGACATTCCAGTTCAAAATTTGTCTATCGATATTAACCCACTATCATCCGATCGAGCTGAAACTTTGCACGCATGTGAAATTTCGGTGACTCTAAGTATTGCTTTCTTTAATTTTTCAATAATTTTTTTAACTATCAAATATCTTCCCCCAATCCCCCCCCCTAAAAAAAAAGTGTTATCGCACATGTATGAGCTCATATCTTTTTAATTATTGATCAGCAATTTTTTAGCATTGCATACTCGGAAAGTTTCGATTCCAAAAAAAGATAAAATCGGTTATCCCTAGCTTAAATTTCTAATTTTTAGTGATTTTTCGAAAGAAGATAAATTATTGTTTCCAATTTCTTTTACATCGTGACAACCAACAACAATTATATATTCTAGGTATATTTGAAAATTTCACTGAATACAGAGTGTCCTTTCCTAAATCATTTAAATGAAGAACGGCTGAAAAATATAAAATATTTAATTTTTGACAAATTTTTCAATCTCAAGCTGTAGAATAAAGCGGTTCAATCTTTTCTCTTTTAAAATGAGAAATATTCTTATCAGACTGTACACTTTTTGATTTGGGGGTGGGGGCGGCAATCTATAAAGCAGGTGTATTTGAATGTCCTACTGCAATACCAGCTACTGAGCCGCAATCTGATTCAGTGCGGCCCAACCAGTGGCTGAGCGCATAGCACTCTAAACTGGGAGACGGAAGGTGCCTGGTTCAAAACCAGGTCGCGTCCTCCAACCTAACCGTTAGGAATTTTCCGTGGTTTCTTCCAAAACTTAGCGTAAATAGGGGTTAGAATCCCTTAGAAAGATCCCCCAAGGGGAGCACCCACACCCATCGGCATAGATCCCACTTGTAGATAATTGGCCGTAATCCCCCAACCCAACCTAACTAATTGATTCCGGATAGGAAAAAGGCATAGGGACTCTCTGCACCTGTATTTTTTTGGATAAAATATAGTGAGCAAATTAAAACAATGCAAAAAAATCTAGGAATTTTTCTTGGGAATAATGGACAGTTGAGGACCCTAAAATTCCAAGGAATGTTGCATGAAAATACCAGGAACTTTATTGAACAGCCCAGGAAAGATCCACTGAATTGCATATTGTTCAGTAAAGTTCTTGGTATTTTCGTGCAACTTTCCTTGGAATTTAGGGCACCTCAGCTGCCTATTATTTTCAAGGAACACTACTGGAATTTTTTTTAATTATTTTTTTTTTTTTTACAATTCTAGTCATTTTTAAGTGAACTGCCTGTTTTTTAAGGTCGTGAGACCACTATTCGGTTAAGTGACGGGTTGAACGAAACAGTAAAGTTTTCAAAGGGAAATGTATACTTTCTGTATAGTATTTGTAAGTCTAACTTATCCTAATTTCCAAGGAACGTTTCTGGATATTTTTACAGTGAAATACGGAATTAAAGCATCAATTACTTATAAACTAAAAGTATTCGTATTGTAGTTTAGATTATGGTCCAATGCTGTGAAGAGGAAAGGGAGTCCCCAAAGAAAAGATTGTTCAAAAACGCTTTCTACTCTAGAAGCAATCCTGAAGCTATGAACAATGTCTCTTGAACAGATATTTACATATAGTTTTTTTCTTTCTGAAAACCGAATTTGGAGGCCCCTTAGAAATATGAGGCCCGAGGCGCGCGCCTCATGCGCCTATTGGGAAATCCGCCACTGTCTCCCCCTTTTGGCAAACCAGCGTATAGCCAGGGGGATATAGGGATTCATATCCCCCCCCTGACACTTTGGCATAAATTTAACGTTAGCTGTTAGACTTTTGTCTTGCAGAAATTTCAATTGTTCGGTATAATGCAAATCAATCAAATAACGTTTGCCATTATAAAAATGTATTATTGTAATAAAATTGCTAGTCATAAAGCTTTTATACATTCTTATAAGAAAAACGAAAGAACTAACGGAAAACTGTAAGCCTCTAATCGTTAACGACCGCTTTTCGAGATGGTGGAGTTCTTTGTTTCTTAACACTAAATAAAATACATTCAGGTGTTCTAATTCTAGTCCTATGTTCATATTTATTCTATTCATTAAAAAGTATCTCTCCTCTTTTAAAAACCTTTTTAATAAAACATAGCTCTAATAAATACACACAAACTCCGCATATCGTGTACTCTTATACAAAATATATCCAAAGAAAAATACTGAAAAGAAAAATTAATAAATCCCGTTCAAATTTTAACTAAATAGAAATTGTAAAATATTATTTATATACAATTATCATACAAACATGAAACATGCCAATTGAAGAAATTCATTATTGAAGAAATCCATTCACAAAATTATACATCAGCTCACATACATAGATTGTAGGTCTATTCAGGGACGTAGAAAGTAGGGGAGCTGGGGGATCTGTGGCTGAAATATTTCCCTGAAATATTTTAAACGGGCTCAGTACACCCGTGAGAAATTCTCCCATGTTTATGGTACATTGTTTACCTCAAACCTGATTTCAAAAATATAGTCTACTTTTTCTAGGAAATTCACACAATATACCGCAAAGAGTCAAAAGCCAAGAGCCAAAAGAGCAGCTCTCCATATGTATTCGATACTTGGCTAAATATTTGTTTTTCGCATAGTTGGTAAAAAATAAGAAAAATTACCCAGCCTGGACACTCCGACTTGCCTAACTATACAGTCATATTTTGAAAGATTTATTACACCGAACATTTAAATTCATGTACTAAATAAAGCTCTTTTTTTGAGGGGGGGGGGGAGATAAAGGAGATAAAGGTGATTTAAAACGGGGACTGTTTAAGAGAACTCTTCCCCAGTGGTCTTTAAAAAGGAAGATAATAAACAAGTAGTCTTATGTTTTTCAAGTAGTTTATTCTAGCTATCGCACTTTAAAATAGAATTAATAAAAGAATAACTGTAAATTTAAAAATTACTCTCCATGACAACAATTAAAGACATTATTTAAATAATGGTATCACTTGTAAAAGTAATATTTTATCACATTATTCACGCAATTTTAATTTTCCTATTAAAATTCTTTAAAACTTTAATGTTTAAAAATTTTTTACTCAGAAAAAACTGAAATTAATTAAAAAAAAAACTTTTACTTTTTAATATATCTGCTGCAAGTACAAAACATGCGTTCACTATTTCAAGTTTTGTAAAAAAATAAATGCAATAGTTGATTCTTCAATTGACAGGAAAAAAAATTTCAATAGGCTAATTATGAACTTATTGATTCATCATGTATGATTTATTTAAAAAACAATGAAAGAAAAGGAAATTAAAAAAATGTGTGAATCTCGTCTTGTGAGTCGATTGTGTAAAGTCTCAAAATCCTTATTTGTTATATTACCTCAATCCTTCATTACCTAAGAAATTAATAAAATAAATAAACAGCTCTTCATATATTTTAGCATAATATGTGTTTAAAAAGTAATAATATTTGACACAAACTGGAATTCAAAAAAAGGTAATTTAATGTATTTGTTATCATTGACTACATTGTAGTTGCCAGTAATAATAAGCTTGTGATATAGTTTTAAATAATCTTTATAAGTTGGATCATTACATCTTGTATACATGCAAGTACGATTGTCTATGTTTAGAAAATTCTTGGCTAATTATAAATAAAAACCACTTCAACCATCTGCTAGATTATACTTGAAAGATCTTTTTATATTAAGATTTTTACTGATAATAAATTATGAACCACGTCTGTGTGATTCCACCTCCTCTGTTGTGTAAAGTTATTTTGAAATTTAATCAAGTAAAGTTTACCTCTTTGTTAATTTAGAGCCCCATATCAAGAGGATGAGCTTGAGATTCAGCACCCTCAAAGGTTTCTTTCGGTGCAACAGATTTTTCACCGGGTCCGGGCCCGTCCATACTATCAGCAGTCTTTGATGCTGCACGATCACCATCATCGGCTTTAATTTTTCTTCTCGAAGAAAGATAAAAACGTTTCACTTTGGGTTTTCTTTCTTTTTAAACTGGACGAATTCATGATCGTAAGAAACAAAGAACAAGAACCCAAAACTTCTGCTTACAAATTAAAGGCATCCAACTTAAGTGAATTCACTGAACCATTCGAAATTCAGTTATACCACATCTAAGCTCCCAGCAGACCCTCTTTTTTATTGTTTGTTGTGTGTGTGTGCGGTGTATATTCACTATTTGAATACTGTGGCTTGTTTATCTCAAGAAAAGAAGAGTGGTGTGCTTGAAGACTACAATATAGGCAATATATTTTCCGCTTTCCTTCATGACAATTTTGTTATCAGCTAATTGTAGCATGAATAGATTCTATCTGAGGATATTCCGTTCCTTTGAGCTACAAGGGTGCGAATTACTCCCCTTTACATTGTCCGATTCGTCCATCCTAGCCCCACAAATTCCCTATCAGAGACACGACTGGAGATTTATTGCCTAAGGAGTCTCTATGACGGTGCTTGCTGGAAGCCTTTGATGATTTTATCTTGCGTCCTCCTTTTCAAGCCAACTATGGATACAAAGTTTAAAAAGATTTTTTTTTAAAGAAAAGACACTTTTTAGAGAATAAATTTGGGAAAAAAAGAAGCAAAAGAGAAAAAATGGGCCCCTTAAATTGGTGGCCCATGGGCCCCACTCGCCCTGTAGATAAACGGACCCTGCTCATAGCGGCCCCTTAGCTCATAGGGGGGGTCCGGACCCCCTGGACCCCCCCCCGTCGCTGCGCCACTGTCCCAGGTAACGAAAAAGCGGATGAGCTGGCCAAAAAGGGCTGTCTTGTTAAGCAGGCCCCATGCAATCTGGTTAGCTATAAGTCAGTCTCATCAAGAATTAATCAAATGTTTAAGACAACACATATGGCATTACTAAAAGATCGAACGAAGGAAAAATCGTGGAGAAATGCCATCCTCAATCTCCCTGACTGTCCAAGAAGTAATGCAGTGGCTGCCTTTCGACTGGCATCTGGACATGACTGTTTATATGCCCATCTTTACCGCTTCAACCTGGTAGATAGTCCTGCCTGCCCCCTCTGCCGCAGTGGTGCGACAATGGATGCCGATCATATCCCCGTTTGCTCTGCTCTGCTCTAAGAACTGTATCTATTCCCGATACTGGGAGGCTAGAGATTCTTTGAACAGTTTGGTTGCCTGATTTTGCATTTTTAGTGCTTTTAATAATTTAAATATTCTTAGTTTGTTTTGTTTCTCTGATCTCTACGGCGTAAGGATAATGTCTGTAATCGCCTGCTGCATTGGAAAAAAAAAGAAAAAAAAAAAAAAAAAAGAAATGTTTCCTAAATTTCATCACATTATGTCCCATACAGCATCCTGCACAGGCCTCCGAGTTGGGGAAGTTTAATTTAGACAACCCTGTATTATTTCGTTGCAATTTCGATTTTTTTTTGGTATATTTATCAAATACGATTTTGTAATTGGAGTGGGGACGAAAGGTATGTCTTTATAAACTTTCAAATTCCACTAATGCAAATTTAAATTAAACACATATTTAATGTAATTTTATGTAAATTAACAGTATTTTAATTCACGAGTCAAAAGCTTTTGTGTCATAAATGTAAAATAAAATTTCCCATTGTGTTACTTTTATTCATAGAGCTACAAAATTTGTAAGTCTTGGTTGATATTTTTTAAAGAGATTTACGACTCGGGCGATAAGTAATTTCGGATTTTGTTCACTACGGAAACTTCTTAAAATGTATATTTAATTGTGTAATAATTTGACATTTCAAAATATTTATAAAATTATTTTACATTTCATCATCTCTGGCATTCAAAATATGTATAAACCTATGAATACTTAAACGCTTTAACTAAAAATTTTCATTTAGAAATATTTTAAACTGGTCGTATTTTATTTATTTATAAGGTCGTGTGTAATGCAATTTATAAAATAAGTATTCCATGTTTTTATAATTATTTTATCACAGTAATCCTTACTTGAACTCTTATAACTGTTGAGAAAGTAAAAAGATATTTTTATAACTAAGTGGTTAATTAGATAATTTAACTTTTAACTTCTTCCGAATAAAATAAAAAAATTAGTACTTTTCTGTTTCTTAGACGGCAAATTTGAATAAATTCTAAATATACTTTTTATTTATAAATAGATTCAATCGAACACAATATGCACTATTCAATCTTTAATTTTATAAAAACTTCGCAGTAAGATTTGTTTTTATTTTTTATTTTTGTAATTTAAGAATTAGTCAAATGCATAATTTGTTTATTTGATAACATACTTTATACATATACAACGAGTGAGAATTCGCACTATATAGAGAAATCTAACTGGATTAACCGGCCCTCTTTAGCTAAGAGTTCATAGCTATGCACACCAAGAAGATTAACAGCTGCAAGGGAATTAGAATTTATTACATTTTGCTTAGGGTAAAAAATGAAAAAAAAATTTTTTTTAATTAAATAATAATAATAACCAGCCCCTCTGATAGACCAAAGCCCTCTCCAGTCCAGTATGAAGATGGCTGCGGATAGATCTGAAAACGGAATATAAGTTAAAGGGAACTGATTAATCTTGAGTGATAATTTAATTTTTATATCGTTGTGGAAAAAATAACTAACTTTTGAGAATTTTAATTTAGTTATTTTACTGCAAAGTAAATAAAAATTAAGGTATACAGCGTCAATATCGTCTTTCCGAAAATTTCACTTTTATCCTGTAAAATAAGTAAATAAAATAAATACAATAAAAGTTTTATATTTGCGTGTAGATTTGTTTGTTATATACAGTGGCGTATTGTAAGCCACCGCAACTTCCCTTAGTTTGAATCTTTATACAAATCGCTATTGAATCCATGGATGGCACCAGCATTAATATAAACTATTAAAATAAACTAATAGTATGTTTTCTATGCTGATTTTTGAGTTACAGAATTATATGGATCAGAATTCAACTCTTTAACTTTTAAACAGATTAATATTATGTTAGTTATTCGCCTTATTAATTAAAGTCTTTTTTGTTGATATTGAAATTTAAAAGTGACACTTTCACTATAAATTATTAGTAAATGAGCTTGCTTTATAAAATTATTCATCACGTTAGGGAAACCTCGTTTCAAAACTATCGTGGAGTATTATAAAAAAGTGAATTTTTATCAAGGTTAGTTTCGCTAAAAATAATTATTATTTGTGTGTGTGTGTGTGTGTCTTGGCAAATTATAAGCTGTCCGATTATATTTTGCTGACGATACTTTTTTATTTTAATTTATTTTAGATTTTAAAAGAAAGTGGTTAATTTTCTTCATGAGTGCTTGACTTTAAAAAGAATTTAATAGCGCATATATTTACGTTCTCTTTCGGAGATTTTTATAATTTATTATTATTATTATTAACTGAAGCTTCCAGGGGTACACTTCACAACATCTTGTAGCTTTCAATAAGTACTATCACCACATGAATTATTATTAAAGTAGAATCAGTTTTAAGCCCTAGAAAGAAGCAATAAAATTTTGGTATACCACTTTACTGCGCGCCTTCAAAATCGTTTTTCTCAAAAGAAAATTTCTTTGTTAAGTGGTTCTACCTATAAACATTTCAATTGCATTTGTCTCACTTTATTGTGATTCAAAATATTAATATTACATAAATTAACAATTCGATTAATATTTTTACAGCAAAACATGTTGGCCAGAAATACTAGAGTTTTTGAGATAACGAGTTGAAATTGAAGGGAATCAGTTTGTAAATGGAAATGTAGATTACGGCCAATTATCTACGCTATGGATCTAGGCCGGGGGTGGGATTGCCCTCCATGGGGGACTTTCTAAGGGGTCCTAACCCGTGTTTATGCAAAGTTTCGGGGAAAAACCACGGAAAACTCCGAACGGTTAGGTCGGCGGACGAGATATCAAGAATTTAGATGTTCAAGATATCGAAGTAAAACTGTAATTAAATTTACATATATCTCTTAATTTTATAAAAATAACTGCAATTTGTGTAAAAGCGTGCAAATTTAGTCATGCTTAATTTATGAAATAAATTTTCAGTGAATTTACAGCAATATTCTTGTACAAAAAAATTTTGTTTCTGATATTTTTTCTGCGGGAAAAAAATGCGTAGAACTTTCTTCGCTGAAAATTTTTCAAGGAATTTCATTCATGTGAAATATTTTAAGCGTTAACCTGAAGAACCAGCGTG
This sequence comes from Cheiracanthium punctorium, assembly GCA_038373885.1. Taxonomy (NCBI): domain Eukaryota; kingdom Metazoa; phylum Arthropoda; class Arachnida; order Araneae; family Cheiracanthiidae; genus Cheiracanthium; species Cheiracanthium punctorium. Next base: position 7,019 of record JAWZYV010013253.1, on the reverse strand, counting down.
AAAAGTAGGTTTCGAGATTTTATAGAAACGTGCAAGGCCGTAACTAGGGGGGAGGATCATGTGGGTTTGACCCCCCCCCCCATCCAAAATTTCAGTAAATGCATTATCAGTTTATTTTCGTTGATTCTAGAGATCAGTTAGTTTAGAGATCAGTTAGTCACTATAGATCCCCTCCACCCACCGAAATTTTTTGCTAGTTGGTACTTATGGTAGTTTAAATAATAATCTACCAGGAAAGATTGTGCAGTGGTATTTAAAATATCCGGGGCCTGGATGTCCGATTATGTACGTTGATCCGATTCCTGGAAAATTTTCACAATACAAAACATTATATTGTCCTCCATCTCCTCTAAACTTATCTGGATCCTGGATATTTTAGTTTGGAAAATGATTTATTGTGAACAAATCACTTTCTAAAATAAAATATTTTCAAGTGGTGCAAATTTCCATATCATACTTGGTGACAAAAATGTCATCCAAGAGGGAGGTCAAAGCCCCCTTTTGGATACGCCACTCAGCATTTGTACATGTATGTTTGTGCCCCCCCCCGTCGGGGAAAGTCTAGCGCTACCACTGAAAGCTACTTGTGTTTGTAAACAAAACCTTGTTCTTTAGCATTAAAAAATGTGTTTAAAAAAGCAATAGACAACATATCTGTTAATAAATTTAATTAAGCATCTTGAATATTGTTGTATACCTAGAATTATTTTCGCAATCATAATAAAATATTAAAGTTTGTCACTAATTACGTTTACTTTAACGAAATGCCAAAGTAGCGAGAATGGCGCCAAAGATAGCAACCACATAGTTTCGGTTTGGGCAACCTTTCGAGACGTAAGCTGGCCTGTATTATAGGGGTTCTATACTTCGCTCGCACTTAACCTGATAGCATTGGGAAAGGTACAGCGGCCGATTTACAGCGTGTATCACTCCGAGAATTCGCTCTTTCACTTGCTTGGTATACCGCAGTTGGCTGATAATCTATTACTTGGCACAGGATAGCTTCCTTACGGTATAGGGGCTTCCTCCGCCTCCGACCTTCTTTCTCACCTACCAGCGGGCAATTCGTCCGACGCAGTTGGGCAGTGGTCTAAAAAATGGACTATTAGCGGTACCGTACAGCAAAAGAATGTGGAATAGCGGGGTGGGACGGGGCCTATTAACTTCAATTAAAGTTTCTACATAAACATGTGCATAAATTAATAGTAAATTTTACAGTACTTCTGCACTGAAACCAATATCACACATTTAGTGCATTTATGATAAATGACATTTTCAACTGAATTAAACCAGGGGCGATTCCAGACTCTCAGTTTAGGGGGGGGGGGTCACTCCGAATGACGAGGGTCGTCTGAAGACTTCTTGAGGCCCTGGATCCTTATGCAAATGTAGGCCCCAAAGAGGCGGATAACTAGGTAGGGCCCGATCTATGACCAGTATGGGCCCCCATCTATGAAATTCATTAAAACTGGGCCCCGTACACTTTAAACAACTTAATAACTATTCACCCCCCCCAACCCTAAATCATTGTACTTTTCTAAGATTCTATCTATCCTCCCCTAGAAAAGTGCTTTTAAAAAATGAAAAACAAAAACAGTAAAATTATATTTAAACTTCTCGTATTCTAGCTGAGTGTGCGCCCCTTTTTCCGCTTGCATTCCGGGGGGGGGCAAACCTCGCCAGCCCCTAGCTTTGGCTCTGGCCCCAACTGCGAGATTTTTATTGAATTCATTGCAGATACATGTATTCAACAAAAGCACAATCCATAATAAAATTAAGGGGATGGTGGACACCCAAATCATCAAAATTGCCCCCAAAAAATGTGTTTTTTTCTTTTTTACGTACTAATATTCTACAGTTAAAGCTGAACCATGGAGAAAAAACCGCGTATGTCTAAGGCAATTTTTTAAAAAGATATTAGGGTTTGAAAAAATTAAAAGGGAGTTAAATGTCCACAAAAATGAAAACAAAAGCGTCAATAAATACGCCACAATTTTTATTGAACGTTTTACAAAATAAGCTAATATTCGAATGAAATTATTTTTAAAATATCTTTTGTTAAGATAAAATCATAAATAAAATTATTCAGAAGAGACAGTATTAAAGGTAAATGGAACATTACACTTTAAACTGTATTTTCTCCGAATCAAGTTTTTTTGTGATTTTCTTGCCTTCAAAATGCTCCATGCGACTTCATTTTTGTCGGAATTGTACAAAATTTACTACAAACATTCTTCTCATATTTTACAATAAATCTGTGTATCCTTTTTAAATAGGGTCAAAGTTTCGATTATGAAATTTCACTTTTATTTACGAAAACTAAAAAATTTCGGGGAAGTTTGGTATATATCCATGAAAATATTTCTAAAAAATTAACTACTCGGTCGAATCAAAAACCGATTCACAGACTTTTTTTAAATATATTTTTATGCTATTATAAAACAAAATTACTAAAAAAAAGTTAAAATTAAAACGCATGGAGCATTTTTTCGAAACTAAAAAATTAATTTTTAATTAATTACTAATATTTTTAAAATTTATTTTAATTTCTTTTCAGTTGTTTATAATGCTTTTAGTTTAATATATTCAAATACAAAATTTCACAATCCTATCTTATTAAATTAAAAAAAAAATACTTTTTAGTCCACCATCCCCTTAATTTTTAATCGAAATTTCGTCTTTTCATTTCAGATAATTTTCTGAGAATGTGTCTGGAAATAACATTTGACGATTAAAATCATTCGGATCATCACTTATTCAGGTTGAGTGGAGAATGAGACTAGGCTTCCCTAAGACCAAGGGCCTGGATCCGGGCCCAGCTTTGGCCTATGCCGGTCTCTGAGTACCCACTCTCTCCCCGGTTTGGCCTATTCCGGTCTCCCTGTATCTAAGTCTTTGCAAATACCTTTTCAGAGTAAAATTAGAGTTTAATGTTAGAATAATGGTTTTGGTTAATGCTACAAGATTAGGTTATTGATTATGACAAAGCTACACGAGAGTTATATATCTAAAGGGGATTATGCTTTAGGTGTGGACTTTTGAAGGCGCTCTAGAGCATAATCACGTTACAACTGGAGAAAATCACCCAAAACTCTAGACCGTTAGATCGACCGCAACGTGGTAGCCCAGAACCCTAGATCTCTACACTTTAGCCATCTACTACTTTCAATGGTTTTAAGCACTCGGCCACTGTTATTGTTTCAAATCAATTGGAGAATATACATAAAAAAATTGTTTGAAATAGGAAAGAGTAAAAATGTTGTACACATAAAAATAAATAAAGGTAAAAGATTAAAAATGGAACAGTGATAAATTACCATAACTGTGGAAAATCACAAGTTGGACACCCCATAATAAAAAAAGTAATATTATAAAAAGTTAATTAAATCATCCAAGGGGAATAAGCATAAATCTGAAAGTTAGATAATTTTTTAAATAAGCATTTTAAAAAGAAGACAATGACACCTGTTTCAACTAGACAACCATGTTACTAAATGAATTTTTCTCAAAATATATTTTTCCGTAACCCCTCAAAACAACCTAATTTTTATTAATTTTATCCAGTATTTTTTTTTTATATTACTTTTTTCCAAATTGTCGGCAGTACTTTTAATCCTGCACGAAACTTTTGAAAATATTTTTCTAGAGGAAAAATTTCTCATAAAATTTAAAACAGTAATTGTTATTACTCCAAATCATGAAGCATATTAATCCCCCATCCTTCCACACCAATACGCACAAAGCCACAAATAAATAAAATTGATTACTGGTATCAAAGATATATCAAACATTAAACTATATAGAAATATTTAACATGACTTTTCTTAAGAATCTTTGTGAGGAATTATTATTATTTTTTTTTTTTTATAAACACGCATCACAGAGAAAAAAAAATCGTTTCAGAAGAAAGATAAATATTGAAAAATAAGTAATTAAGCTCCAAGTACGCGTTAACATTTTAATTCCATTGAGAATGTTTTGGAATACATTTAGGACAAATGATATTTGTTGATCAAGTATTATCAGATAAAATCCATTTAATTTAATTGATTTACATATTAGACTTTTAAACGTTATTTCATATCCAAGCTCACAAATGATAGTGACAATTAACGTTATTTTACAGTCCTTTTAAAATTCTTAATTTAAAATTAGAAACTCCTACTTTAAAATTACTTTTCGAAAATCTTAAAGTTATTCAAAAAATTAAAACTGTAAAGTTACATATAATATAATTTATCTTCATGTAATTAAAATATTCATCAAATTATTTTTATTTTTAATTAAGTTAATAATAAACTATTGTCTTGCATATGGAGCAGACTCGTATTAATACTTTAAAAACATTTGTTTTTCTGTGCCATTGAAAAATTACTATAATATAAAATATACATTTTTTATTATAAAAAAATTAATCAAAGCAGGAAATTTTATCTGTTTAATAAATAAAAATATAATATATATAAATATGTATTTACCGTATCTTTCTCCATTTAGTCTTTATTGTGTAATCTCGGTAAGCGATCAGTTATTTCACTTCTATAGTATAGTCCACTATGTTTCTGGTTTTTAAAATATTTGCTCATCCGGATATTCCATCTCCACAGACCTGTGTGGAGTTCTTCGGAACTTCGGGGCGTTCAGGGCAGGGGGGGGCTATATTGTTTTTTCCCCTTTTCGCTTTTCTCCTTGTCCGCTGCGGGTGGAGCTGCTCGCTTAATCATCGGACTGGCGTTTTCTTACAACTTTCGAGTCTAGCAGATGCAGACTTTTTTGTTCCGTTTGTGCTTTGTCTCCGACACATAAGAAAATCCCGGCGACTATTCATATTTCCAATCAATCTTCGCATATGTTTCAAGTTTAGTTCCTTGTATCCGAAATACCGAAATTGGCGACATTAAACCTTTTACTTTGTCTGGGTTTAAAATGGAACAATAGTTTATGTCTGCTACCTCTGGAGTCCAAACGAGAGTTCTACACCAGAAAGCAGATGCTAGAAGTGTTTGCTTTTCCAAAACAAATCCACATGCTGTTCATTTGTGAAACACATAATGGAACTGAAAAATGGCTTTTGGGGGTGTCGGCAACTCCCTGGTAAACTAATAGCTTTCATGCCAGGAACAGGCATCACTAAGAATTTATAATGGTTCTTGACCCCCTCACTATACCCATCTTTAAACTTAAAAAGATATGCCACTACTAATTAATGGATTGGTGTTTCGTCAATGGAAAACACCTGCTTAGCGCTTAGTTGAAAATGCGATTTCCCTTAGAATTTTTTTGGACACTGAAAGGAAGCATAAGTTTTCGGAGAGAAAAATGTTTTACAGAACACAGGGTTTTTGCCGCTAACGTGTAGTGTATCATCTCATATTTAAATTTTACAGAGCTGCTTGCTTCCAGATATTTCAAAGGGAAAAACAATTTCTTCTATGGAACAAATTTCATAATTAAAAGCTTATAATCATGGAGTGTGATGACAGGGTTACGAAGGTTTTTTTATTTAAAAGCCTTCTTATAATTACCATAGCCCTTTCGAGTTTCGAGTAGACGTAGTGCTAAAAATTCTCATTACTTTATTGAATTTCAAAATATATCACAATAATCTGTCTAATGCAGGACATCACTGAAATGTGCACATAAAACTTCAAGCTAATTAGTCAGCTTCAAACTTTCTAGCACATATTCATTGAAATTTCAATTAAGAAGTGTGGTGGCTAACAATGCTGGAAATTTTTTACTGTGTACAAAGTAGCTAATTAATCAGAATTATTTTCTCGGAGTTACAAATGCTGTAAAAATATTAACACTAAAATAGCTTTAATGACGTTTGATTATAATATTATTCTTCTAAATTGTAACGCAGGCCAGAGCCTGATTATGTCCAATGGGGGCCCCGGGCATTGATGAATTTGGGGGCCCCCATCTTTGAAATTTGTTTTATTTTTCATAAAATTTTGATATAAAAAATGTATTTCAGAACAATATTTGAAATTGGGGGCCCTTTCGAGCCGGGGGCTCTGGACAAAGTCCCGATTTGCCCAAGCGATAATAAGGCTCTGACGCAGGCCGCCTAGGAGCCCATAGCCCATACGCGGAAGCATACTCAGTGGGTAATCCGGCCCTGTTTAGGTATAATCCCTTCCCTCGTGACCCCCCCCCCTTTCCTTCTCTATAATTTTTATGATCTTGTAGCAGTTACGGTAGATTTGGATTCCATAAACTAATTATTTACAAACATAGGCGCTCCTTAGACTGCTTTTCAAGACGAGGAAGGCTTTTTGAAAGGGGTGGGGGGTCGAATACGAAAGTAATACATTACGCACACACAATTCACACATTTTTCTATAAACTATTTTTTGATTTTGAGTTTTCTTTTATTATGGGTTTGGGGCAACTACCCCTTCCACCTTTATCTTAATCAGGGTCGTTGTGACTCCCCTTTCTCTTGCTCTCGATGGATATGGATTAGCGCACATATTTACAAAACGGCTGCATATTTTTCTGCCAAGGAGGAACGTCTGAGCAGATAGAATATTGTGTGCATACTTTAGTATTATTATAAAATAAACTAGTAAGACCAATGGTCTTCTAAAGAGAAATTCTCTTTCAGCAGCACAATGTGGTATGTATGCACATGATCAAGGCCTTTCTGAATTTTGGTCCCTTGTCCAAGCTCGACTTGGGCCCTCTTTTTTATGGGGGGGGGGGCGGGAGATGGTTAATCTAGGCCCCTATTTTGGGCCCTTGTCCGAGCTCGACTCGACTTGGGCCCTCTTTTTTTAAAGGGAGGGATGGTTAATCTAGGCCCCTTAGTGGAAGACCATTTTGGGGGGGTCAGGACCCCCGTGACCCCCCCCCTGGAACCGCCACTGAATTAAACAGATAAGAATGTCTAACTAGTATTACAACGAACGCTTATTTACTAGAATAATAAACTACCGAAGTTAAACGATTTCAGATTAAAAACAATTTATAAATAACACATGAATATTAATTCATTAAAACATGGTTTATAC
>JAWZYV010013252.1:615000-828492 GCA_038373885.1 Cheiracanthium punctorium | reverse complement strand
TAAAAGCTGTCTGAGAAACTATAAAAAACTGAAACAAAAATTTCTATTACACTGCTGATTTGTTTAAAATCCAAAACGTACAATATTAACATTCAAATTATAATTGCATAGTACTAATCTAAACGCATTATTCTGAACCGACGGATTTTTTTTTTTTTTTTAATGTTATATCCTTAATTCAAAGTTTCTCAATTTCAGAATTTTCCCTTAGCCATTGTGGACTGAAGTAATTCAGTAAATATTACATTTACACATGTTCAGGTTTTTTTTTTTTTTTTTTTTTTTTTTTTTTTTTTTTTTTTTTTTGTGTGTGTGTGTGCGCGCGCGCGAAAGACTTTTCAAAAGTCAAATATGTTAAATAACGTCATATAGAAAATGTAAGGGATTTTGTTACTTGATCCCGTCAATCATTATGACATCAGCCATTTATGATTTTTGCTGGTTTGTAAGAGCTTCTGAGAACTGATTTTTCAATTCTTGCATTATAAATCACGAACGTTTTCTTGTTTTTTAAATTGTTAATTCCAATCTCCGATGTATCATTAGAAAAAAAGTAAATATAAATGTGAATTTGCTACCAAATATTAAGTGCAAATCGAGTTATTTTTCGACACGATGAGCAATAAGAGATTTAGTACGCTAGCAATTCCATCGATTAGAACATAACTATTGAAGCAGAAAAAGTCATTAAAGTTATGGAAGTGAAAAAACAAAATAAAATGAAGAATGCTGCTTCTATAACAGAATCGAACTTTAACCCTACAATGCATGATTTTTTTTTAAATGGCTGAAAATAAAATTGTAGCTTTGTTTTGGCTTACTTATGCTTGGAAAAATATTTTTTTAAAAATTCAGCTTGTAGTTTCCCAGAAAAATCATGAAAAATATTCAAATCCGAAAAATTAGAGTGCCCACTCTATAGATCTTATAAAACAAAATAAAGTAATATAGCCCAATTTTACATTATTTAATCGTAATACTACTATTTTTAATAGTTTTGTATTCATTTTCATTTAGCAATGAAAATTAGACGTAATCAAAAATGCGGACAAAAATTGGTTCAGTGAACTGGATACACGTGCTGTGAATTCATGCTCGTTTTCTCTAAAAACAATGTTACTATACACTTTTAAAAACTAAAATTTATTTCCGTGTGGTCTTATATTTATTTTAAATGCATATTTCAGACAAAAACTACAACATTTTCTTTTTATTACGAAAAAATGTGAGTGCAGCCAATTGGCAACAGTATGCACTCTAGGGTTAAATGATTTTTACGATTACTTTTGATTATAGAAAAATCTTCAATAAATTTTATGTTTCTTCAACTAATGCAATTTTTTGAAGACTTACTTCTAAAAATGTTCTAATTACAAGTATTCATAAGTTTTAAAGGTGTTTATCCAAACAAATAAAAAATAAAATGTTATATTTGTATTAAAAATGTATGTTCAATGTAAAAAGAAATATTTGTATTAATTTTTCTAATTTACTTTAAAAGTTGATGAAAAAAAAATTATTTTCTACTTCAGTTTGAAAAAAAAAATAGCCACTCTATATTTTTAGCATTTTTATTCTAATTTATGATTAAAAATGAATTTTCTTAACTTCTTCAGACTTGACATAAATCTCACACACAGTCAAATTAAAGAAAAATCTCAATATATTTTTTTAAAAGAAAACCTTATTATACTTAAAAACGACAAGTAAAGTAAGTATTTTTAAATAATTTTCCAATGAAAGTCTAATTCCAAATCTCCGTTTAACAGTAAAGAATTGATAACCACCCATAAAGAAAATTATTAAGAAACTTAAAAGGTAAATCATGCCTTACAAGTTCCTTTCAGCCGCAAAAAAAAAGTTCCAAATTTCAGTAATAGATGGCACTGCAAGCGTCAGAATATGCAAATGAAAATAGAGCAGTTTCAACCACATGATCGGCAACGGACTCAACCAATAAAAGTCGTTTTTCAAGTGACGTCTTTCCAGCAAGAATATGAATGAACGGATGGAAACGCCATATTCATTTAATCTCAGTCCACCAGGATTGATTTATGGCGTAATCTGAAACTGCCCTATACCTGTCATGAGCATGACTCATTGCAGTTGTTATAAAAACCCGGGGTACACGGCTTTTTTTCCTTTCGCTTGAGAGCTAGCTCGCCATGAATATCTCAAATGAGAATCGCGCTCTGCTTGTAAAGCTTTTTTGCAAGAACGATGACTGCACCAGTAGGTCTGCCGAAGTTTCGGACACTCAAGGGTATGAAAAAAGGCGTTGGTTCGATAACTGCCTTTGCTCTTTCTGGAGAAAAAGATTCACATATTGGAAAAGACAGGTTCTTTCGTTAATAGAATATATTCGTTAATAAATTTCGTGAATAAATTTCGTTAATAGCAATCTAGTAGAGGAAGGAAAAGTATTGATTCGACGTTAGTTGAAGAAGTTGCCACAGCGGTGCAGGAGGAGTAGAGTGGTTGTATGCAACCGTGCAGTGCACGGGGAACTGCCCGAACATTGAACTGGACAGGCAAGGTAAGCACGGTACATAAAATTCTACGAAACATCCTGCATTGCTATTCATGCAAAATGACCCGTGTGCAGGAGCTGCTTCCTGCTGACTTGCCTGCAAGAGAGACTTTTGATTTCGAATTTCTTGTTCGCATGGAAGTGCACAATGAATGGCCGCGAAACATTTTGCAAACAGACGAAGCCCATTTCTATCTGAAAGTACATTTGTCAATGCACAGAATTGCCGAATATGGGCAACAGAAAATCCACTCGCAAATCAACCAATACCACACCATTCTACAAAGGTCACTGTATGGGTGGGTTTACGGTATCATCTATTATGGGCCATATTTTTTCGAGGAGACGGGTGCTTTCGGTCCTGTTACCTGCACCGCCACTGGTAAGAGCTGTGGGTGTCTTTGGTGAAACCATGTCATTCCAGCTCTTCAACCGCCTGGATGTGTGGATGAAATCTTTTTTATGCAAAATGACGCTCCTCGCACATTGTAAATCCAGTGAAGCAGCATTTCGGAAATGCTAGAATTATCAGCCCTCATTTCTCTACAAACTGGCCGTCCCGATCACCTGATCTTAATCCGTGGGACTTCTGGCTGTGGAGCTACCTGAAAGACGTTGTGTTCAGTGCTCCGATTACAAACTTAGCTGAAATGAAGGCAATCATTGCGCAACCCATTTTGAGAGTTACACCGGAGACACTTCGATCAGTTGTGAAACATGCTTCAACTTTCTGCAGAAAACGGTGGACATCATATTGAACTTGTTTTGCATTAGTCTCACTAAATTTAAAAACCGGTTTGATTGATACTTTTTTTGCGGTTTTTGGCTTCAGGTCAGTTAAAAACAGATTTGATAGATGCTTTTTATGCGGATTTTGGCCTCAGGAAATCAAAAACCGATTTTCCTCATCCGATGTGATATGATCTTGTCGTGGTGAATGGGCTTGTGTAGCTAACAGTATTACACCTGTATAGTCATGCACACTGAACAGTACTGTCCCAGCAAACACACACAGGTTCTCTGACCGTCTATTAACGTTCAGAAAACGTCTTCTGAAGGTTAAGAGACGTTCAGAGAACCTGTGTGCGTTTGCTGGGGTTGGTTTAACGTGTAACTTTGCCGTTGTTTCACGATACATTTGTCTTTTGTAGTCGAAACTTCTAAAAATAAATCTAGCAACGCCATTTGTTGCTATAAGTTTGAACATTTTTCCTTATGCCATATGTTTGCCATATGTTTTTTCCTTATGCCATATGTTGATGCTGATGCCATGCAAGATAGAAGATGTGCATGTAAAACTATGACTCAAACACAAAACTATATACAGTCCCTATGCTCCCCATTCTCAGCAAGAAGTGATAATGATTGAATGCCCGGCAACTTGCTAACAGTTTTTTTCGCACTGCTGAAAACTAGATTTTGAATTCTTTCAATGTGTACAACCTTTTGATTGCACCACAAGTTACTGCTTGTTTTCCAGTGTATTGATCCCATTTTCTTTGCCGTACTGATTAGCAATTTTTAAAAGAAAGAGATTTAAGGATAAATACCTCCAGCAGAAGTTGAAAAGAGGGTTCACATTCACATTTTCCAGTAATTTCTCATCATTGAGAAATTTTACAAAAATATGAGGCTGGGGTTAGTTTTTATGAACTAAAACAGCTTTTTATGGTTGCAGATATATTCACATGACACATAGCGAACCCTTTAGTGAGAAGATCAGATGTGAATTTCACATCTGTTTGACATTACTGTTTACTTTGTACGAAAATGTTATGCACTTTTGTCACTGAAAGTAGGAAAAATTTCCTTGAGGTTTACCCTTTACTCTTCATTTCATTGTTCTCTTGTCACAAAACTATATTTCACTTACCAGAAACTTGCCTTTGATAGCATTTCTACTGCTATCTGCAGAGTAGCGTAGTGGGTAAATTGATACAGACAAGCTTTAAAATATAAAATCATTTTAACAAACAAACAAACAAACAAAAAATACTCTCGTCAGTGACTTACATTGAACGTTTGCTAGGTTGAGTTCCAACATACAACACTATAAAGGGTACAATAACTGGAAATTAACATAACAGACAATCTCTGCTACTGTAAAATACTTCTTTCTAAAAGGATGCGTTCATAAAAAAACAATCCAGATACCCGATACATTCAGTACATAGAGTATTTTCACATGGCGTCACTAAATTTTTTTTCGGTCATCTCGGATGTTTAGGGATACAAAGCCAAATTCATTGGCGGATTATTGCAAGTTTGTCGAGGGGGGGGCGGTTAGTTTGTCGGTGGTTGTGGTTAGTTAGAAGATTGACATATACATCCATTTAAAATAGGATCTTTTATATTAATTTCCCCTTTAATCCGCCCTTGGCCAAATTTTCAGACAATGACCATTCTCAAATGAACAAATGTTTGACCAAAAAAAGTATGTTGCTAAGGTGTGACGTAGTGAACGTATGAACACCCTACGTCAGTTTGACGCAATTTAAATAGAGCTGTTTCACCTACGTCATTATCACTACATCACACCTTAGCAAACAACTTTTTTTGGTCAAACATTTGTTCATTTGAGAATGCTCATTGGCGGAAAACATGGGTTTGTATCCCTAAATATCCGAGTTGACCTAAAAAAAATCCTGTGACGTCACGTGAAAATACTCTATAGCACTGCTAGTTACCGAGTGAACCCCTTGGCTAATTTCTTAACCTTGTAACTATATATCAAGCAGACGAGGACAATACGCGAAAAATGATCGCTATTCTATCAGCCTTTGAAACCTATATTTTATTTTTGAAACTTTTTTACGGTGTTCCTTATTCAGAGGTAAATAACTATTCAAAGGGACTGATACCAACAGAACTGTCCCTTAAATAGGGGTATCCCTTATTCGGAGGTGTTTGTTACAGGAGGTTTCACTGCATTTACAGAATTATAAACTTTCAACTTCACTAATGCAGTTAAAATAAAACCTCAAACGCAATGCAACTCAGGATAAAGAAACGATAAAAGAGTTTGCAGTTCACGGTTGAGAATCATTTTCAGAAAAGCTGATAAACGAACAAAACAGAACAACCCACTATAGGTCTTGGGGTGTCCTTGGATTTTTGCTTCTTTTTTATTGCTTTCTGGGTAATTTCGTGGACTGGACGCTACCAAGAACAGGAAATAGTAAAATGAAACAATATGTGTTTGTGCCGTCCACACCTACAAATGGCCATTCTCCTTTTTTTCTGATCATCCCCTTCGTATCAGCTAGTCCTCGAGCAAAACGGTTCTTTGCTTCCAGGGACCATAGTCAGTACGGTATTCGTTTCGGGGAGCAATATTCAGTATGAATATTCAACATTTCTAAATATTCAGTTGGAGTGGAATCATTTAAAATGATAAAAATCTCGAAAATATTTTTTCCCCCTTTCAAAATACTTTTGTATTTATTCCATGACAATCAATACCCAATATTTCCCCTTTTTTATTAAATGTAAGTGCTAACAAAATTTTCAAGCCTCTTAAATTCTGCCCCCCCCCCCGCATTGCGGGGTTCGGCACCCTGCGATTCCGCCACTGTCGTAACCTTTCTCAACGAACGTAATCATTCTATTGCAACAGTCGTTTCGATTGCGCAGTTCTTTTTTGTAGAAACGTTTGCAGTAAATTTGCAAGACAGCAGATGTGCTGACTTTCTCAAGTGGTCATGTTGTGTTAAGGCAAAGCTACGCCAGGGCTATCTATCTGCCTGGGAGGGGGGAAGGGGATGAAGTGCCATGGGCGGAGGACTTTTTAAGGGATTCTAACGCGTATTCACGTTACATCTGGAGGAAAACGACCAAAACTCCATAGTTCGACAGCTGCGACCGCGACATAGGTCAGAAAGCTGATTCTTTACACTTACTTCAGCAGTGTACCAGGTTCAGGAAGCGGTTTGTGAGACATCTGTAAGAGAGATTCCCTCTCGGCGTGTACTTTTCTTTGAGAGATTTTTTTAAAATTCTGCTTATTTAAAATGGTGAAAAAAATTACCCTAGAGAGAAAAAAGTAGAAATTAGACAACTCTTACATAAAGGGAGAGGGGGAGGTAGAACAAATTTGGATAAATATTTTTTGACTTCTCAATAAAAATTATCAAGCGTAATTCACGTAAGTTATTTTTTATGTATTGAATTTTATGTTCTTTTAGCATGAACTCGGATTTTGTGAGCGACTGGATTTAAAGAGTATTTTTCAGTGTCCCAAGTATGTCGTTAAATACGGGTCCAACTGTATTTCAAAAGGTGGGCGGAAAAAAGTCACCTCGAAAAAAGTATTAAAGGGGTTTAATTTTTTTAGATGAGTGTTGTGGGGAGGGGGAGGGACATGAATTAAAAAATGTAAGGAAGGAGTGGGCATCGAAAGGGCGCAGACAAAGGTACATTCGTGTATTTTGTATTTATCTCTATTGAAAGTTGACGTTCAGATAATTTTTCCATGCTCAGTGACCTGATTTGTAAGTACACAGTATGCACAGTAGGTTTATTTCCCCCTATCTTTTGGTGAAGTGAATTTTTTTAAAGTATTTCATTTTTTTGTGTATCATTTTTACACTAAAATGTTTCACTCTCTGAAGCCCCCCCCCCCAATAGAAACACTTGTATTTTCACTAAGCATTCATTTAAATACTGGATTCAAATTTGAAGAAGAGGGGGGGGGGTGAGGGCATTCTATTGACAACTGAGATTACAAATCAGGCCACTGTCCTTGGAAAAGTTATCTAAATGGCAATTTCCAATAGAGATAAGAACAAAATACACTGATGTACCTCTCTTTAGGCCCTTTTGGACGCCCACTTGTTTCTCGCATTATTTTTTCACGCCCCCCCCCCCTCCCGCTCTCAACTCAAAAAACAAACCCATTCAATATCGTGCGGTTTTTTCCGTGATTCATTTCCAAAACAGAGAAGAAAAGAAGGGAAAAACAAATTCAAAAGGTAAAATTGGGAAAGAGGAACCTTAGAGTGCGTTGATCTGTTGCAAATTACAACATATTCCGATGTTAAAATAAATAGAACGATGCTTATCTGCATAAGGATGCAATTAAGAATATTTACGCTGGTGGCGGCTTCTTATAAACATAGAAAAGTACTTTTATGTATGTAATTATAAGGGTTGTTTATATTACTGTTATTAACGCTGAATGCAGGTATAATAAATTGATACCCTCAGATGTTATGAATGATTACATCTGCTGTCACAGCTTAGGTGTTATATTATAACGAAATAACGTGTACAGAATTCTGAGCATATTAATATTATTTTCTTCTTTATATAAAGTAAAATCATACCAATACCAGAATATTATTATTATTTTATTAAAAACCCTTTGTTCAAATCCGTTTTTCTCTGAGCCGAACTAATCTACAGCAGAAGGGCCTAGACATTTTGCACCCCGGTGTAAGGCCAACTGTTTGATGCAGCTATAATTTTATGATTAAAATAATTTTTTTTCATTCTAAAAATAGTAAATTAAGATCTAAAAGTTTTCTTATTGTTGTATAATTTTTATCACTTTATATAAAATCCCTTTACTTAAAAGTATGAAAATAACACTTTTTTTAAAACTATGTTAACAATATATAACAAAATTATTTAAGTTTCTTGAAATACAATAATTACTCTTTTTCTTCAACATTACGGCTTTCAGAAACCTCGTAGAACTCATAAAGAAGAAATGTGCTGCAACGCAATGTTACTCATTCTCATATCTTAATAATTTTTTATCTGCATATAGTCACTCGACTCCAAGTTTATGTTCCAGAGGTCTCAAAGGATGGCAATTTACCTTCAAAACGACTAACTTTACTTAACAAATAAAGCTAAAACTGAACATAACGAGATACATTAAACTAATCCGTCGTAATTTCTAAATGGTCTGCGGTGCTGTCTGTTTTCTACACGCTTTAGCCGCCTTGTTTTAAATCGGTGTGCTTCGGCGTCACCATAAAATTAAGGAGTAAAATCTAACTTTGCTGAGAAAATGTAAATTTTCTTATGGCATTTTAACTTAGTTTTAAAACAGTAAATAGTTATTCCTGAGGAATGAGATGTCAATTAGGCATATTCAGTCTTTGGTAGAGTAAAAAATTGGAAATTCACACCTTGCTGAAGTGAATAGCGACTGTTTTAAAATAATTTGTTTAAAAGGAGTCACCTTTTACACCCTAAATGATTAAATATATTCACACCTCCAGAGTATGGATGCTTTTTGGCAGTTATTTATCAGGTGCAGTTTAAGCTTTAAAATATATTAATAGTGGCATAATGCGCAGAACGCCGCAAAGTGGGGGGAGGGTGGAGGCAGAGTTACAGGAGGCCTAAATTTCTATTTGTATTGATCCCCAATCCTTAAAAAATAAAAAAACCCTGTAAAATTTGATTCTTTGGAAGGAATATGCTAAAACTAACAAGCTTAAAATATCCGAAAAGTTAAAATTTTTATCTATGACCTGCTTATTGCGGTCATATAGACAGTATTCCAATCTTTTTCTATAAAAGTAAGTTTAAAATTTTTGTAAAAGGAAAGTGGGTGATCCAGCATACACAAATCATTGTCCTTCAGTCTCCTGCCAATCGTTTTCCTAATAAAATTGATAAGAGATACCACAGAGTTATACACAATGTCTGCTTAATCAGTAGCATGCAGAAATGGAAAATTTTTGTTTCTTATCTTTCCTGTCAGTCTTATCTAAAGGGTGCAAATTCTTTTACTAGTTTAATGGAATCAAAAACGCTCATCCGATGTAAAATTATTGTATATTTCCCTTTAAAACAAGGCTAGCATACCAGGTGAAGCAATCTAGTTATGATCAAACTATTATAATTACTTTATACCAAACTTATAAACTTAAATATTTTAAGTATTGAGGTGTTTGAGACGGAAAACACAGTTTTTACGTGAGAGAATCGAATAGTTTAAGAGTGTTTCTTTAAAAACCCAAAATCAAATTGCAACTTTTACTGTACGATTTCAGTCGTGAGGTTCCCCCCCCCCTTTTTTTTTTTGAAGTCTAAATGTTTACTTTTTATTTCTGTGCATCATGCACCTTATGAAGAAACATTCTGAATTGCTGTTAAAACTGTTATTTAGCTTTAACAATTTTTCCTAGAAAGTGATCAAAGCATTCTTCGAAATATGAAATGAATATACGCAAGTAATTGTAAAAGATAATTATTAAATAATTTATGTTTATTGCAGATTTCTGAATAAATGTATTGAGTACACAAAAAAAAAAAAAAAAAAAAAATTAAGAATTAAGATTGATTACATTTGGTAGTTTGGGAGGTAGAGAATTTAAGAAAACGCATTGAAATATTTCAATTTATAATTTTTTAGAAAGTTCTATTTTCTGTTCATTCGGTAATTTTGGAAGAGTTAAATAAATACTAAACAAACTTTCAATTTGGTAAAAGTGAGAAGACTATTGAAATTAGGACAGTACAACTTCATTCCTTACAGGATTTTATTGGTTTTATAAATCTGAACAAAACATTTACGTCCCTGCTGAGCCAAGCACAGTGAAAAAACTATTGCATGTGTTAACGAAATTCGTTTATACATTAGAAATCTGGTGAAAAATGATACTTGTTAAAAGTATTATAATGGAAGATAAAATATGTATATCGCCATTAATCAATAGATATTTCATCAATCACGAATCCATTGAAAAGGGAAAATTTAATTTCCATATAAATAATAATGGAAATCTATATAAATAAAATTGCCTGTACATAACTTGGAATGAAAAAAAAAAATTGCGATTTCTATCCGCTCCAAGCACCTGGAAATCCAAAACAACCTTTAAAAATGTCTGTCCGTCATTCTGTCATTGACGCTATTTTTCTTCCCAAATCACATAAAAATTACCAAAGCAAATGAAATGAAATTTGGTGATCTGATAGATGGTCATTCAAATTAACTATAGGCGTCATTATTTTTTTTCAAAATTTTGAATATGCACTCTATAACCAAAAAAAAAAACCAAGAAATAATTGTCAGATTGTGATAAAATTGATGGATACAAAGAACATAGATAAAACAACAAACGATTAGAATTTCCGAACAATTGAATGATTTATTGTAGAGTTTGACCATTACAAAGGGAGGAAGTCAATAAGGCGTTGTTCTACCTCTGGCCTCGATACAAGCTTTCACCCGGCGTGTCGCAGACTCATAAAGTTCCCGGATGAGTATGATGGCCTGCGGAATTTCGCGCCAAATTGTCTCCGACTGTTGGGCTGAATCGACAACATTTTAAGATGGTTGCAACCGCCTTTCCATAACATCCCAAACGTGCTCTATGGGAGAGAGATCAGGCGACCTATCCGGTCAAGGAAGTACAGGCAAAGCTTGAAGGCAATTCATAGCAACACGTGCCGCATGCGGCCGGGCATTATCGTGTTGAAAAGCAAGTCCGAAGAAAAGTAAGGGTGTCGCAAAAGGAGCGGTAACACTACCGGTCGTGGGATGTCGTCAACGTACCACTGTGCCGTCAGTGTGCCAGAAATGACAATCGAAGGGGTCCAGCTATCAAAAGAGATGGCACCTCAGATCTTAACAACTTGTTGTTGGCTTGTGTGGCGTGCGATAGTCAGGGCAGGATCCCTCCTCTGCCGTATACGTCCCCAGACACGTTTGCGGTTGTTGTCAGGACACAGTTGGAAACGGGACTCATCACTAAAGACTATACGTGTCCACTCAGCGCAGTTCCACGTTGATCGAGCCCGGTACCACAGTAGTAATTGGACTTGACGGTGTACAGGCGTGAGAGGTAACCGGCGTAACGGTCACCGTGAGCGTAAATTCCGCTCTCTCAATCGTTTGTGAAGGGTCCTATTGGAAACATGTGTGCAGGCGCACCAATGCGCACCACCTGCGCACCAATGGTACACCGGAACATCCCTTGGCTCTCTTCTGGAATTTAAATGTGATCGTGGCTCCCAGACTGCACTTGCTAGACTTAAAAGTGGCCACCTTAAGTGTCTTTCGTATGAACATGGCAAGAAATTCCACCCCACTTGCAAGAAATGCTGTGATCATCCAGCCTCTCCAGAGCACATACTGAGTTGCGTCGGATTTTCTAAGGAGGACTTAACATCTGCTCCCCTTTTAGTTATTGATTTTCTGTCGGTCAACAATCTATTGAGTTGATCTGACTTATGTCGGATCCTTAAAGAGGATAAACAACAACAACAACAACAGGTCACAAGGTAGATAGTTGATAGCGACGAATCTGGTGTTGTGACAGCTGCTCTGACAATCGCTCTATCCTCCTGTTCTGTTGTGGCCCTCGGTAGACCGCTACCATTTTGACGCTGATATCTACCATTGTTGACCCACTCTTGCCAGCATCGTCTAAAGCCGCATCGCTTCGACGCAGATGTCGAGCTATTTTTCGATCCGTCCAACCAGCCTCTTTCAATTCGATCGCACGACCTCTTTCAAACTACAAAATCTGCTCCTAATGCGCACGAATGCTTCGGCGAGGTATTGTTACAGCCGACGTAAGATATCGTAGTCGAAATGCAAGAGAAATTTTAATCAGCAGATTGAGAATATCTCCTTTATGCACCTGCTGTATGCGTAGTTCCGATGCGCTAGCGCTTCCGCTATTCATTCATTGGACTTCAGATTTCAATCATTTGCATGTTCTGTCCGGATGTCTTTGCATACGAAATTTCATTACAATCGGGCGACTGGTTTTTTGGGGCGTCTTTTTTTTTATTATTATCTATATATTATTTTGAAACATGTTTTTCTTTCGACAACCGAATCGAGAGAACGGCTGGGTGTAAAAACTCGGTTGAGGTGTCTGAAGAAAGGTCTCGGCCCCTAGATGTGCCATCAAAAGAGAAAATCAGAAAAAGCCGAACGGTTTAGGCGTGGCGGAACAACAAATTTTCGCTATAGAAATAACATTGTGGTTTATTAATCCCATTGTTGGCAGACGATATTTTTATGCGTAAGCCCCACAAGGTTTGATTTATTTGGAAAAATATTTGTTAAAAATTGCATCCGTTTGTAAATGTTGTGTGGCAACAGTGTGTAGTGATAATAAATGTGTTGTTCTAAAAAACGATCTTACGTAAACGATTGATATGCGTAAGTTCCGTAGCGGAACTTCAAATGTGCAATTTTTCGCCACAGAAATAACATTGTGGTTTATTAAATACATTTTGCTGTCATAAAAAGCCTTCTTTATTTTAGCGCTTTATCGCATTTTAGCACTAGGGTGCTATTTCGTTCACGCCCAGACTTTGTCTACTCGATTCTGTCGATAGGATTTGTAGACAGGTTTTGTAGAGATGAACTGTCACGGTGGAAATCTTTTTAAATGTGTTTACCACATAACGCGGAAAGGGGGGAGGGGAGAATAAGTCTGACAAGGTTTACGATTTTTGATAATTGATCGCCACGTTTGCGGCAAAAAAACTTAAAAACCGAACCATGCCTGGCGATGGTTGTAAAATAGCTTTAGTAGGCAAATTTAATATAGATATTAATTCCAAAGATGTTTTTTATGCAACGATAAAGACAAATATAGCATACTCATGGATTATGATGCTCATTCCGAACAGTATTTAAAATTGTGAAGTATAGTTGGAATATGCTTGGCGAAGATTGTAAGATTGTGTATTTCAGATTCTTTTCAAACTTTTCTCCATACTAATACATTGTGGTTTGTTAACGACATTGACGGCAGTTATAAACTCCATCTTTAGTTAGCGATTTATCTTTTATTTCTTTAATTTTTCAGTTTTCTGTCTGATACTGGATCTTTACCATCCAGGGTAGCTTGAGAAAAGGCAAATAAAGCAGGGAGCGCGATCGCGCTTTAGACTTTTTTGTCTCTTGCAGAATTCCGAAATTTTTCACTATTTTCGCTTCATACTTTTGGCGTTTACCTTTCTGCTCCCGTATTTTCTCATGGAATGTTGTATGTCACTCTTTCAATGGTTAGATCATAGAATGCTGTGGCAGTCAAGATCATTTAAGAGAATTCACCTGGACGTTTCGTGGTCGATGACTTTACCCAAAATATCGTCTTCAACGAAATACTCAATTAGAATTTGTAATTGTATTTGCTCATTCGTCATTTAATATCTACTCTTCTTTTTTTTTACTTAATAAAGATAGTTAAAAACAAATTTTAAAGATTTCAATCATTTCATCGTTATTGTACAGTTGCTAAGAACTGGCGTGAAACCTGTTGTTTACTTTCTGTCAGAAGTCATGTTCCGTCCGCGTCGCTCTTTGATTTTTTTCTGTTAGTTTTGTTCAAGACCTTGGTGACATTCTTGATCGTTTCCATTTATTTTTGAATATTACAGTCAATAAAGTGACCGTCGAATTCGACGGGTTTCAGCTAGTATAGAGTATTTTGAGATTTTGCAAAAATCAAGTGAAAGTTAATTTTTATTTGCACGTCATGTAAAAACAGCAAAAATGAATGAGAAGAAATTTACTATCATGAAATTTGGTCACTTAACTTATAGGTGTCGATTTTTTTTTTTTTTCAAAATCAATGCAGTAGACTCTTCACTTACATGAGGGATCTCTCGCGTAAATGAAAATTTCTCGTTGTGGGATAGGGTATATATACGACTTTTTGAAACACATTCATAGATATTTTAAACACTTATGAACACTCCTTAAACAGTTTTAAACCTTTCCCTAACTATACATTACCATTTCCCACATAGAGTACTGAATAAATGAATTTTGGTGCTTCTTACTTTTTCTTACTTAGTTACACGGATGTTGATTTTGCTTGTTCATAAAATTTACTTTCATTTCAGTCATTTGATATTGTGAATTAAAAATGTACGATGATTAGAGAATATTTCTAGTGTTTTAAGCAAAAGTGTGAAGTTTGATTCAACATAATTGAAAATTTATTATGTGGTCTATAGTAAATCGAAAATCATTGTGTATTAATTACAACGTATATTTTTATTCAAGAAAAGTTTCTGTGTCTTCAAATTTGTACAAGGTTTTGACTCCCGTGAGTCTAACATATAATCAAGAAATTAAATGTGTATTTTATGTTGTTAATAAAGTAAGAAACCAAGTAATAGTCTTGGTATTTTTGACCTTTTATGGTCTTTACCTAGCATGCTATTTATCTTTCAGCTCAGAGAAATTGTTTTTAGATGGCAGATCTTTCCACACACTCCCAGGCGAGTGCTTAAGATAAAAATATATTGTATTTGGATACCTGGTTACATTTCAACACAATGAAATTTAACCGGAGTACACAATGCCTATTTAGTTCTGGTTATCCAATTATTCATAGCTTTAAAATTTGATGGACATTTGGTATTCTCAGTTCAAAGGCACATCCTATTTGTGAATTTAGTACTTGTGTTATGTTTGTTTGCTGTTTTACAAATCAAGTTTTTCTTTTTAGAGTTAAATTTTAACTATTTTACTTCTTCTGCTCAGGCACCAAATATATTTTTTATCAAATTTAAATTATAAAATTTTAACTCTCATCAAAAACAAACTTCGAGGTGTCACTCAAAAGTCGTAAATATGACTATGCAGATTCGGTATTGACTACACAGGGTCACTTACGATTAAAAGGGTTAACCACATTTTTCTCTTCCATGTTGAAATATTTTATTACATCATTTACTGGAACATAATTGCTATTTTGCAAAATGAAAAAAAAAATCGGGTTACAAAATTTTTTTTACAGACAACTGATGTCAATACACAACTTTTCCCGCCACAGGCGATTTTGATTTAAAAAAAAAGTAAAATTCGACCCACCCTAGCCCGCAGGGAGTGGGCAACAGAGCATGTCAACTGGACGAGAAACGAATGGCTATATGTTCTTTTCTCTGACGAGTCTCGCTTTTCTGTTCATCCTGATAATAGGCGTACTTTCGTCTGGAGGGAACGTGGCACTAGAAACACCCTTGCGTTCCTGCTGGAAAATGTCAGATTTGGCGGTGGGGGGAATAATGGTCTATGCTGGTATCTCCATTGATGGGCGTACCGATCTCCACATCATTCGGAATTGAGCTATCTGACCAGTCGTCGATATAGAGATGAGACTCAGATCATTTGTATTCCCTTACGCTGCAGCAATCGGAGATAACTTCATGCTAATAATGGACGACAACTGCAGGCCACATCGTAACCGCTTCGTAGCTGACTTCCTTTTCGAGAAAGGAATCGTACGAATGGAATGCCCAGCGTATTCTCCGGACATGAACCCAATAGAACATGTTTGGGACAATCTAGGCAGACGAGTTGCTGACCGCCTACCACCCCCATGTACTATCCTAGAACTGGAAATAGCTCTTCTGGAGGAGTAGAACAGAATACCTCAACTCCTCATGGCAGTCCGGGGAAATCATACCCCTATTAAAAACATTTTCTTTCAAGGAAAAACCTTTCTTTATTCGTTTTTTCTCACATGCACACATAATATATATCACCAAGTCAATGTAATTAAAATAATAAAAAACTGAAGAATGAAAAATAAAAAAGACCATAAATTGTAAATAAAAACAAAGAATTCGTCAGTAAAACAGAGCCTATCATCGAAGCAAGTATTACCGTAGTTGCTTGTACGAGGTAAAGCTCACTAGTTCTCGGACTGAGCTTATGCCTTTAAAAATATTTGAAGTCCAACGACTACAGTAATGTTTTGTTTCTGTGTTACAATTTCCTCCCCCTCATTTAAAAATTCTTTGACTCAAATCAGGTGGTTAATGATGGCTTGTCACGGCATCGTACTTTATAGACGGATACTCTTAGTAAACAGCAACGGAAAGAAAAAGCACCTCTTTAGATGAGTATTAATATAAACTGTTTTGTTCTCTTGGCAGTGGCGGCTCCTCCATTTGAGCACATGAGCACGTGAAACCCCAAAGGAAAAACTAAAAAATAAACACATTAACAAATTAAATTTAAAACAAATATTAAGCATACTTCTAGATTTATGTGAATTTAAAACGTGAGTTTTACTCTCTCCCCCCTACCCCCACTATTATTAAATAGGCTTATTACAGCTAACGCACTGTAGTGTAGGTTACTACAACACAGTCTTTAATCAATCGCACGTGCGAACGGAAAACTTTCCCTCTGAATCGCTCTCTGGGATCAGAAGCCGAGACAGCTGGGATGGCACTGATGGCACGGTACGGCACTGATGAAATCGTTCCGTTCGCGTATTTTCATTGTGACACAGGGCCGTTTTTTGCGGTATCGCTTCCGGATTTTATCTTGTATTGTTACGTTCGGTTAGTTAATTAATTTTTATTTCATTTTCTTGATATTTTCTTTATTTCTATCATTTTTCACAACATTATTTTTTTACAAACTAGCGTAAATAATTAAGATGGGAGTAAAAGACGTGTTTCGAAGCTAAGGCAATGGCATTTATCAATATTATCCTTTGAAAGAAAAATTGAAATAAAATGAATAAAGACAGCACCTTTGCTAAAACTTATCTTGGTGACAAAATGTTAGACCAAAGATCACTTGTTTTCTTTCAATTGCGTGCATTGTTGTCCTTTAACTGCTGGAAACGCAAATCTGTTTTAATTTGTAAGGTGCGTCGTATCTGCATATTTAATTTTCGAAATTTGTTTTGTGAACCTCCTTTTAAGTAACCCACGAGCCGCCACTGTCTCTTGGGAAAGAAAGCTACTGAAACTTATGAAATGTTGCAAACGATGCTCGTTTACATTTTTTGGAAGATTTCAAATTTCAAGTTCTGATATTTCGTAAACTGTTAAAATCTGAGAAAAAGTGTTCGACAAGAAAAAGGTGAAGCTTTCGACTCTCTTCATAACGATGAAAAAGTCATTTAACCGTCATTCGCCGTATGTCCTTTTGAGAGGAGTGGTGATGCCATAAACAGGGCTATTATATTAAATAGTAGATGCGTAGCCCGGCGTTGGACGAGGGCATTAAAGCATAACTTGTATTAAAGCATAACTTGTCGAAAAAAAATTTTTCACTTATGTCCGCTAATTGAGTCACGTAGCTTATTTTCACAACATCTAATGCATGAAATGAGTATCAATTTTAAAAACATTTGTCTGTATATGTATGCAATTCTTCAACCACTGAGTCTGACGCAGCGAAATTTAAAATTTTGAACTAAAAAATAATCAAGAAAAATTATTGACAAGTCCCGTTATCCCAAATCTAAAATAATAACAAATCTCCAAGTTCCACTGTTTAATAATTAAGTAAACGAGCAGAATTTCTAGTCCATAAATAACAAGATAAATGAAAATAAAAATCGCAAAATGGCTTTCCCAAGTTCCAGCTTGAATTGAATTTTCGGGGCGTATACATGCGGTGCGTATACATGACGGCCAGGTGTCCTATTTCTATAGAAACATTTCTTCCCCAGTCGGCTACCGCATTTTCACGGCTATCTCCATGGAGATATCCATGGTTGAGACCGTCCCAAATTTGAAGCACAGAAATTATTCACAGGCTTCTTTGACTAAAAAAAATATAAATTTCTTTTTTTTCAAAACTTTTTTAACAGCTGGCTAAATTTCTGATAGGTACGGATATGAACTTTTTAAAACAATCCGTTCATAAATCATTTATTTGCGAATTTACAAAATTAAAATGCCGACAAAATCAAGACATTTTAGTGACGCTTTAAAATTTAAAAAAATAATGATTTATGTGATGTATTATACTTTAGCTCATTTGAAAAGCATTCTCTGGACTTTCCGATGAAATGAAACGTTTCATTTTCGGACGAAAATTTAGCGTACAATAACGCAAAATGCGCAAAGAATGGCCGAACCCTGGACGAACTGTAAAATAACTAATAATAATAGTACTAGTAATAATCAGATTAACTTTTTTTCAGCAATAGCTGTCTTTTGTCCTATTAGTGAGAGCCCCAAATTTGGTCCAGATCGGACAAACAGATTAAGCGCCTAAAGCGAACAGACAAACAGACAAGAAAACTATTTTATGTACTACATATATACTGTAAATAAGTATGAATTTAATTTCTCATGCTACTTATTGATTAATTTAGAAACATAAGAATGTGTAACACTCACACAAACATTTAATAATCAAAATAAAAGTGATGAATTTCCTTTCTGCTAAGCAATAACTCTGTAAAATCGCATTCACTATCACTAACATGATTTACAACGGTTCACAAAAGAATCCAGTTTTTAATCTGAAGAGCACAAACACATTTTTAAAAGGATCAACAAAATGAACTTTTATCTTAGGATGTTTAGATGCAAGAAGAATGCAGTTTATTTTATAAAAGCATCAACGTCTTGTAGAGTAACTGTCCCTAGAGAGTTTTCTACATAAAATGTCTTTAAAAATAAATCTACGGAGGCAATTAACTGAACAATTAGGTTGTAACATGCGCCCGCTTATTTTACCGTGAGTTAGTTGATTGACGCACTCTCCTTGCATTAAGGTGTTAGAGAATTACGTAAATTACTTTGTCATCACTTTTGATTACTTATAAAATGTTGTTGCCGTATTATTACAAAGTCGCGTAATTGAAATAAGGCTGTCAGATAAAACTGAAAGACTGCAAAATATATGCCAGTTGGGAGAAGACGCAAGTTTGCTACTGTATTTTTAAGTGTAAACAGACAGCAATACTGGCCTGCTCTAGTGTGAGGAATCGTATCTCAGTGTACATGTGGATTGTGAATTTATTTTAATTCATCGCCTTTAATCGCTTTTATTTGGGAACACGTGAGCATTTAACCAGGTAAGCCCTTATAAATTCTCATTGATGATATTTAAAATTAATAAATGGATGTATTATTTTAAATAAGATATTAGCAATATAAGTGAGTTCTGCATTCTCTTATATTCCGCACACAGTGCGGAATCAGGCAGCAATACGAAAATAAACGTCCGTGGCATCATCACCCTACATTGGGGGAAGATCCAAATGGTTCAAAAATAAATTAAATAAACTTTATATTGTGTTTTTCACTGTGTATATTGTATATAGGGTGGTTATAAAACAACTTGAAGTGTTAAGAGCTCACACGAGTAAAGTATGAGATGAAACATAGCCAAATTTTTGATGGGCGTACATAGTGGACCATGGGATTTCCATTTTATAGAAAAAAAAAATATGCCAATAGTCGCCACCAGTTGAAATATTGGAGCTGTTTACCGAATAAAATGCATTAATTCGCATGATCGCGTTCCTTGTTGCCATTATGAGTATAAAAGAAAGGTTGGGGAAATTCGCATCATTCTGAGGTCAACTGGCTTGAAGCAGTTTAAACTTTTTAAACTTTTTGCAGACTAACCGTTTTGGGTCCCGGTTTTGCTTTCTGTGCTAGATGAGTTATTGTAGTTTCAAACCGTCGCATGTTTCGAAATTTTGTTATGTTCATCGGTCCTTTTTGTAACTTTTTTAAGAGCCGAAATTATCGAAGGTGAGCAAAAGCATTCTCGTTCTGCTGGTACTAGAGATTGATTGACAAAGCACGGTCCTGTAAGATAAGAGCCATCGAAAGCCAGTTGGCCTCAAAATTATGAACCTCAAAAGATGAAATAACTATTTGGCCTCAAAAACATGATGCAATGGTTTGAAATTATAGGAACACTAGCACAGCAACCAGATCGGTGAAGCAAAGCGGTTGATATGCAAAAAGGGGATGCTGCAGTTGCTTCTAGCCAGTTGGACTTAGAATGATCAGAATTCTCCTAGCCTGTCCTTTTATTCACATAATCGCAACAAAGAACGTGATAATGCAAATTAACCATTTGGACTCAAAAACATGATGCAATGGTTTGTAACTATAGGAACATAAACACAGCCACCAGACCGGGGAAGCAAAACGGTTAATATGCAAAAGCAGCTGTTAAAATGCAAAGCGGTTAATATGTTTAAAAAAGCTCCAGCATCAGCTGCAGCTTTTTCAAGCCAGTTGGTCCTATAATAATCAAAATTCTCCTAGCCTGTCCTTTTATACTCATAATCGCAACAAAGAACGTGATAATGCAAATTAATGCATTTTACTCTTTAAGGGTGTAGTTCGAAGAAATAAAATCTCCCTCAAGGTCTAGGTACACAAATTGAAATAAACTAACTGTCTCGGGGATTCGAAAAATTTCAGGATAATTCTTTATGAGTTGAATTACCCTATGTAACATATGAAACAGCGGTGCCTTTTATAAAACTTCCAGAAAAATATCTGTAACATGGAATTGCACAGCAAAAGATTTTCGAAAAGTGACACATCCTACTAAATTGCCGATTTTTAAGAATTTTTTCCGAAAGTCTCGCAAATGATACGGGTTTATCGCTTATTGCAGTGCTGGGTACAGCTTGTGAAGAGGCATTCTAAAAATTTTGAAGTGCATGACATAATTAGTTTATTTGTATTTATGTACCAAAATCACTTGGTTTTTTGGAACTCCACCGTTAAACAGGCCAACATTTCCTTTAGTGGCGACTTTTGGTACTAATTTTTCTTTCTTTAAAAATCAAAATCTTATGGTCCACTATGTACGCTCATCAAATTTGGTTATGTCTCGTCAGTAGGCGCTTATATTATGGGCAGGGTGGGGCGCCCTCCGGAAAAATTTATTAATGTAATAATTTACGTACTAGCATAATGTAGATTTCATTCAACACTAAAATATAGTGTCTTTCTGGTGCAGGACTCCTGACTTCCCCCTACCCAACCCCACCCAAACAGTGATATAGACGTCCATGGTTTTGTCCAATACTTTACTCGCTAGACGGCTCTGAACACCCCGCGTTCTTTTCTAACTAACCTGTATTATAATGTAAAATATAAATGAAATGAATAATTATAACTACAATATTATAATAGTTATCATTTTATATTATTTTAATTAACAAATATTTAATATTTTACATTATCTATAAAGTATGTGTATGCAGTTTTACATATCTTCCTATGTTTACTTTAAAAAAAGTTTTAAGAATTTTAAACCAATATAATTCATGTTTTATTATCACACAGACTATGGCTTGATTATGCAAAAAGAAAACGGATCGAGGTTATTGGTTAGAATCAAATTCAATTCAATATAACAATTAAATTATTGGTCAGAGTTAAAATTGTGCTATTTGTAAAAGATACCTTCATGCTGAAAAGGTTTCAAATGTGATTGGATTTAGTACATTAAATGCAAGAAATTTTTGTAAGAAGACTGCAAAAGGGGTCATTTCTATTATATTGAAGATGTCCACAGACATTAATGAATTGAAATTCTTTTGAGTGATCCTGTAAATAATCTCTCCTGTAGATTGGAACGAAAAATCGAGAAGCACAACTAGATGTTACACCAATTTTATATATGAAATTTCAACATTCTACTACTAATAGTTTTTGAGATTTGAGAGTTAAATACATACACACGTACACCAAAAGTCGCCAAGCTTGGCAACTTTTGGCGTAATTCTTTAGGGAGGCACGTGACCGTGGTCGGACCATTATCTAACTATATGGTAAGACGGTATTGTGCTTGAAATGGATGAATGTCCTTAAAATTGTCATTGACCGTAATGTATTGGAAATCTTTTGAGAGTTCCTGTAGCGGAACTATAAATGATAAAAACACTTTTTTGATGGGGAAATTCATTTTGTTACCTTTAACAGCATATATCACTTCTAAGTCGTTTGAAATAGCCTAATACCTCTAAAATACGTTTTAATGAATTTCGGCCCAGAGAGCGTAATGTATTTAGAATCTTTTGGGCGGCCCTGTAGATAAACTATTCAATAGAATGAGATCGAAAGGAGAGGGCACAACTAGATGTTACAACAATCCTAAATATAAAGTTTCAACATTCTACGTCTAATAGTTTTTGAGATATGCGAGTTTAATGAATTTCGGCTCATAGAGCGTAATGTATTTCGAATCTTTTGGGCTGTCCTGTAGATAAACTACCCAGTCGATTGGGACCAAAAGGAGAGCTGCTCAACTACATGTTACAACAATCCTAGATATAAAGTTTCAACATTCTACGACCAATAGTTTTTGAAATATGCGAGTTACATACATACGTACCAGACGGCGTGGAAAAACTGATTAAATAGACTCGCCGTCGGTCAAAATGAGTTGCAGACGCATTTATATGAACGTGCATGCTAGCGTATGATGAGATGCATCGAAAAAATTCTTAAAAGTAAATTTAGAGGTAGTCAAAATCGGTTTTTTCGTCGAAATTTGCCCCGAAATTATTACTGTCAGTACTTTCACAATACTATATTAAGGAACTGCGGGCTGAAGGCGGTAACATGATTATTTCAATGACACTGTCGAACTTGCTTTAGTTGTCCATCAAAGAGTTAGATGTGAATAAATCGAGCTATTGTGTTGGAAAAGTGCTTACTAACCGGGTTAAGCGTGATTTCGTTCCGATGTTTTTCGTTAGAAAAGATTTTTGGAGGGTTCAATTATTTTACGCAATGGGCGTACACAAGGGCGTGCACAGAGTACAGACACCGCCCATTAAAGTAAAAACATGCTTTTGTAACTCATTTTGTTTTTACCATTACCACGGTTTTCGATAAGTGTTCAGGATTTCTTCACCAAAGACTGAGCTTATTCTTCTCAGGCAGGAACTTCTGCAATCATTAAATTATTTTCACCGTTAAAAATTAGAATTTTTTGCCTTAGAAAAAATGAGCAGGCCCTGATTACCACACAGGCCAACTAGGCCACGGCCTAGGGCCCCCAAGCTTAATTGGACCCAAAATTACTAAAATAGTTTAAATTCTATTCCTAAAAAATTGTGTTATGCGCTAAATTTTTAACAGTAATGAAAACAGATAAAGCGATCATTTTGACAACACATTCCGCTGAACAAAAGGGTTTGTTTACACTATATTCAGGCAGAAAAAAACGTCAGTATTAACACCCCAAGAATTTCACCATGGAGTAGTCACTGCTGACGTGACGAACATTGGATTCAGAAGCATAACTTCTACATTAAATGCTAAAAATTTGTGAACTTTTAAGTTAAATATTTTTGTACAGGAGAGAGTTTGCAGCTAAAGCACCCTCCCCTCCCCCTTATGTGTGAAATTGCGAAAGAAATACTGATATCACTGGTATGACCAACAAGAAATGACTACACAGGGGCCCCACAAAAGTGCTAGGCCTAGGCCTTCCGAATGTCTTAGTCGGGCTCTGAAAATGAGCTCAGTTTTTCGGCACAGAACTCTTGAATTCTTATCAAAATCCGTAATAATTGTAAAAACAAAAGTAGACACAAACAATTATGGAAACAAATGTCGTTCTACATTTTAAAAACGTGCAATTTTCTGAGTCTACATCGTCGTAAAATCTTTTTCCCAGTTGCTTTTCAATAAAAAAAGAAAAAAAAAAAAAAAAAAAAAGAAACCACCAGAAAATTATTGCTGTATTTAGCATTTGGTCTGCAGCGGTGGTAAGCCAAAGATAGTTGCCAGTTCATGTAGCAATATTCAAGAACGTGCCTTTACGGCACATTGTAATGAAAGTTAAGAAGTTTGCGACGCCCAGCAATTCGCGGTGTGTGGAAACTCTTCAGAAACTCGGTAGTGAGCCGCGGCGTAGGTTCTTTTTTTTTTTTTTTTTTTCTTTTTTTTTTTTTTTTTGAAGAGCATATTGAGAATGGGTGCATGTGAAATATATACCAAATATATACCAAAAAAATGACGTTAAAATAAGATTTTTTAAGGAATGTTAAAACCAAAGTCTTGAGTATGAACCTGCCGTATTGGTGACACCTATAAAATATTTCTACTGCACAACAGAAGGAATAGATTTTCTCAAAAACGGAAGGTTTATGTTGTTTATGAGGCACATTCAGGATACATTTAGTTATTAGTATGTCATTGATACATTATTAGCAATTTTTTTTTTCTTCTCCAGAACCTGGTCATGAACAATTCCAAACCGATAAGATTATTTTCTTTTAAGGTATAATGCAAAGTTTAAGCAGTTTTTAAAGCAATCAAATTACGCCATTGACTCAAAAAAATTTAAATTTTATTTTTACAAGTTACTTGGGTTATGAAGTATCCAGGAAAAAATCAGCATGCAGTAATTGCCAATATTTTTTTTAGAAAGAGCCTCAGCCAATTTTCCATTGAAATACCTGTACTTCATTTTTTTTTCTTCTTAAAAATGCATTAGAGACGTATGTTTATTGTTTATAGGAGTGCAGAGTACAACTTGTGAAGAATATTTTTGACGCAGTTTGTTACTGCCTGACGAGGGCAGATCTTTAAACAAAAATTTTTAAACTTGAATTTCAAATTCGAGTAAAAACAATGCTAAGTATAAATTTGCAAGAAAACAATCATTTATTTATGTACATTAAAAAAATGTATATAGGTTTAAAAATATAATGATTTATATTTTAAGCATCTTTTCATGCTGGTGTAATGCAGATATATTATAATTCGATTTAATATCAAAAGTTCTCGCCGGATAATCCATTTTCGGTAGAGACATCTCAAGCATTGAGCTCATATTGGGTATATATATTACAAACCACCGTCGCACGACCGGTATTGATTTTGGTGTGTATAGGACTTATAGTTTTCCTACAGGGCTACGACAAAGATTTCTTTTACATTATGGCCTATGGGGGAAAATTCTTGACAGTGCGATAGCGTTTAAACGATGCTTTCGATTGAGCTCAAATTGGGTATATATGTTATAAACCACCATCGTATGACCGGTATCGATTTTGGTGTGTATAGGATTTATAGTTTTTCTACAGGGCTACGACAAAGATTTCTTTTACATTATGTCATATGGGGAGAAATTCTTTACAGTGCGCTAGCGTTTAAACGATGCTTTCGATTGAGCTCAAATTGGGTATATATGTTATAAACCACCATCGTATGACCGGTATCGATTTTGGTGTGTATAGGATTTATAGTTTTTCTACAGGGCTACGACAAAGATTTCTTTTACATTATGGCCTATGGGGGAAAATTCTTGACAGTGCGCTAGCGTTTAAACGATGCTTTCGATTGAGCTCAAATTGGGTATATATGTTATAAACCACCATCGTATGACCGGTATCGATTTTGGTGTGTATAGGATTTATAGTTTTTCTACAGGGCTACGACAAAGATTTCTTTTACATTATGTCATATGGGGAGAAATTCTTGAAAGTGCGCAAGCGTTTAAACGGTACATTCGATTGAGCCTCAATTTGGTATATATGTTTGAATTATTCATCGATTAAAATTTATTTAAATGCTTGGTAATGATCTTAATAGTAAGTGTTCGGAAAGTCGAGTGGAGTCACTCCAGATTTTTTTAATTTTGCATTAATAATAAAATGATATATTTTCCTGGGGTTATCATTAAATATAGCTTCCATATTAGAAGGATAGAGTGTTCTTTTTACTTTCTTTTCTTCTTTTTTTTTAATAAACACGTTCTGCTGTGGTTTTAATTATGACGTTGGAATAAAGAAAATTAAGTTTAAAAGATAAATTTGAAATGAAATTATTCTGAAATGGTTTAAAGAAAGGTGTTATGAGCTCCAAATAAGAATATGAACTTATTAAGTTTTTTAATTATGAGCTTCTGAAATATACAACTTGCTTATTATCTAATTATACACATATTTTGAATACAAATGCATTAGAAACGTAAATATTTAGTAAATATCTGTTTAATACCATCGTTCCTTTCGTTTTAAGCACTTACACCAAGGAAAAATGTAATGTAATAGATTCCAACGAATAAAGCCACACCCCTTTACTCTCTCTGAAACATATCGTGCGTAACAGGTTAAAGATTTGTTTAAAATTAAATAAAGTATGTTAATATGTTCTTATATTCCGACGGAATATTTAGGAAATATAAATTTCATGGTGCAAATATAATTTGACAGAAATTAGTGTTGTTTTTTTGTTCATTTCAAAAACTTGGGAAGCAACACTGCCTTTTTCTTATCGTTTTATTTAAGGAAGTATTTAAAAAGTAAATTTATTTACATGAAATTACAGAAGAATAGGAAATAAATATTTAAAAAAAAAATTCATACCACAACAGCTATATATAAAAAAGCCGTTTAATACGCTAAAAGAAAGTTTTCCTTTTTCTCTTATTGCAAAGGCGGAGCTACATTCTACGTCATCATGACGACCATCTTCGGCAACTGGCCCTGGAAATCATTAGTCACATTCCTAAAGATGCAGTGCAGGTCTATACTGATGGTAGCCGTACAGAAAATCGTACTGGCAGCGGTATTTACATTAGAACTCCTCATCTTGAGACTTCATTAAAACAACGAAACCCTGATACTTGTTCTGTCTTCAGGAGCGAATTAATTGCAATAAATGTTGGACTTGACGCTATCTTACCTATTGATTATGAATTTGGTGAACTTTGGATCTTATCGGACAGCCGCAGTGCACTTCAACATCTTAGTGACTGGTCCTCTGCAGGCGATGAAACCAGTATATTTATCCTGCTCAAACTAAAGAAACTTTCTCAGAACCACGACATCCATCTCCAATGGATCCCATCACATGTTAACATTAGTGGTAATGAGGTTGCAGATAGATTAGCAAAAGAAGGCAGTGAGGACAAAACGACCACTGGTGTTTCGCTTACTCACCAAGAACTGTACTCAAATGAAAAATCTAAATTAAATTCAATTTGGCGCATTCCACCTGCGTACCAATGGTACACCGGAACATCCCCTGGCGTTCTACTGGAAATTAAATGTGATCGTGGCTCCCAGACTGCACTTGCTAGACTTAAAAGTGGCCACCTTAAGTGTCTTTCGTACGAACATGGCAAGAAATTCCACCCCACTTGCAAGAAATGCTGTGATCATCCAGCCTCTCCAGAGCACATACTGAGTTGCGTCGGACTTTCTAAGGAGAACTTAACATCTGCTCCCCTTTTAGTTATAGACTTTCTGTCGGTCAACAATCTATTGGAGTTGATCTGACTTATGTCAGATCTTTAAAGAGGATAAGCAACAACAACATTCTACGTAGGCGGTCAGTGGCGGATACGAGGTGAGGTTGGTGATTAATACCTTCTTCATACAAAAGTATTACAGTTCATATAAAAGTACAACATTTAAAGTCCATAAACTTGGAGCTCTGAACATAA
This sequence comes from Cheiracanthium punctorium, assembly GCA_038373885.1. Taxonomy (NCBI): domain Eukaryota; kingdom Metazoa; phylum Arthropoda; class Arachnida; order Araneae; family Cheiracanthiidae; genus Cheiracanthium; species Cheiracanthium punctorium. The sequence continues at coordinate 800,818 of JAWZYV010013252.1, read as the reverse complement.
TAATTACGTGTTCATCCTAAAGATTACGTCTATAGCCACCGCTACTACCCGTTTAAAAGAATCTTGTGCAAACTACTGAAGGCGGTACCCAATTTCAAAAACGATGTTAATGGGATTTTCCATACGAGTCATATTAGGAAGAAACAAATGCAATTACATCTCGTAATATGATGCAAATAAGTTGAAACAGAATAAGTACGCTTTTAATTATATTTAGCACTAAAATAACTGCAAATTTGTATTAATGGAATGTTAAGGAACAGGGATCTTAAGAAACCGAGTTCGATATCTGAAGCAACGCCTTCTCGCATTAAATTCTATTATAATTTTATAAGTACTCGTACACCTAAACTTTATGAATTGCCTGAATTATACAATATAATTATTAATTTTAATAAATGAAAATAATGGCTTAGGCGATAAAATGATAAATGCCACAATACCATCTTTAAAATATTATTTATAAAAAAATAAATCGAGTCAATAATCAAATTAGTTATTTTGATAACAACCAAGTATTAATAAATATATGAATGAAATCTAAATAAATCTATCATATTTTCTAAAATAAAAATGTGAAATTTACCCATAGATAAAATAGTGGGCGGGCAAAGTAATGTTTAGTTAGAGTTAAAAAAGAAAGAAAAAATATGCACTTAGATCAGTTGCTGAACAGACCTTCTCATTTCGTGGAGTAAAACATAAGTGAAACAAATGAAATCGCAGAAATAGAAAATCAGCATTAAATTGTTCAAATTTTCTCTCAGAATTGACGGTATAGAGTTAAAATGAGAAGGTAGACAGTAAGATAAACGCGTTAAACTTCAGTGAAAACCAAGGAAAGATTAAAGCCCTCGAGAAAAAAGAAATTAATGTAAAAGGTCCTATTTTACTTCCATAAAATGGATGCATATTAGAGATGAGACGGGCTCAGCCCGAGCCCGGTTCGGGGCTCGGGCTTTGCAATTCACAATTGCGTTCGGGCTTGGGCTCTTGAAAAATTTCTATTTTATTTAACACACTCCTTGAAACAGATTTTTAAAAAGTGATTCATATGGAAAATAAAAGTACAAAAAAAAGAAAAGAAAAGAAAATAGCGGCACGCGTGCCTAGAAGGCGCGTGAAGCTCTTTGGGTATTTCAGAACGGCGGCTCATACTGCTTAGTTAGTCATGAGATCGGACATTATTTCATACACAATGATATAAAAAATTAGAAAGTGTATTAAACATTTGCAACTATATTTGTCCTTAAATTGCACAAACGGCAAAATTTATTGTATTCTATTAAAGAATTACTTCTTTGAATTTTATGGAATTTTATTGAATTTTATTTAGCTTTAGCTGAAATTTCGGACTCGGGATCCGACCTAAATAATATTGCTCGGGCTCGGGCTTCAAAAAATGAGCCCGAACTCATCTCTAATGCATATGTTAATCTTCTAACTAACCGCCTCCACCGACAAACTAACCCTCCCCCCCTACAAACCGGCATTAATCCGCCACTGATGAAAACCAAATAAATTCTAATTAGAAGATATATGGGGAGAAATACTTAAAGCGCCTTCAAAAACGAAAATGGCGTAGTAAAATTAAAAGACACAAATTTAATTCAAGTTTTAAGCAGTGGCGGCCCGTGGTCAAAAATGTTAGTGCAGCCGGAAACATACGCCCCCCCCCCCCCTTTCTCCGGACAGGAATGAAAAATCTTTGTTACTGAATTCGAAAGCTGACGGATTAAGCCCTCACCCAGGATAAAAAAGAAATGACATAAAAAATGTAAGAGATCCTATTTTACTTCCATAAAATGGACATAAATTTCAACCAGCCGCTCCTATCCTCAAAATTGCATTAATCCGTGTCTGATTCGAAGTTTCCTGAGAATTTTCTTTTGTAATGATAACTTGAGAAGAAAAGAAAAAAAAAGAAAAAAAGAAAACTTACTTATTTTTTATAAGTCAAATCAATCCTCCTTTCTTGTAAACTTGCGAATCGGTCAGTGATGTCCTCATAAAAAGGCGTTGTTTTAATTCAGATATCATTAATTTTAAAAGCTCTTTAAAATTCCCCATGTTTAAAGAATTTTCTCGCTCGCCATGTCCTCTTAATACCAGTTCTTGCTTACTTAAAAACAATACTGCTTTGATGGGTAATTGCATGAAGCGTCTATTCAGGCTTACCTTCTTGATAAATTCAGCAATATAAAGTCGAGAGTTTTCCTTTAATGCGTCAGCAATTTAGCTCCCACTTCTTATCAACTCCTTAAATTTAAAAAAAAAGAAAAATTAAATGCTCGATTGAGCTTTCATGTGTTTTACATGCTCGTGTGATGGTGGTTAATCCATCCTATCCAGTACCATTCCAAACGCTCTTTTTCTTATCTCAACGATTAAACACGGCCATTAAAACATTTTTTTGTAAATAAAAACTGCCCCATAGCCACGAGAATAGTGCATATCATGATGAATGGAAGCTACGACCATGCTGAGACGAACCTGCCTTTTTCTTATGAATGGACAATTTTGGTGTCGGTCTATTTTCTTTTAGTGGTTGTCGTTTATCATCTTCTTTCCATGTGTTAAACGGAGTTTCAAACAAGACGCAAACTGGATAATAACGGGGCTCCATGTTTCAAAACGGTTAAATCATAGATTCCAATAACACATGGACACAGTAACAAATAAAGCTAAAATCTTTCAGCCTTCCCAGACAAAAAAAAAAAAAAAAAAAAAAAAAAAACCTATTGTTTCCGTTAGAGTGAGCTAGAACATCGGTTCGCGCCCCCTCAGGTTGAGAAACGCTGGGCTAGAACATATATTCTGTGTCTTTATTCTCTCCCTCACTTCTCGTCCGAGCCAATCAGTTCGTCGAATTCACTAGTGCAGCAAAAGTCAGAATACCTTTTTTCAGCTGAGTCTTAGCTAAAACACCCTATACTATCCTAAGCCGGAGAAAGTGCTTACGTAGTCGTTACCATGGCAACGGTGCTGCCAATTCCTTAATCAGCGCTGAGGGCTATACCAACAACTTTCGCAGTTGAATTGCAGGAAGATTAAAGGGTTTTTTTCTGAATGAGCGATCCGGCCGTTCCTACAATTTTTTTTTTTTTTGAGATTTTTTTTAAATTTACCATAGGAATTCCATAATTCTAATCTGAATTTAAGAAAATTTATAGAATAAATTATTTTAAAGTATGTGCTGATAATTTCAAGTGCAGCCCGGCAGTACTTGCTGTATCCCACGAGCCGCCACTGGTTTTAAGTGCAATTTCAATTAAAAAATAATTAAGGTTTTGCAGTAAAAAAATTATATAATCCATAAGCAAAAAACAGTGCATTTTGCCAGGTCCCGTTTTCCGCAGACCCGTATACAGCGCAAATTTCGCACTACTGCGGAACCGGCCATGGTCATAACCTACTGTTTAAAATAGCTATAAAATTGTTTTACGGTAATTAACAATTTATTTGCATGAAAAGATAGAAGAATATAAAATAAATATTCAAGCAAAGAATTCATAGTAAAACTGTTTTAAAACAAAATCATTTTCATTTGTTTTTGATTGCAACATTCTACGTAGGCGGTCAGTAAGGTGTATATGTTACAGTGAAAACCCGAAATCAGTCAAAACCCGAATTAACTAGGGAAAACCCGTTTTATTGGTGTAGCGGTAGCCTGTTTTCGAGGGACCCCTACAGCGGTGGCACATTTTCCAAGGGGGCCCCCTAAAGCGATTTCCGGACCCACTGATTTTTTGCGGTCTCGCAAAGGGCCTGCGTTAGCATATTTTCCAGGGGGCCCCCTAGAGTGATGGCCGGACCCATTGATGTTTTTTGGGGTCTCGCAAAGGGTCAGCGTTAGCATATTTTCGAGGGGGCCTCCTAAAGCGATGGCCGGACCCATTGATGTTTTTTAAGTCTCGCAAGGGGCCAGCGTTAGCATATTTTCGAGGGGGCCCCCTACAGTGGTAGCCGGACCCACTGATGTTTTTTTGGGTCTCGCAAAGGGTCAGCGTTAGCATATTTTCGAGCGGGCCTCCTAAAGCGATGGCCGGACCCATTGATGTTTTTTTAAGTCTCGCAAGGGGCTAGCGTTAGCATATTTTCGAGGGGGCCCCCTAAAGCTATGGCCAGACTCAGTGATGTTTTTGGGGGTCTCGCAAAGGGCCAGCGTTAGCATATATTCGAAGGCCCCACCTGAAGCGATGGCCGACCCACTGATGTTTTTTTGGGTCTCGCAGAGGGCCAGCGTTAGCATATTTCCGAGAGGGGGGGAGCAAGATCCAATTTTTAGTGCATAAAGCATTAACACTTTGGAATTCGCTTGAGAAAACGGGTTTTGCCTAGCGCTGTCAGTCAGAACGCGTTTAGCCTAGTTAATTCGGGTTTTCACTGTAACATATATAAGGCGGGGCTGGTGGTTAAAACCATGTTCGTTCATAAAAAACATACCTGCATAAATTCTTAATCCCCAACGCAATAATTTCGTCTTTCATCATAAAGATTACGCCTATAACCGCCGTTTAAAAGAATCGTGTGTACACCACTGTGTAGGCGGTACTCAATTTGAAAAACAATGTGGGTTGAATTTTCCATGTGATTGATATTAGGAAGAAAAAAAAACCCAGCAAACACACATAGGTTCTCTGAACGTCTATTAACGTTCAGATGACGTTTTCTGAACGTTAATAGACGTTCAGAGAACCTGTGTGTGTTTACTGGGAAGTGCTTTGTGATGATGTTGTAAACAAAGCTCTTCTTTTCATGTCGCTTTTATTTGCGTGTTCGTGCTATAAAACATCACTTTTGACCGTGCATTCCTGTTCAAAAATATATATTAAATACATGAGCAATTTTTCCAATTTGACTTTATTTATACAAATCATCGCACATGCTGTAAAATAAGATAGGAAATAAATTCCATTTCGTCTCAACTTTTTAAATTTCACTTTTGCCTTCTTCTCTATGGGACTGAACTTTTATTGAGTGAAATGGAATAGAATTTCAACATAGTCTCTTATTCTTTCCGATGCTCGCGCAATGCAATTTTCCTTTCAGCGGAACGTTCAGTTCCATTCTATAGTCTAGTCTTTTTTTCTTTCTTTTTCTTAACTTTATGCATTTATATTCATGTCTGTAGACAAAGCGAAAAACTGTAGTCAGTTATTCATGGTTACATGTACATAGTGTTTCTACTTTGGCCTTTTTAGTTGTTTCAATTGTTAAAAATAAAGACATCGAATACATTTTTTTTTCATTTTATCGAATACATTTTTTTTTCATTTGATATCCAATAATCGATTTTTACACTGTACAGATAAAAATGAATATTAGCAATAGATATCAAAATCAGAGTACAAAAAGCAAAATTGAAGAAACATCTAGTGATCTGAGGTAACACTGCTCTGCCAAAGAAAAAAGCTTTTATTTATTTTATTTTTTTTCTATAACGGATACCATTTCGACAAATTCTTATGTAGAATAGCCTCCTGAATCCGAATGTGATTCTCAGGTTTCTCCATCGGCTGCCCCCCCCCCCAGTATTTAACTTATCGGCAATTTTATGGGCATGAACTTGATTTGGGGTGTCGGGGAAAGAATTCTTTTAACCGTTAAAAGTTTTCTAACCAGGCCCGGGGCGGATTTACTGTTAGAAACAGACTATGCATCGACCACTATAATACCGACTCTCAAATTAGAAAGCATAATTCACATTGATGTAAAATGTTTACGGTGGCAAGAATGTCTTTATCTTGGACTTTCTTCAGATGCGCGTTTAGATATTTTTATGTAGAAAGCGAGAATTTTTGATTTTCATTCTTAGAGGACGGCACTAAAATTTAAATTTGAAGGAGGAAAAAAATCTATTATAATTTAACTTAATTTGGCTCTTTATTATGTGCACAGAGGGAAACCACTAAAATTTCGATGAGTCGGTTTAGCGATCCCTTCAACATTTCAGTAAATTACACTAAGTTTTGTTCCGTGTAGTGGTTTAAATCTTCACTTCGAAACCAACAAAGGGCAAGTAAATTATTAATCAAGAGCATTGAAATGATGATTCTATGTAATTTCCACCTTAGTATGACTAAAGAATTAATTCTAAAAATCTTGGAAATACGGCGAAAGGAAAAACTGATTGGCTACTGCGCGGAGCAAAGATGCAACGTCATGAAATCGGATGCCTTCGAGTGGTTCCTTCAACTTCAGAAACAGATCGAAGTCACAAGGACTCGTGTCAGGTGAGTAGGGAGGATGTTCAAAGATTTCTCACTGCCAGTGTTGCAATAGGAGAGCGACAGTGTTTGCGACATGACAACGAGCGTTGTCATGAAACACGATAGGGAAATTGTTTTGCAATAAACGTAGACGTTTGCACCGCATAACCGGAAGCAGATAGAGCTGTAGAAATTGGCAGTAGTAGTATACGTTGACAGTTTGTTCTGCAGGCATCCCCTTTAACCCATCGTGCAACCGTCCTATTCGGTAATGTACTTTAGCTAGAGGCTTCCAGTAATCCTCGATAGCATTCTGTTGCATTTATACCACAGTCAACAATTATTTTAAGCCACGACCGCTGATCACCTTTTGAAAGCATGCTATAGAGCGATGGAAACGAAGCTATTCACTTTAACGCCATATAACAACTACCCTTCTAACTATAGTGCGTTCGCCGAGTCGAGAGAACGAAAATAAACAATTGCACGTGCAAACTGGCGATGAGTTAATACCTGGCATTTTGCCAAAGCGCCACACACAGTGTGAATTTCTGCTTTCTTCCATTTACGCTGTTTGGAATTAAGAAAGGTTCACCTAACTAGGGATTGGTGCCAAAAAATGTAATTCTTTGGTAACCCGTTTGTTTACATTCGTTCTCTCGTTTTCGCGAACAGACTATAGATCGACTGTTTTTCGCCCTCTACACATTCAAACAGGGCCACCTAACTGCTACCATATACTGTTTGCGAATGTCCGCTCTTCTGCGAGTTTCTAGGTTAAGCTGCCACTATTTAATTTACAGCCCTCGTATACAGAGAAGTTTCTGAATACCCTTACGACAGATGCGAAAACCTCAGTGAATATTATCCCGCCACATGCGGAAATGTTCCTGCAATTTTAAATTATAATTACTGCCCCATATTTTGGGGTAGCGTTTCCGATTTATTTATTTATTTATTTATTTTACATGGAAAGTAGTACACAGACAATAACTCTCACAGACAAAAACAAAAGCCATACGCACCTTTGAGGTACAATGGGAAAAATGAAATGTTTCATGTATAAATCATTTTTCAAGGAAAAAAAGAGGAAAACAGCACGCTTGATGGCATATCGCGAACTGCTATCCAATTGGAATTATCCAATTTGTTCTAATTACAGATTTGATTAGCATTGGATTGTTGTCAAATTTTTCGCTATTAAAATCGATAAAAGTTTTGTTCTTCATTCTTTATATATGAAACTAATTTTGATAACTATTATTAAAAGTACATTAAAGTACAATCAATGATAAACTTGTCTGTATTAGTTAACACCGTCAGTTAAATACTATATACATATTAGAAATATCGATGGAGAAACGCATAAAAATATTTTTTTTTTGTCTGGCTTGTAATTTTATGCATTTAAAAATTATACCCAGAAAATGTCGGTCAGCCACCAGTTTTCACATTCGTTAATGTGCAGTAATGCGTTTGGTAGCATTACATATTTTAGTTAAAATATGCGTGGTTCAAGAATCGAATTAAATAAGTTTAAATTAATGAAATTACTATAATTTTAAATGAGATATCCACATTGATAATGCATATTTTTTATTTCTAGGTTTCTGAATTACGCTGATGGAAACAAATTTGTATAGTTAGTATATGGTAAATGCAAAACGAGTTAAACGTAAAATATAGAAAATTCAAGTCACCCTGAAAATAAAAAAGTCACCCATAAGTAAAAGATGTCATTTAGAGGCACATTAAAAAAGAAAGAATAATAAAAAAATTATTTTACTAAAGTTGTTTCCAGAGGTGACATGAATTTATTTTTTATTTGTCGTTTACTGTAGATAATAATATCAAACACATTAAAGCTATAAAAAATATAGAAATGTTTTATAAGCCAAAATGATTATTAAAAGAAATCTTTTTTTTTCATAGAGATGTTTTTTGTTTATTACTCCTTAATGAAAAACAAATTTGGTAGCCCTAATTTATTAAAATTATCTCAACTTCTACATCAAAAGTAAAACAAAATTGATTTTTTTTTGGGAGGTGGGGGGTGTTTTTTTTAATTTTGAGATTTTTTTAAAATCTGAATTGGATAAATATGTGTGATTCTTGTGTGATAAGCAAAAGAGATAGAAAAATGATTACATGTAATTGAATTAACTTCCCTGGATGAATCTGATGCCACAAACTATGGAATTGAACAGGAAGTTTTTCAGGCTTTTGAGAAAAATTCTTAGTGACACGACGGAAGAATATTCACGCCCGTATTTGTATTGCCAGAATTCTCGCTGAACGCATGTTTGGGGGTAGTTTCTTCATTGCATGCGGGTAGAGTAAGACATAAAAACATATACATATAACTAATCTGTTCAAAGAATAAAATTACAGTAGTAAAACGTTTTTGTATATATTTTTTTCTAAAACTGAAAAATTGCATAAGACAATCTCCGAGCGTAAATTCTGATGAAGAAGATGCATTTAAAAACATTCTTTGAGTAAAAACAATATATATGATTGCTGATGCCAAACAAAGTCCATATTTCTCAATTAAACAATTTTCTTTCATTTTTTAAATGCAGAATTATGTGCTCAAATAACGTCATATTATTCTTAGATTTTCTGCTGAATGAAAAGTTTCATCCAGTTACAACGGGGCTTTTGACTCTCATGAGGTTAGTTCTATGAGTGTTTTTAAAATACCAGAGCTGAAAAGAATTTTGAAGGTATCATATGCCCGTTAAAACTCACCATACGTTGTTGAATTAAGCGCTTAATTTTCTGTGTAATAAGGAAGAAAAATAATTTAAAAATATTAATTTTTTATTAACAGTCAGTTTTATTCCCAAGCTCAAAAAAGAGAAATTAAAAGTTGTGAGCTTTCAAACTAAAATTAGAATTCGAATGAACACTTGCGTAAAAACACTCGTTTCGATAAAGGAACAAAAATAACAGATCGAATTAATAATTTCTCTTAAAGTCCGTACATTCTTTTTGAATCAAAAAACTAGTTGATGAAAATTAAAAATAATAATAATAATAATACCCCTCATGTTCAATGATTAATTCGCACAGTAGTTCGGGTTACAGTGCATTTAACTTGACGACAGTTATGAAATTTATATTGTACATGGCTTTGGAAAATCAGCCAGAATTCTACAGTATGTTGGCCTGGTAACACGGGGCGTTTCATCGAGTAAAAAAAAAAAAAAATGAGACAGAGAGACCAGTTGGGTTGTTGCCAGTTTCCGCAACCAAAGGGCATTGAAGAATCACCTCTCGAGTACAAAGTCGCCAAAGGCTGGGCTGAGGTAAAGTCGCTTCAGATGAAACATTATTTATTCGAATATGTGTCGAATTTTGCATTTAGATTTTATGAATACTAGTCAAAGTAAATTAGTGGATTTCAAACTAAGCAAAGAAAAAGACATTTGAGTACAAATATTTTGCTTCCAATGGCTCACTTTTTTTTTTAACCACAGGTATCAAATTGAGATAGGAAATTTGATCGACACTCAAATGCTTTTTCGAGAAGAAAATACGTAAAAGTAAGAAAAATGTATTCAATTCAAACAAATAATAGAGCCACTAAGGAAGGATAGGAATTGCTAAGTTAAATATGAGAGAAGGCGCGATACATACGATTCCAAAATTAAATGCACAGAAAACAAAACCCTTAGCCAAGGACCATATAACTGTCACCCATTGAAACATTGGTATGAGCCGGGGACTCCATATTTGTCTCATGTGCGAATGCTATATTAAATTTTCTACATATCACAGGTCTCGCACAGTTTTAATCACATTTCCCATCAATCTCAAAAGTAAATAAAATATCAACAACAGTAGAAAAGTAAAACGAAACTCTAAAGATTAGTCCAGTCGAGCGTAGAGGCTACATTAAGATAATTAATAACTAGCTTTTTATAAAAAATTAAATGCAAGACATTAAGCAGTTTTTCTCTTTTATCAAAATTTTAATGTTATATTTATCAGTTATATTAATGTTATATTTATCAGCGCTCTTAAAATTAGATTTAAAAAGAAGTTGAAAATCAAGATAACAGCATTAGTTTAATTAGTATTAGTTAAGTTTGAAAGAACTCATTAAACTACTTCCGGGTTTTTCATATTGATAAGTTATTTCCGAAATTAAATAATTCCAATAGGCACAAAAATAAGCTTTCTATTCAATTTATTAAAAAGTATAAATTAAATAAATCCAATTCAATTTGTTTAAAGATGCGAGAAAATATTCTAAAGAATAATTACAATCTATTTAGAGTATTTTTTCTTTTGTTCGTATTTTTATAAAGCAATCTTTTCTGTACCTTTCTTTCTTTTTGAATTTTTAAAGTCGGAAGCCATGAAGGAACGTTTCGCTTTAAGAAATTCAAAAAAATACCTATGATAATTAGCTTAAAGTATAATAAATGTATAAAGAAGTTCAGTTATTTCGCATGAATTAATTTTGATAGGAAATTGAAGTTACAGAAGTTATTTAATTATAAAAAATATTATCGGAAAAATACATACTATCTTAAAGATATGTACACACTTACACAAGATGGCATGGAAAACCATGAAATAGAACTCATAGGTACAAAAACAAATATCAATACAATTCAATCATGTAAATAGAAAACGCCAGCGGAAGTGTGGTCGCATTACTTTTTCGGGTTCATTGTTAAATTCTAATAGTATCCACATACACGAAAAACGTGTTATTTCCATAAATTTCATTCCATAAAAAATATTTTCTCAATAATGTAACTCATCACCTACAACGCAAAATGTTCTGAGAAAGGGAAGCTATTGTATAAAGACTGCGTAATTTAGAAAATTTCGCATCTATGAAGATTTAAAAAATGTATAAAGAACTTTATCGAACATAGTTGAATACGAACATGAACGAAGTCGCAGCCAAAATCTTTTTCGTGTTAACCAGTAAAATAGCAAAAGGCATTTAGTATAATTTCAAAAATGAATCACTAAAAAGGACTCACTTAAATGATGTCTGCAGAGAAATATTTTTACGATCATTTTAAGTTAATGAGTATTTTTATGCGAAAAGGTGCTCTTCCAACATCCCCATACACAAGCCCATACTTACAGAGATACACACATGACGATTGACGATAGTAGTATATGTACTGTACTATTCGTATAAAACAATGAATAAGTAAAGGGAGAAAAAAATGTAAACATATATTTACTTCTTTAAGTTAGACTTTAAAAAATTGTATATTGACTTTAGCGTGAATAGTTGCTTTCTACGTTTGTTTATAGAGGAATCCACTTTTTTCGAGCCTTTTTCTGCCCGAAGCACAAATGATATTTTCTTGTTGAAACAGAAACTACTGAACAGTTTTTAAAGCCCCTGTCGGTTCATTGAAGGAAACGGAAGAGATTTTGACCTCTGCATCAGCCTCCATTTTATACACCTCATCATGTTCGTATACAATAATGCAATTATCATTGACTAACAAGTTAACGTTATTTGGAAACTGTTTTCCTTCGTCTTAAGGGAAATTTCGTGTTAAGCGTTTTTCTTTTAACGAGATTCAATGTATTGAGGTAGTTTCATTCTTATTCTTCGTAACTGGTTTCTTTCAGCGCAGAACAAAGTCCACAAGTATTTGTGTAGTAAAATATCTTTCTTACGATTTGTCTCCCTAATTAAATTTCTTGGATGAAAAATTATGCTGTTTAATGTATTCAGGATTAAAAAATTTGTTGAAAAATGTTAGAAAAACGATACTGTTAATACATAAAAGAACACATTCAACAGAATTACGTTTTAGAAAAAGCATTGACATTCTTTTTTCTTACAGATGGGTATTTCCCTACCTGTAAAGCAGATCTTCAGACAAAGACATCCTTTACTTTGTCAGATTATTTGGACAAATCTGTTTGTTATATAGTGTCTAATCACATTTTTATGAAATCCGGAGCATAAATATGTATGTCTCTTTAAGTTCTGAGTATGATGCGATACAATGCGATATTCCATTATAAGACGGAAATTTCCATCGAAAGGGCCTGTTTATAAAGGTATATAGTCTGTAATATGGTATATAGTCTGTTTCTTTACAAAATTAGAATTTTGTAAAGAAAAACGATACTGAAATTCCGTCGAGATAATTTGTTGTCTGATCAGTATTTTCTGTTTATAATGGTCCAATTATATGAAAGAAAACTATTTTGCTTGCTAATATTTATGGTGAAAATAATAAAAAATAGAAAAATATGATATAAAATTATTTTCATTTAACTTTTCAGAGAACGCGCCTGCATTAAATTTTACGACAAATGTATTATATCTAACATACGAAACAATATCAAAATGCATTTTCTATTAGTGATGAGCAGTCTTTTTTCTAACTTTACTCGTACTGTGAATTTAAATATCATACAGTTAATACAACCTAAATAATGTCGCTACTGAGTTTTAAATACATGATATTAAAGCTCGCCTGCGGAAACATTAAATTCCTTCTTTTCATATTGTATAGAAGGCTTATATAGTTTCTTAAAATATTGTTATTACCAATCATCATTATTTTTTGCAGTCTTAACCAAAGAAAGAAACCTTAGAAGAAATCAAAGGCGTGCTTTTAAGAGGAAATGGAGCGAGTTTCTGTCTGAAAAATATACTGAAAGCACAAGAAAAATGTTTGAAACAAACAAGCGTAAAAAACTAAGAAAAAAACTTCTATTGGAACTTCATACTTTTGGAGAAAAACTTGTGTAAGCAAAACTAAAGATTCACACATTCCTAAAGGAAGAAAAAAAACGCCTTAGAAATAATTACGAATGTGATCCTTCTTAAGAAATATAAAGGCTTTTATTTAATTGAAAATATAAGGGGTTTCATTTTAATTAAGAAATGTAAAATGTAATATTTTAAAGACAAATAAAGAAGGGTAACCGGAAGTAGACACATTTTCTGTTAGAAGCCCATTTTTTTCTTTTTCAAAGGGGGAAAGTGAAATGCAACAGGTGGATGTACTACATAATCATGCATCATGTTATGAATTTTTATGTAAAAATGTGTAAACAGCATGCAAATATTTGTTAATACGCCTTTTCGCTAGAAGCGCGAATATTCGGGGAAATGCACAGCTTTACAATAACTTTCGAGAGAAAATTGCCATATTCGTCTACTTTGGTGATCTGCGTGCGTCGATGATATAATGAGCTCAGGAACGGTGTTTACAACTTCTTAAAATACGCATTAGAAGTCGTGGTATGGATGGGCTATTACCCCAAGTGCGTTGCGGGCAAGGTATGAAATTTACCCCGCTAAGGAGGCGGAGAGAGAGAAAGAGAAAAGCCCGTTTCGCTTTTCGCTGGTCTTCGCATCTCTAAAGATGATTATTTACTCTTACCACACTATACGATTATTGCTTTAGAGAATTGTACTATTTTAAATCACTGTATTACGTGTCGATCCGATTGATATGAACGGACTGTGTAATTTATCACACATGTCCAAGCAAAGAAAGTCTGTTTTTGAAGTGAAACTTCTTTAGGCGCGTTGGGCGCTTTTGGGATGGTGAAAAAGCTCTGAATTCGGAAGACCGTCACGCTCAGATACATATGGAGAGAAAGTGGAGTGTGACGTCATTGAACTTTAGATCTACCAAGAACTTCAAGTTACTTTCAAACTGCGCCCTTCTTGCTTCCGCGACTTGTATCTAACCGTAGATCCTAGGAGTGGAAGCCCAGCAAACACACACCTGCTGGCGGAGTACCTTGCCAGTGCCTTTCTGCCTTTACGTCCAGTACCGACCCGGCACTGCAGAAAGTAACTGAATCGTACCAAAAGTGGTCGCCCGAGAAGTACCTTGCCAGAAGCGCGGGAAGGCAACGGCACTCTGCTGGCATACTGCATGTGCCGGCCGTTACTCACAATAAAGGCACTGGCCAATTAAATTTATAATGCCCAAAATTAAACGGCCGGATGCCGGCTATTATTAAAAATGAAGGCACTGGCCTGGTACCTTAACAGTGACTACAATGTAATGGCACGGTACCGGATTAGTGCCTATTTACAGTAATGCTGCCATAATTAAAATACGAGCCAGTGACGGATTCGGGGTAGGGGGCTTATTCATCAACCCCCCCCCCCCACCCCGCAAAAAAAAATATCATTCCTTAAGGGTAACATTTTGAAAGATAAAAAACAACATAAATGAAGGATAAAAAAACAGCAAAATCCGCTGGTCAATCGTTTGCAAATTATGTGCGCCTATCATTAGTGAATTGTGTGCAGTTTTCATAAACTGCAATTTTCTTACAAATTTGCAGTCGCAAAATTTTTTTTTTTTTGTGAGAGAGGCGGTAACACATTTCAGAACCAACATAAAATCATTTATAAACAGTTTAATTTCAATATTTCAGAGTTAGGATTTTATAAATGAGTTATAATACTTTGTGGTTGATATATATATATGTGTGTGTGTATGTACTAATCAAAATCTTACAGGAAGTAATAATAAATAAAATTGTACTATGATTACACACATAACTTTAGGGTAACATTTTGCTTTCTTGTACATTTTGTTTAGATCAAATTATTTTTTAAATCTTAGCTATTCTGAAAAGAAATTTTCTGTATCTATATCTGTTGTATACTGCATGATTCAAATTTTATGGAGGAAAATACTTTTATACACTAAAATAAGTATCATTAGTAATATCACCGACTTAAAAAAAGTCACCAGCTTAGTAGCCATTTTCTCAATTTTAGTTCCCAAAATAGTAACATTTTTGAATGATTTTGTAGTTAAGAAATAAACATGCTTAATTTAGCTCATTTAAGAAGGATTGAATAAAATGATAAATTTAAAAACTTCATATATATATAACAGAACATATAATACATTTATTTTTATAGCACGATTAAAAAAACAGATTAGAATGTTTGCTGAAAGCTCAGTAGCAGCTTTAAAAAAAAGGGGGGTTGACAAAAACCAACACCAGATTTTCACATGAGTCGCCTGGAGTATGGTACAAGTAGCCAAAACTTGAAAATAGTATGAAAATGACGTTTTTTGGTTCAAAAAGTCGCCTAATCTTTAAATTAGTTGCTAAAGTCACCGGTGGATACCGTGTGTACATTTAAAACAGTAAAAGTAAAAATTTACCTGTAATATTTTCCCGACTGTTTAAAAAATGTAAAATCCAATTGTAAAACTTTGAAATCCACTTTCTGTATCCATAACCAGCAAGATATCACTGCAGAAGCGAATCTTATTATAATTATTATTGATCCTAACAGAGATATCTCACTAGTCTATAGCAATAACGTTCTCGAAAATCTGCAACAACAACCGGAAAAACTTTATCCTAAAAAGCGTATTTCATAACTGGCTTCCCGCTCAACGTTTCAAGATTTGCAAAACGAAATGAAACATCAAGAGAAAAAAGAATGGGTTACTATACTCAATCGACACGAAAACTCACCACTTCCGTTCTAATGAAACTCGCTAATATTCAAATGCATAAAAAATTCATTTGTACTTCGTATAAATAATCTGAATTAATATAGCCAAATCCACGATAACAGTTTGATTATTGGTGCCTTATCGTGCAACCGTGAGATATTAGTTGACCTCGGTAGATATATAGACCTCTTGCTTCCCGTAAGGAGGCCGTTAAAGGGTGCGAGATAAAACATTTGATTCGGGAGTAATCGAAACAGAAAGAAATAATATGTAAATACTGGTTCATTGCTGAATTTCTAACAAAATAGCTGCAGGAGCTCTAATTTGTTTTATTGTAAATTTGAGCATTAAGTACCTAATTTATATTTATCTTTTGTTTTACCACTGCTATATTTGATTGAATAAAAAAATGTCAATAGAAGCAATTATGTAGGCTGTTAAAATTTTTAATTTAATCTAAAATTCTCTGAAGAAAAAAAGACTACAGGAGCTGAGCTCTCATGCAAAACCCTGACTGGTCTTCGTGTAATACTCTCTAACATATTTCTGCACCCTAATTCGGTAGATTTTAAAAGGGGCTTAACGTAGAAAAAAGCCTCCAAATATGTTTTTCAGGAAAAGTTTAGCAAAATTGTAAAAAATTAATATAAATTATAAAAATGTTAAGATTGAAATTCATAATTCTGTACATAGTGGGTGTTATATACTGTCATATACAGAGTGGAGGTTCCACTTTCTGTGTAGTAAACATTTTTATAGCATACTGAACTCGTTTGTATTATTTTAGTTTTTAGTACTAAAATATTTGAAGGTACAATATGAAAAAAGTACAATTGAAAACCTGTCTTTCAACTGCGCAGGTGTGAAGATTTTTATTTATTTATTTATTTATTTATTTGTCTGTTTGTTTTAAAATTGTCCTGTACAAAACAGAGGTGTGCAGCATCATTATCTACCTAGATTCACGAATACGGATATGAAACGGATAATTTATTTCTTTGATCCGCAAATACGCATGCAGATTTAGATATTTGCTGTCTTGATCCACGGATACGTATATGGATACGGATCTTTCAGTTAGCGCATTATTTCAAAGCATATGCTATCTAGGATTTAGAGATTTACACAAATGTGTTTTGCATAATATATATTTCTCAACCACAATGAAAATTTTTAGGTAAAGCTCAGATAACAGCAAAGTGTCAGGAAAGCTGACCTATTTTTTTTTAATATGAAAGCACTGAATCATATCAGTAAACTATTTAAATGGTTGCAGCAAAATATTAATACTATGTCGTACTATTTGTTTAATTCTTTTTGATAACACTTTTACTTAAAGACTTGCTGTATTACAAAAACATTGTAAGACACGCGCCGGTTTTATTGGCCCAGTAAACTATATTAATTCCGTTGATTAAAGAAATCGACTTATGAAAATACTCAGTTTCATAGTTATTTGTACAACTTATTTGTTGTAATTGTGACCCTGCAATAGAATGGTTGTGTAAGGGTCAAGATTTAATATCTTTTTATTTGTCTAACTTACTGCTTTTAATTTAGTCAGGTATGTCTGTTAAGGTAAATGAGATTTTACTTGCAAAGCTTTTTTATTTATAAAGGGGGGGGGGAGAAAACAGGGAGATTTTAAGTGAAATATTTTGTACATTTTACTATTTTTATGAAAACTTGCGTGTACATAGAAATTAACGATTTCAATAATTTTACATTACTACTTGTTTACCGACAAATTAATGGCTTAATAATTTTTATTGATTATAATTCCTAGTAATAATTAATAATTTATTAATAGTTTCAGTATCCCATCGTAATAACTAAAACTTTTAGTGCAATAATGTGATCGCCTTTGGATAGTTTATAAAAATATTAAATATTTAAAACCATTCTTTCTGAATATATGATTTGCTCTAATTGAACAATATTGATTAAAACACGTCTGATTTGTATAAACAGAAAGATTAAATAAGTATGAAGTAGCAATAATTATTTCTGATAAATATCGAGTTTCAAAGAACTATAATTTGTAGAAAGTTTTGGGTTTTTTACTTTTTTCATTTGCCGAGAAAATATCAATAATAGATCCTTTTAAAGAAACGGATTCGAATACGAATACGGCATACTCTAACTCTTTGTAGCGGATACGAATACGGATCTTTATTTTCTTACGAAGCCTCGCGAATACGGTTATCCGACTCTCCTCTAGTACAAAATGATGCAATGAGTCTTCTTTCTTGCTCTATTTGTGAAAGGTCCTGCAATTCATTAAAGGCATCTGCGAACACTTAAGGATTTTAGATGAGGAATACCGATCATCCAGGCCCGAACTGGCTCCTTTGGGGGCCCTCGGCTAGAGATTGAAAAGGGGCCCCTTACTGGAGAATTTAGAGGAAATACAGAGGGTGTTTACACATTTTTAGAACGATTTCGATAAAGAATTTTTAAAAAGTAAATGTTTCAGAATAAAATTTTTTGGCAACAGCTTATTATTTGAAATGAGAAATATCTTCTGCTACTTTTAAATTTATTCTTCTCTCAAAATGTTATATGTAAACAAGCTGTGGATTGAAGGATATGTTTTTGCGCTTTACGAAGAGAAATATTCTTATTCCATAATTCAAAAACGTTAAATGGGTATTAAAATTTCTAAGTGCAAAATAAGCAACAATATTAATCGACAAGGTAAAAACCGTCAATCATTATTTCTACATGGAAAGAAGACTCCAAACGAATATCCGAAAAAGGTATGTACTGTTTCAAATGTTTCTAAAGTGAAATCGCTGTTAGCAAGAGAAAATCCGCCAACACAGACATCAATTGCAAAGTCTTTAGATACATCTGTAGGAACAATAAATAAAATAATAAACCAAGATTTACAACTTAAAAAAGCTAAAAAACATAATGTTCACCAGCTTTCGCCGAGACATGTGGCTCAATCAAGTCATACTTCGGAAACTACCACTGCATCCCTTGAAAAAATGAAGACTGATACAGGTATTGCATATATATCTTTTCAACATATTCCTGCAAAGTCCCCTGACGTTTCACCTATGGACTATTGTGCCTTTGGTCTGTTGAAAAGAGCTCTTTCTAAACGCAAACCCTCCACGATAGATGGACTCTGAAAAGTAGTGGAAGAGGAATGGAAAGCAATACCCCTGGAAATTTTACGAAAAGCTCTTCTATTATGAAAATCCCGATGCAGACTTATAGTCCAGAAAAAAGGCTATCAGATCGAACATTTAAAAAAAATAGTCTTTACATTTTAAACATTAATTAAACGACCCCGAAATCGTTCTAAAAATGTGTAAACACCCTCTGTAGAATATTAGGATAATATTTGAAAATTAGGTTTACGTTTCTAGATAACCACATTTAGCTATTTTAGAGCTCTTGGGGGCCCTGATTATTCGGGGGACCCCTCGCGATGCGGGGTCTGTGGGGTCCCTCCGCTACGCCACTGTGTAAAGGCGTAGGATTACAGGGAAATAAAGAATCAAACTACTTTGGTACATTACTTTGACATATAGGGTGTATCAAAATTCCCTCCCGGGTTTGGAAAGCTTGTAAAATTATATATATTATCAATACAGCTACAAAGTTGACTTGGAGAAAGAAAGGTACAGGTTTTATTTCACAAAAGTACAATATGTGAGCCTTTCGTGGCAGAGCAATTAATGCAATTTTGTCGGTTGTGGGGGTGGGGGGAGGGCAGTTAGTTTGTCGAATCATCACGAAACAAGGACGGATTATAGAGGGGGCGGAGGGGCGACCGCCCCAATTGAGAAAAAAAAATAATGTATAAGATCCTATTTTACTTCCATAAAATGGATGTATATGTCAACCTTCTAACTAACCTCCACCACCGACAAACTAACTGCCCCCCCCGAAAAAATTGCATTAATTCGTCGAAGGTTCACATACTGGACTTTTATGATATAAAACTTGTAATATTTCTTTCTCCAGTAAAGTCAACTTTGTTACTGTTTTGGTAATATATATATTTTTCATAAGCCTTCCAAGCCGGGTGGGAATTGTGATACACCCTGTATATCAAATTACTTTAAAGTAATATATCCGATTTTGGTAGGCCTCATTGGGGCCCCCTTAGGCCGGGGGCCCTCGGCGATCGCTGACCAGCTGACATGGCCAGTCCGAGCCTGCGATCATCGAACGATTTGAGCAGCTGTAAAACTGATATCCGACAAATGAGTGGAACTCATTAGAAATTTATCCATTTTCCTTCCTCCGAATTTGTTCCTTTTTGAGGAAATCGGTATGTGATCAACCTGTAACGGTCAAAGTCTGAATTCAGGATCGACTTGTTACATGCTGTTTCGTGAATACGGCTGTAAATGTATTTTCCAACAAAATTCTCCTTGCGTGGTGGTAAAAAATTAATAAGAATGCAGAACATTTCCATTTTAGCAAATTGCAGTGATGAGCTGGACTCAAAATTGCAACCCCTCTTATCTCCAAGACTATTTCATTCGTGGGACGTAAATGTGTTTTGTCTGATCGTAAAAAGCAGTGTCCACTGGACGACTTCCCTTGAAAAAGAAATTAGAGCCCCTATAAAACAGTCCTTATCTTTTGATAATAGCGATTTTGTCACCCTCAAGAAGAAAATTCGGTTGAACCTAGCTTTTACAAAGTGAAATTGCAGCCAAACATTCAGAATTGTTAAAGGAGTTACTATTCAATCTCGATAGATTAAAAAACTAGGTTTTTCACTTTGATATTGTGTGTGTGTGTGTGTGTGTGCGTGTGTGAGATTACGGCAACGCTACGCTAGGGCGATCTGCCAAGAATAGGGAGTGCCTTAGTAGGAGGACTTTCTAAGGTGTTCTAACGCGTATTCACGTTACATCTGGAGAAAACCTACCAAAACTCCAGACCGTTAGACCGACAGCCGCGCGATGGGACCCGAATCCGGGACCTTCTCACTTCGGCCGTTTACCATTTTCAGTGACTTAACTACTGTGCCATGGTGAGGCTTGATATAGTGGATATTGACTCTTCCCAAAATGACTTGGTTAAAAAGGAGTCACATTTTGCACTTTCAGGAATTGAATATATTTACATATATAGAGGTCCTTTTGGTTCCAACTTCACCCTTTTAACTTTAGAGTTTAGTCCCTCTTACATTCAGGACTTGTTGATGTATGAAGCCAGAAACTTAAAAGATTTTTTTTTTAAATTTCTAGATACGCGGTTCTGAATTTTATAGATAATTTAAAGAAATTTTTTGCCGTCCAAGAATTTAATCGATATAAAACATATTTTAAGGATAAAAATTTGTTCTGAATAAAAAAGATCAGAGATAAAGAAGAAGAAAAGAAACACTGTCTACCCCGAGGGAAAAAAAATTCTGTTTTGATGCAAGCATTATGAAAGTGAAACAAAAATCATAAAAACATGCTGTGTACATATACACTGCGCCCTTCATGGGTTTCTGTATTTTTTTTTATTTTTTTTTAGTACAGACATACTGTACTAACTTTTATTTTGAGAGCCACCAATTCTCAAAACCGCATATACAAATCGTCCAAACTAGAAGCATTTTATTTTATATAAAAAGGTTTTATAATCAAATTAGAAATCTTGAAAAGAAATTAAAACAAGTACAAAATAAATTTAAATGCAACATCACTATATTCTATGGAGAGAAAATCTGGGTATAAATAGTTTTAGAAATCTTTCCTCGGGATATTATTATAATAATTTAAATTTAAGTCAAGATACATAAAAAAATCCACTTTTTATTAGCTTTAATATCAAATCCTTTTAACTTTACAGCGTGTTAATAAAGTTAAATAATTAAAAATAACTTTATTTATAGGTAAAAAATAGCCAAGAAATGAATATAATTTAAAGCTAACTTATTTCATGTGAATGAAATAAGTCAGCGTATTTTATGTCAAAGAAATGAAATTAATAATTCCCTTAAAAATAAAAAGCAGAAAAAATAATAAATAGCGAAGCTGCATTTTCTTATTTTAAAGGTTATCTATATTCAGCTTAATCATTTTTGCTTTTCAGAGTCACTCACATCATTTAAAACTCATATCATTATCAAATGTGTGAGTGCTTTTATTTAATTACAGTAGGCGCCGCTTAATGTAATCACTTTGGGACAGATGGTATTTGATAACAATAACCGGCTGATAACAATAAACCAAAAGTATAAGGAAACACAAAAATTTAATTTTATTATGTACTAAGTAACATATATTTGTGCAGGTACAAATTTAAGTAATGGTTAATTCAAACGATATGTTAAACAAATCGTTAAATTCAATAATGTTCCAGCTACCAGAACCACTTTTTAAAAAAAAGGTCTACAAAAAAGCAGTGATAGCATATATAGGTAAACTAATTACAATTTCACAGGAGTGTCCAGGAACAATTAGAAAGTCTTCTAAAGTTGTCTGCCTCGTTTTTTGTCTCAACAAATTATATATAAATCTCAACAAATTATTTCATACGTGTACTGTTCTCGCAAGTCCTCAGCAGTGCCTCTGTGTTGCACCCCAAGTCTCACATGAAGCGCCTCTCTCATTTCAGTAGCACTTGGAGGATTCTGGATGTTTTCCACATCGGTTTCATCTTCATCTGATGATTTTTCATCATTTGCCTCCATGGAATAAGATGCAGTTCGGCATACATCTGCATCAGTCATTGTCACAGTCATTTGAACGTTCTTATCTATAGACATCCATTCTGCAAAGTCAATTTCCGTCATGTCGGATGGTAAGAGTTCGGCTTCATTGAATTCCGATACATCATCCACACCTTCGTCCGCTGTAACAAATCCATCATGTGAGAAACAGTTTTTAATTTGTTTCTCGAATACTCGATCCCATGACATTGTCAAAAGATGAAGGGCCTGAAGGAGATTCCTCTTCTTTGCTAATGCGTTTGCATTGAGCTGTTCTGTACCTGCTGAAGCAGAATGACTTTCCCCTGCACCAGAAGAGGGCGCTTTTGAACTCTGATCCTTTTTTTTGCCTTTCAGATGCAGCGAAGGCTTCCGTGTAAACTCACGTGAAAAAGGGGTTCTCCCCCTCTGATAACAAAATCTAAATGTCCTTTGTAAATGTTGTGTAGTGTAAGATGTGTTTATTTAATCCAGAAATAAATTGTATTCGTCCTTTAGACACTCACTTGATTCACTGAGATAGTAGCAGGAAACAGGAAATCAAAAGAAAAGCTACCAGGGCAGGTAGGCTAGATATTTTTTTATGAACTGTATTCCTTTATCTATATCACAATTAAAACATTGAAAGAAATACAGTATAACAATTGTTTCAATTTGGTGCCTTAACCCTCGATTTTTCCTGCTGATTGTTTGTAATTGTTAAGTGAAAAAAAAATGACGTCAGAAGCGACGAATAAATTGAAAACACAAAGAGGTGGCTTGAGAACAAGCTTCACGAAACTGACTCCTAAAATCGACGAAGCCTTGGCAAAATTAGATGAGGAATATTTAGAAATTGCTCTCGCTCAGTTGTGAGAAAAGGAAAAACAAATAATTGAGCTCGATAAGTTAATCATAGATGAAATCGAAGACTGTAAACAAATCCCAACCGAAGTTGAAGCAGCTCAAGAATATAGAGATAAAATCATCATGTATAAAATTAAAATTGAAAAAGTTCTAAAAAAATGCACGAATCAAGAAACAAAAAATGCTAGCGCCGATATTTCAAATACAATTACTAACGACCCATCTCTAAATTCAAATGTTCCAATTAAGATTAAATTACCCAAAATTAACATCAAAAAGTTTGACGGCAATCCTGAGAATTTCCAAGAATTTTGGTCTCAGTTCAAAAACGCGATACACGAAAATCAAATTCTCAATAAAATAGACAAATTTACATACTTAAAAAGCTTATTAAAATCAAAAGCTCAAATCGCGATACAGGGATTATCGTTGTCAGACAAAAATTATGATATTGCTGTTAAAATTCTTGAAGACCGATATGGCAAAAAGGAAATTTTGATTAGGTCTCACATAAATAATTTATTAAATTTGTCACCTATTCGTAATGCATCAAATATAAAAGACCTGCGCGAATTGTACGATACATGTGAAATTCAAATACGTAGTTTAGAATCGCTTGGTATTGAGCTAGACAGTTATGGTAATTTACTTTTTCCTATCATAACTAAATTAATTCCTGATAGCTTAATTTTGAACTACAACCGAGAATATAAAAACGAAACAGACTCTTGGAATGTAACGCAATTGTTAGAATATTTGAAAACCGAAATCGAAATTAGAGAACGTACATTTTCGTTTCAGAAGAAGGAGTCTGATTACTTTCAGCACAATTCTAAAAATAGAAATAAAAGGGGTTTAACTAGATTGGGAATTATAATATTAATATAATAATTTTTCGAAACCAAAATACGCCAAGAATCCGAGTGCTTCTGCTTTTAATGTAGTTAGTAATGAAAATAAGTGTATATTCTGTAGCGATGATCGTCATGAAAGTAATGAATGTACATTAAGTATTTCTGATAAAAAAAAAACAGTCTATTATGTCAAGGAAGGTGCTTTAATTGTTTACAAAAATTTCACGTTGTAAATCGATGTTTTAAGAAACCCGCATGTAATTTCTGTTTCCAAAAACATAATCAAAATATTTGCGAAAAACGTTTCGAACCAAAAGTAGAAGTTCCCCAGAGTGAAACGATCGTGTCCTCCGTTACGGGAGATAGAAATTCGAACATAGATATTTTACTTCAAACTGCAACAGTATTTGTAGAAAATAAGGTTAAACCAGCCGAAATACGGTTATTATTAGATTTGGGGAGTCAAAGATCATTTATTGAATCGGAACTCGTTAATGAATTAAAATTAAAAATAATAGGAAAAGAAACTATAAAAACATACCCCTTTGGTTCGAAAGAACCCCAGAAAGAAATTATAAATCGCGTTCTAGTATATTTGAGAAACGTTCGTGATCCCACGAAAAAGATACAATTAGAAGCTTTAGCTATTGACAAGATAAGCAGTGCAGTAATTTATCGGCCAGAGCGAGAAATAAAAGAACATTGTGGCATAAACAAATTTTCACTGGCAGATGAATCATCGGATCAGCTGTTTCGAAGTGGAAATGAGCATTCCGAACTCCTTGATTTCCCCCCAGTCAGAATTCTGATAGGCGCCGAACATTATTGGAGTATCGTCTCCGGTGAAATACGCAGGATACCGAATTCTTCTGTTGTTGCAATGGATAGTCTTTTCGGATGGGTTTTGAGCGGTTCTTGTGATTTAGAAAATAAAATTGACACTGAGAGGAGGGCGAAAATAATGAAGGTAGTTGTAGATTCTTCGCGAGAAGAAAATTCCGATCTGATTTTACAAAATTTTTGGAGATTGGATATAATGGGCATTGAAAACGAAAAAAGGGATTTATCCAATAATGACGGAGAAGTTGTCTTAAAGGATTTTGAGAAAAATATAAAATTTCAGAACAACAGATACAAGGTTAAACTACCGTGGAATGAGAATGCGGATAAATTAGAAAATAATTATGAAATCGCAAAATGTCGCTTAGTAAAACTGGTTAAGAGATTTGATAAGGAATTTTACCAGCGGTATAGGGATGTATTATCGAAACAGATTTGCGAGGGTATAATCGAACCTGTAGAATTTAAAGAAAAGGAGAAAATGAATATCGATAGAGAATATTATATGCCTCATCAGGCCGTTATTCGTGATGATAAAATTACAACGAAGCTAAGAGTAGTTTTTGACGCCTCTTCACACTCGCAAAATAAATTATCGTTATATGATTGTTTACATTCCGGACCGAATTTGAATCCTGACTCACTAAAATTACTTATAGATTTTAGAAACAAACCAATCGCGTTAACTGCCGATATAGAGCAAGCGTTCTTACAGATATTGTTAGATGAAAATGATAGAGATGCGGTTAGGTTTTTATGGCTTGAGAATGATTATGAAAGGAATGCGAGTTTGAAAACTACCATTTTTAGAATGACTCGTGTTTTATTTGGAGCTACTCCAAGTCCTTTTTTATTGGCTGCAACTCTCAAACATCACATAAGAAAGTACGAACATAAATATCCGTTAGCATATCGTATTTTAAATTCCCAATTATACGTTGACGATTTAATTTCTGGATTAGAAAATGAAAATCAGTGTTTTGAAATTTACCGACAAATAAAAGAAATTTTACACGAAGGTGGATTTAATATGCGTAAATGGAAAACCAATTCGGAATGTCTTCAAGTAAAGCTGGATCAGGCTGAAAACTGTAACGAATCTTTAAGGGAAACTTCGAAAGTTTTATGTTACCTCTGGAATTCAGACGATGATACGTTAAAATTAGCATGTGAATTTCTTAAATTTAATCAAAAATTTAATCCGTTAATTAAACGATTACTTTTGAAAATTGCCTCAAAATTATATGACCCCATTGGCTTTATTACTCCCTTTACGCTGAGACCAAAAATTCTTCTTCAGGATATTTGGGATCAAAAATTTAAATGGGATGATCCTCTACCATTTGATATAATGAAAGAATGGAACAAATGGTGTGATGAATTAGAAGATTTAAAGGAATTTGAAATACCCAGATTTTACCTCAAGGACGCTAACGAAAATGAAGATTTTGAATTTCATTGTTTCGTCGACTCGAGCAAGCGAGCCTACGGTGCAGTCCTGTATATTCGGTATACAGATTATAACGGACAGTTTCGGACATCGTTAATTTGCTCCAAATCCAGAGTTGCACCACTTCAAAAATTAACTCTTCCAATACTTGAATAGCTATCAGCTGTAGTTGGAAGTCGACTATGTGAGTACGTAAGAAACAGCCTTTCAAATATAACAAATGCACGAATTAGATTCTGGACAGATTCGATGATTGTGCTTCATTGGATTCGTGGAAATTCTAAGAAACTGAAAACGTTTGTCCAAAATCGTGTGAGTGAGATTCGTTCAAGGACTGATGCTTCATTTTTGTCGCACTGCCCTGGAGATCAAAATCCAGCTGATGTGCTGACTCGAGGCGAATCTTTACGAAATCTGCTTGATAAAGAACTGTGGTGGAAAGGACCAAAGTGGTTGAGAGAAAGTGAAGATTATTGGCCAAAAGAAAGCCAAGAAATTGCGGACATTGGAAATTGTGACGAAGTGAATGAGTCAACCGTTTGCACTATAAATGTCGAGACCGAAAAAATTATTGACATTGAAAAATTTGGGCACTTAACGAAACTCTTACGCATCACTGCCTGGGTAAAAAGATTTATCTTTAACCTTAAGAATAAAGAAAACAGAAGATCTGGAACTCTTAGTAGCGACGAGTTACAGTCAGCAGAAAAATACTGGATAAGAAAAACTCAAGAAGAAAACTTCGGGGAAGAATTGGAAGCACTAAGGTGCGGGCGTGAAATATCTCCAAATTCCAAATTGAAAATTTTTTCCGTTGGGTTAGATGAAAACAATATTATTCGCCTTCGAAGCCGACTTCAGTATGCTGACATTACTCATAACGAAGCATACCCGATGTTGTTACCCGACAAAAGTCACCTTACCAATCTCGTGATTCGCCGCAGCCATTTGCGGTTAGGGCATGCAGGAATTGCGGACACCTTAACAGACGTTAGAGAAAAATTTTGGATCCTAAAAGGACGACAGCGAATCAAGAGCATTGTGTTCAACTGCAATCTTTGCAAAATATTTCGAGTTAAGCCTTTTACCCAGGACGAAGCTCCTCTTCCCCCAGATCGTATTAAGCAGACTCATCCATTTGAAGTAACGGGTATCGATTATGCTGGTCCCCTTTTACGTAAAAAGTACAGACGGAACAAAAAAAAGCCTACATTCTGCTTTTTACGTGTGCCGTCACCAGAGCTGTCCATCTTGAGCTCACCGAAGATCTGACAACCAAAACATTCTTACTCGCGTTTAGAAAATTTGTATCCAGAAGAGGACTATGCAGAAAAGTATACTCGGACAACGCGAGTACATTCAAAAGAGCAAAAACCGAAATAAATTTGCTGTGGAAACTTTTGAAGGAAGAAGAAATCCAGAACTACTTTGCAAATAAAAACGTCGAGTGGAATTTTATAGTAGAGAGAGCAGCATGGTGGGGAGGATTTTGGGAAAGACTTATAAGATCCACAAAAAATTGCCTAAGAAGAATACTAGGAAAATCATCTTTGACGTTTCCAGAACTGGAGACCATAGTCATAGAAGTTGAGGCTATTATAAATTCCAGACCTTTGACATTTGTCTACAGTGAGTTCGAGGAACCTGAGCCACTTACTCCTGGACACTTCCTCATAGGTAGAAGACTTGTTGCTCTCCCTCCACACTCATCGGGAGCGCCAACCTCCACCAAGTCTGATCTAAAGGGTAGGTGGAAACATAAAAGAGCCATTTTGGAAAGAATATGGAGAAAATGGCAATCATCGTATTTGTTAGAACTGAGATCTGCCCACCAGTCAATGCGGTCCAAATCAAATGTTGAACCGACGAAAAATTCGACTGTCTTAGTGTATGACGAAAAGCTTCCTCGACTTATGTGGAAGATGGGTATAGTCATCAGTGTTCATCCCGGACGTGATGGAAAGACTCGTGCATGCACTATCAAACTTCCCAATGGAACTATACTGAAACGACCAATTCAACTTTTGTATCCTGTTGAACTTAATGTAGATGGAAAAGGGCCTAGTGACTGTTTGTCCAAAGGTCCTTTGGGGCCGGAGGATGAAGCAGAATGACTTTCCCCTGCGCCAGAAGAGGGCGCTTTTGAACTCTGATCCTTTTTTTTTTTTGCCTTTCAGATGCAGCGAAGGCTTCCGTGTAAACTGACGTGAAAAAGGGGTTCTCCCCCTCTGATAACAAAATCTAAATGTCCTTTGTAAATGTTGTGTAGTGTAAGATGTGTTTATTTAATCCAGAAATAAATTGTATTCGTCCTTTAGACACTCACTTGATTCACTGAGATAGTAGCAGGAAACAGGAAATCAAAAGAAAAGCTACCAGGGCAGGTAGGCTAGATCTTTTTTTATGAACTGTATTCCTTTATCTATATCACAATTAAAACATTGAAAGAAATACAGTATAACAATTGTTTCACCTGCCATACTTTCCAAAACTCTAACGCGCATTTCTCCACCGTAATAGGCTTTCATCGCACGAATTATTCCTTGGTCACATGGTTGGATAGTTGCTGTAGTGTTGGAAGGTAAGAAAATAATTTTAATATGCTTCAATATGACATTTACATCGTGGGCACGACAGTTATCGATGAGTAGAACAATACTGAGATCTAATTCTTTGTCCCATTTAAGGTATTCGCCGAATAGATCAGCTGTCATCCATGCTGCATTATTTGCAGCATAATTCACAGGCAATTTCTTAACATCCTTGAAGCATCTTGGCTTTTTGTTTTGTTTTTTCCCAATAACAAAAAGTTTTTTCTTCTGTCCAGTCATGCTCGCACAACAAAGAACAGTTATACGTTCTTTTGAAACTTTGTACCCCTTAGAGTTCTCGTTTTTGAAGAGATACGTATGTTCTGGCAAGGCACGAAAGTTTCATCCGCGTTTTAGATATTCTGGGGGGCATAATCGGCAATTATCTAGGCCATTCTTCAGAAATCCATTTATTTGCAGCTGGAAAATCAGCATCCTTTTCTTCTCCGTGTGTGCGTTTAAACACAATGTTCTCTCTTTTTTCCAGCGATTAAACCACCCATCCGTTCCGATGAATTTTTTTTTTTTTTTTTTTTTTTTTTTTTTTTTTTTTTTCCCATCTTAAATGCGAGATCCTCTGCTTTGTGTCGCATTAAAGGACGCTTTATTCGTGCATCTTTTTCCCTAACATTGGTAAACCACAGTTTCAAAGCAGATTCCACTTCTTCATTTTTCTCCAGTACGTTTTCGCTTACAGTTCAAATTTACGTTTAACTTCGCTTTGTTTTCAATCTCGTCTCGATTGTTTAGAATTTTACAGAGTAGTGACTGAGAAATGTTTAAATTAGCAGCAGCATTTCTTTGACTCATCTTAGGTAAATTATCGAAGCGCTTCAAAATGTCGATTTTGTCCTTAATTGTTAAATCATTACGTTTTTTCTCCATTGCTAAAATGCTGTAAGAACTGGACAAAGAGAAATTGTAGACCTTACAATAGGCTGGACGACTTGCTCACGATAAGAATAAGAACAGCGACAGGAGCGAATAAGGAAACACAGCGGAAACTGCGTTTTCAGTCTACGAAAGTTCACATTCACTGTGGATGCATCAGTTGTGGAAACTGAATGCAAGGAAGGGAGGAAAAGGTAAGGAAATCGCCACCTGTCACATGCGCAAACTCGAAAATCCTTCATCGGCCAATAAAAGGCATCCACTTTTGGTTACAGGGGAAAAAAAATCGAAAATGGTAGGAAAAAAAATGGGGAAAAAAATCGAAAATGGTAGGCAAAACGGATAACAATAAACGAAGGATTTGATTACAAAAACCGATATTTTTAGCATGTCCGTTCGGGACTTCATAATTCTGATGATATTAAACGAATGATAACATTATCCGCGATAATATTAAGCACCGCCTACTGTACATTGATATTGTTTTACGTGCGGAATTCACTCTTTTATTATGCTTTTTAAAGTGTCCGTATTCATCTGCAGTATTTCTATTAATATTCCTTTTCTTTTATTTTCTTCCTTTATTTCTAGTTTATTTCCTTTTTAAAGCTTAAGAGATTCTGAAGCTTTTAGTTCTATCTGTAAGACGATTAAAGAGATTAGTAGAAAGGCGATAAAATCATTTAGCTTCTTTATTTTTCGTAGCTTTGTAATTGTATGAGACATCCTCTTAAAATTTATTAAAAAGTACGGAATTTTCGTTGAATTTATTTTTGGATAAAGGAGAAATATTCCAAATATTTGCAACCCTATTTTTTAAATTTTTATTAGTAGTAGTAGTAATAGTAATTTATAGGAAAAGATTGTTTGGAACAAAAAATAAATTTGTTTTGTAAAAGTGCGCAAGCAAAGTGAGATGAATTTAGGTCTTCAAAGAAAGTCTTTTATTATTAGATTTTGCTTAAAATTACGGCTGGTAAATAACTGTATGTGTAATTTTCAAAAGTCATTTTGAACTTAAGAATCTGACCTCAAATTGTGGTTTCGAAATTAAAGCAGGAGAAAGACGTAAAAAAGAGTAAGTGTTCTATCTTGAATCAGTGACTGATATCACTAGATTGTATCTGTCTTTCTTTCAAAGATATGCTAAAGTTCATTAATTAATAGCAAATTAATATATCTAAATCGAACCCAAGGTAAAGCTATAAAATATGAACTATATGTCTGCGCTTTTTTTTTTATATCTATGTATGCTATGAACAAAAAAATGTTTTTATTTTAACCGCAGCACTATTTTTTTAATGTTTCTAATGTAATGAAGTATGGTTCTGCATCACGCACTCCCAAGCAGTTGCTTGCTCCGTCATCACTTCATTTCTATAGAAGACCTCAGTGGGTTAATCTCGAATTTGCCACAGTTTTGCTTGTTTTACACGAAACAAGATGCTTTTTTTTTTTTTTTTTTTTTTTTTGCTCATTCAATCATTATGCGTTATAATATAAAGTTAATTATATTTTGCTGAAAATGAACTTTTGTGCATGGCTTATGTATTCTAGATATCCATATTAAGAAATGATAGCCAGTGGCCGAGTACAAAACACTCTCAATTGGGAGACGGAAGATGCCTGTTTCAAACCCAGGTCGCATCCGCCGACCTAGCCATTCGGAGCTTTCCGTGGTTTTCTCCGAAACTTCGCGTAAATAAGTGTTAGGACCCCCCATGCCCGTGGAGAGCAGACCCCCCTTATCCTAGATCCCTAGTGTAGAAAATCGACCGTGAGCCTGCCAACAACAACAACCAAAAAAAAAAAAAAAAGGAAATGATAATATTTTAAATTATTTTTGTATAGAGGCATGAAAAATCCAAGGAAAAGCCATTTAATTCCGAAAAAATATTCTATAGCATGCGTTTCTGGGTGGACTATGGGAATGAAAGGATGCTTTTTTAAATGTAAAATCCATTCCAAAATTTAACATTGAAATCTAGTTAAAGAACATATTTTAATAAGGTCTCACCACGGACAAATCATTTTAAAATAAATAACACAATTAAGGTAACGCAATATGTGAATTCTGCTTCACATATATGGTTCTCTTCCGGGAATTCTCTTACGATCATCTGACCTTGTGAATACAATCAACTGGTGCGTATGAACTTTCAGGGAGTTAAACAATTATGTTCTATAAAATAAAGTATATTTCATAACTGATAAACAAAAACATTTATTTTACGTCGATTAGGACGTACTTTTTCAAGTGAATGTAGTTCCACGTATACAATGTGTAAAAATGTTGAAACTTTCTCCACAGTAAAGTGAAGTAAGTCGCGAGGAACAATTTTGTTAGAGTAATTATTTTGAAACCATAAATAAGCGGGAATACGCCCGTATCGATCACTGGACGTGCATTTGTAAGTAAGAAAACAACCCTAATACACTTTTAGGAGTGTACTTTTATTTTCTACAAGTGTTCTTTTTTATTTGTGAAGGACATACGTTGACTTGGATCGCTTTTTCCCGCCGCTCGAGCCTCCCATGCTCTCCGAGATAGCACTTCGTGGCCAACAGAGGGCACTGCGTGTGGCGTGCGCATTGCCGTCTTCCTCCGCTATTCCCTTTAACTTGTCAGCGCGGTGACATGCCCGAGTCCGGCATCGCTCTTTATCAGTAAGTCGTTGCTCCTTGTGATCCCATCCAATACTCTGTGAGAGCTGCCATGGACGGGTTCATCAGAAATAACCAGCTGTTCCGAGAGATGAGAGAATCTGCGCGAAGTTGAATCATCCCCCGCTCTCTCCCCACGCATTTTCATTCATTCTTTCCGTTCTCCGTTGCGGGCACGATGGCTTTGAGCAAGAGCAACATCCGACTGGCGATCCTGACCGCCTTCTACGTACTGTTCCTCATTCTCGGGGCTTCTATATTTTCGGCGATCGAAGCCCCCCAGGAGATAGGCATCATCCGAAACCTTCGGATAAAGCGAGCCAAGTTTCTCCGAGACCACCCCTGCTTAACAGGTTAGAACGGTTTGTTTTGGTTTCGGTTTTCGAGCGTATTTCTTCGGCTACGCGTTTTTATACCCCCTCCTTTTTTTTAAAGGATGTTTTCATTTAGTTGAATTTAAAAATTTATTAATTTATTTTATGTACTTTTACTTTGGGCAGTAAAAACTTTGAGATGCAGTTAGAAAATTCTAAAACATATATTGGGATACCTGTATTGAATATCTGGGAATAAACATTCATTTACAGCAGGCATCGAATAAACATAATTATTTCGATAATATTTAATAAAGACTTTCTTTTGTTATTTTGCGAAGTAAATAATTATTTCTCTTTAAAACATAGTTTACTTATTTCTTCGTAAATCAGTTGTATAACGAATTTAAAAAGCAATTGTTATCTTGCAATTATTATCCTCCGTTTTAGTGAAAATACATTTAGATGAAATACATTTTTAAAAATATTTCAATAACCACTATTTTTTAAATCTTAAACAAATTTACATGCGTGGATTTTAAGCTTTTAGAAATTAACTATTTCATCTGCAATTAGTTGATTTAGAAATTTGTGCCTTTCATTTAAAATAAATTTAATTATTTTTAATATATTTTCTGGCAAATATATTTCTTCTAAATGCAAGCACGTAAGCATATGCTTATTTTTGGTGTATTAATTAAAGCACCAACACATATGCTAATTTAATTTTATGAGCACCTTATTATTTTTTAATTATTTTTCCTAAACCTTAAACAGTTCGTTTTAGAATGAAAGATTCTGGCATTCAAATCTCCTTCTAAATTTGGATTTATTTTCTATGTAGTTATATATAGTTATAAATTGTTACTCAATGTAAATAAGGGCAGTTAAAGTGATTGTGTGAAATCATGAACACCCATTTTGAACACATAAAAAAAACGTAGTTATATTTTCCCTTTACTTTAACATTCTCTTTTCATAACTAAAACCTTTTCAATTTTGTAATAATTTTAATGAACTGTTTATCATTTCTGTACATGTGCACTTTTTGAGAAGTTTTTCCTGGAAAGTATAGTTTATTAACAAGCGTTGTCTTCGCTTCAACTGCATTTCCAGTAAAATATTCAGATAATATTTTGCTGTTTCATAAAATCACTCCTATTTGCACATTAGTATTAGTGTATTAGTCGGAATTTTCAAATACAGAACTGCAAAAGGTAATAGTTCAAAGCAAAGTATAAAATACGTGTTTTAATATACCAAAAGATATTTTTACATTACAATATATATGATTATATTTAACACACTGTTATGTGTGTATAGTGTATTATATACATGCATACACACCAGAACTGCTGCTGCTTGGGAATTTCTTCATTGAAAAATAGGTATACAAACAAATTCTTAGAAACGATCGAAAAGATGCGCTGCTTATGATGCACAACTTAACCCATTTATGCCTAGCGTCCCTTTTTTGGGACGGCATTTTCGCTATCAGTCGAAAACGTTATTTATTTTTCCTAGCCTTTATTCGCGAGTATTGAACCTCAATTCCACAAAATATTTTAATATGGCCAAGTAGGATGTTGACATTTCAATTTTTATACATAATGATTTTAAATGAAATCATCCCTTGTTCAAAAAGTTGACATCAGAAATTTATCAATTACTGCTGGTGTTACACCAAATTTATACAGCATTTAAAGAACTTAACCAGTGTCATTTTAGCGCCAATCTGATGAGTATTGGGACATTTCGGGCCCTACCCGCAGGCAACTTACGACCACGATTTTTTCCCCCTCTTGCGATTTGAGATCCGATAAAACGGAATTTTGGTTCAACTGAACTAAAAATATAAGGCTTATGTAGTAGGATTTGTCTCGATTCTTTAGGATTCGGTCGAATTCAGCGACTGTTCCTATTAACGTGTGATCCAATTAACCGGAATCGGATCTACAAATATGATTTTAATTCAAAACCCAAGTTTTATGACGTTACATTTTGTTATTAATACAATCCAGAATGATAACGTTGGTTTCAAGAACACAAATAAATTTAAAATGGAAATTAGTATGAAGAGTGCTGTTTATTTTTAACTTTCATTAGATTAGGAAATGATATCTAAAGAAGGGAAAACACTGTCGACATCAGCGAGTTGTCAGATGGTTTGATTGTTCTGTAATTGTTCTTCTTTTTTTATCTTCAAAAATAAAGATTTCATCAAAGTCTGAAAGGATACGAAAAGTGTAAAACTGTTATTGTTATCACCAGTAAAATTGCAATAAAAATGTGTCAATAATTTTTAGGTTCTTCGAGCACGATCTATCTAACGCTAACGTATATACAAGGTGATTCTAAATTGTTTTTTACAAAATTTAAGGCGAGCTAGGGCACATAATGAGGAATAAGAATCACAGAGCAACGTGAGGTCGGAAACGTCGTCTTCATGTAGCTTTTAATTATCACTTTGGAACGGGTACTGGAACAACAGTGAACTTTCCGACCATTGTTTGTCAAAAACTATATTTTTCTCTGAAAACGTGACTAAAATTCATAGTTTAAAAATTCTATTTCATTTCATGGATGAGAATTTTGGAGAAAAGCCAATTATATATATATATGGAACTTGCTTAAGAAATTTGACAAACACTTTAACACGTTTCATAAAGTGATTATTACCAGGTAAGGGAAAACAGCGTTTTTACCCCACATTGCTAGGGGATTCTGATTCCTTATTATGTGCCCTAACTCCCCTAAAAGCTTCTGTAAAAACAATTTAGAATCACCCTGTACTTTTCATTACTTTTCACTTATATTCCTAGTTTTCATAAATACAGTTTCAACTGGAAAAAAAGCTGAGTTGTACTTGACAGACTTTTTGGTTTACTCATTATTGCGCATGTTTACATTTATATTATAATGCTTTTAGGAATTAAACTGACATACAGTCAGCTGAAAAAGTGCCTCGGCTTTATTGACTATCCTTTATTACCAAGTCCCTATTTAGAAGTCCATAAGTATATAAATGCACTCAAATGTTTTAAAAATATTTTATTATTACTCATTATTAAATAAATATTATTAAATAAAAATATATACCATCGGAACATTTATATATCTATGGACAGTTTCTCAAATATTTTTGAGATCTCGGCTTAATCAGATAACTCGAATGTCTTACAGACAAAATAAAAAGCTTTTTTTCAAATAAAGCTTTTTATGTTTCAAATAAAAAGCTTTCTCTAGAAATACTGTTAGAATTTTTGAGTGTGAGAATAGTCCTTGACTTAATAAAAGGCATGAAAAATTAGTGTTTAAATACTTAAAACTAAAAAAGCTTTGTATAAAACACTATTTATCTACTTTCTTGCGGGATTTATGAATATTTTGCTGCTGGAAAAAAGGATATAAAATATGTAAGAGACTATAAAAACATAACATGAGAAGTACTTGGAGATTTTTCTGTTTTTAATTATGTATTACATACAAAGATTTCATAGTTTCACTTTCAGTCATATTTTGGAAAACTAAAATTTGCATTTTGAAAAGTTTAAAAATAAAATAATGAAAATGGCCAGTGGGAAAAAAGAGGACTGAAATAAATTGTTTAAAGCTACTTATTTTAAGATAAAAATAATTAATATTAAAGTATTTTATTTAAATCAAAATTTCAAGCATCGTCTTTCAATTGCGACTTATCTGCATTCACGTTATAGAGAAAATCAAAACGAACTTTGGAGCAAATTATGCACAGCGGAGCCAGGAGCGTAAGTAAGACTTTATTACTAAATACGAATAAATTTAATTAATCTTCAACAAGGAATGTGCTATTAATTTTGTGCAGTAAAATATACTACATTTTATTTCAAAAAGCAAAGATTAAACATTAACACAAATAAATTTTTTAGTTCTTTATATGTATATACAGAGCGTCCCAAAAACACTAACCTAGGCTTTTATTCCTTAAATAGATTGATCATAGACTTATACAATAAAATACAAAGTTGCGTAAAAAAGGTACAAAATATTATTGCATTGATTAAAATTTTCAGGAAATTAAATAAATACCAAATTTAAATTTTTACATAGCCCCCGTACAAAAAAATACCACCACAAATTAAAAAGCATAAACTACCCAAAAACCGCAAATCCAGAGAAAAAACAAATTGAAATCTCAAAATATAGAACTATAATATAACTCAAAATCCTGATTCTTGAGCCATCAATCAATCCAATCACAAGTCTGCGCGACTGGTTATATGCACACAAGCCCATCCCAAGCTGTTTTTGCACATTCAGTGCTCTAGCAAGCCAGGTATAGCACCCATCGACCTAACCGTTCGGAGTTTTCCGTGATTTTCTCCAAAACCTTACCGTATATACGGGTTAGAACTCCTTAGAAAGACCCCCACGGAGGGCAAAACCCTTTCGGCCTACATCCCTTCGTGTAGATAATCGGCCGTATTCTCAAAATCAAATCAAATCAGTGCTTTAGCTTCTGTCCGAACGGAATATTTCCGTTATTTGAAAAATATCTGTTTCTTCTTTTTCTCTTGTCAATTGGAGAAACTTCTTCAGCGATTCTTTTTCCTCCTCTTCAGATTTCGGAAAGAAGAATTCCTGGAAAGATTACTACTCAAAAGAGTAACGAAATTATCCGTAGAAAAATGAGGGATAAATTAGTGTATAAAAACTGATTTTTCTGAGAGTGTGTATTTAAGTACATGGATTCAATCATTTCATGTATTGCAATAATACAACTCTTAAAGAAGATTTTTTTTTTTAAGCGGCTTCCTTTAATTTATAGGGTTTTTCTCCCCCCTTTTTGATAACGAGTGATATCGGATTTAAGACCAATGAAACGTAATTTAAGCGGGTCACACGACTGAAATTTCTTCTTGTTAGGCGTCAGAGGACGTTCTCGTATTGTCTAATTAAATACCATAAAAAATTACAGGGAGAAATCAGTTTTGAAACTTTTGACTTCGCTGAAGTTGAAAATACAATCCTAAAATCAAAGGAGAAAATGGATAATAATATAAAACAAAGCCGTTACTCGTACTTTGTTTCAAAATGATACAGAACACACAATTAAGTTCCAACAAAAAGCGTGAATCGCTACTAACCGAAGTCATGCCTCTCACACACCAACTGTTACAATGCAATATGTTGTAGGAATCAGAAAGATTGTTTACCGCTGTTGCTCCGCAGTTAAAAAAAAAAAAAAGCATAATTGTCAATTTACATGTTTTATTATTTTTTTGAACGCGTGAGTGAAAATTGTTTTATTCAGAAGTTGCACTGAACATTATGTTTATGAAGCGTTGCTTAGTTAGTGCTGCATGAAGTGTAATGTTTGTATACTCCTTTTTTTTTAAAAAACACTATTACAAACAATACGCATTTGAAAAATCATATTTCAAACCGTGTTAAATGTACGAAACTGTTTGAAGTAATTGTACTTACTGAATTGTATTATTAATTTTTATGTATTTAAGTAACACAGAGCGAAGGTTAAATTGCTTTGCTGAAATAAAGCATTTTAACTATTGAATTACTATCGATTTAATATTGCCTTTCTTGTTGAAGTTTCATATGTATTGTTTTCAAATTGTTTTTCGTATTTTCTGCACTACATTTTGGGATAAAGTTTGGCTCTTTCAGCTGTTGTACGCTTGTCCTTAAAAGTTAAAAAAAAAAATCGTTACAACATGTTATTTTTTGACTAATCTTGGATTTAAAAATTTAAATTTATCTACAAGTTTATTGAAAAAATTTTAGGAGAATGAACTTTTTTTTTACAATAAACTGGACAGAAATGCTGTTATGCCTTTCGTATTCAATTTTATCTTTTTTAGATTAGGCATTTCGAATTTCTTAGATTAAACTTCTTTTTCTTAATTTTGTACTTTTAAAGTGCCACAATAACCTTTGGAAGAGGATTCAAATGACAAACTATTATATAATGAAAATGCTTAACGACAATATGTTAAACACTAGTTAAACGTTAAATCATAAGTTTATATAGTTAGGTTATACGGAAAGTCCTAAAAGTTCCCGTTCTCCGACTTATTCCCGTTCTCCGACTCATTTCCTGTAATAATTTTTAAATTTTATCGTCAACTTATCATTGTATCAGGTTTTTAGTTTTATCATTTGTCTCTTTTCGCGCTGAAGTTTTGGGCGAATGAAGGTCTGGGTTCTTTTGTTCTTCATAGTGAAATGAATTTATCACACAATCAGAAAATAGCGCTTCATGTGATATATTTTGAGGGTAAATCACATGAAAAGTGCAGAGGTGTTTGGAAAAATAAATATCCAAATGATATCCATATATAATCAGTGCGGGAACTTTTAGGACACTCTGAATTTTTAATGTAGTACAGTTTCTATATCTGAGAATACTTTCTATATTTTCTCTCAACATTTAAACAGATACAATGACTCTTCAAATCCAGAAATTTTTCAAATTCAATATAATTCATATTTCTTTTCTTTTTATAAATATGATAACGTTTAATATCGAATAATCTATCTATCTATTTATATTTACATCTATCTATCTATATAGATAGATAAATATTTAAGCATTCGCAGTCACTGCTTACAGCTTGTTCACTGCAGACTAGGGATGGTCAACCTACCAATCTAACTAATACTTTCTTTTTATCCGTGCATCCCGATATTTTTCCAGCTATCTTTTCTCCATTTTATGGGCTTCCTTTTTTATAAACGCGCTTAAAAAATATTCTTCTTCTCGAATGTTCAATTAAACTTTTGCATTTTATTCCATTTCGCCACTCCTTCCTTTCTATCGGGTCTCCATAGTTCCAACTAGCACCTTCTAAATGATTTTTCTATTTTATTTAATTCTGCATAGGTTTTATTTTCTCCTTGTCTTCTTTTGTTCTGCCAAAAAATTACTTAGTCGTCTAATTTTTTACGAAACCCTTTTTGATTGTCCTTGACAATTTTAAATAAAACCGTCTGATTTCCCAAAAGTGCTGTCTGATGATCTGCGTTTACAGCCTTCTATGTTTTTTTTTTTTGTTGTTGTTTGTTTGTTTTTTTTTTCAATACGCCTGAGTCCTTTGCCTTTTGTTTTCCATACTTTGAAAATTTCATCCCTTTTTTACGCCCTTATAAATTTTATATGAAAAGCTCAAGTTACTTTAAATTTTCTCAACACGGGATTTTAACATACTTCCACTAATTCTTCGACTTCTTCTCTTTGACTAACTGTTACACAAATCTAACCTCATCTTTTCCAAGTAATACAAAAGCTCGATGCGAAAAATAGCTCATTGCAGACATTTTTGGGGGGAAGGCATTACTTAAAAAAAAAAGGAAACAGTTTTATAAGATTTAAGCAAAATGTAGAACAAAGCTAAAGGTTACCCTAAAGCAATAAAATTTTTGTGTGGGAAGGGCTAATTTATTGAAAAAAGCTGATTTGACTTAAACAAAGTGTACAATGAAGAAAAATGTTACTCGTAAACAATATCTTTTGGGAATGGGGGAAGCTCACAAACCTCCCGTGGATCCGCCACTGTATGCGAGAGATTCCTTTCAGCTCAATGAAAATGATACTTTGCAGCTTGCCGAATATCCAAAATATTTTTTGCAGCTGCTTTTACAAAAATTAACACTTTCCAAGCAATCTTGCCGTGCAAGAGAATACATATAAGAATGTATGCTTATACTTTTCGGCTCTCAAATCAACGCTTCGAATGTAAGTACAGTTTCATTATGTATTTTATTTTTAAAAAACCTTTTCATAACATCATACTTTTAGTTTGTGAATCCTTGAAAAATTATTAAAATGATACCTGAATAATCAGCATAGAGTAAATAAATAAATAATTTAGAAAAAAGAATAGATGTATTTCCTACTTCAAAAAATTAAAATATTTGATAAAACTATTTCAGAATTTTAAAACTGCTCATTTAAAACATTTATATATTACAACTATTTATAACATTTACAAATGTATATTGTTAATTACAAATTATATATTCTATAATTAATAACATAAATTGAATGGATGAACTTTATCAATGTCAAAGCCATATCAGGTTGACATAACAGAAGCATAATAGGAAGGGAAAACATAATAATAAAGTTTGTATAGTGAATTCTTTAGAAGTCGAAATATTCCAAATGAATTAACTTATTGTTAGAAAGGAAAATACAAAGCAAAACACTATTTAATACTGTGTCAACTTATTCTTTAACCATTAAAGAAAAAAAGCAAGTTATCAAAAGGAGATAGAAGAACATTACAAAATGTGAGTATTGAATTCTTAAAATAAGTGAAATATTTCAAATGAATAGTTTCCGTTGGAAGGAAATAAAAAAGAACGTTTAATACCTTGTTCAGCTTTTTCTTCAGACAGAAAGTTTTCTATTTTTCATGGGTTTTTTCGCCGCATTGTTATCGTAAAACCATCTGTTTTTCTTTTGTTAACATGTAATTTGTTATTTTCCTTTTTATGGATTGAATTTTGGTTTGTAAAAGGATTGTGAAGGCGTGTTCTCAGATTTTGCCCACGTAATCCTTCAGTACAGCCGTAGAACATCTGTGCAGTAATTGCAAGTGCTTCTGCCAGAAATTGATCCCAAAACGACAG
Organism: Cheiracanthium punctorium; assembly: GCA_038373885.1. Lineage (NCBI taxonomy): Eukaryota > Metazoa > Arthropoda > Arachnida > Araneae > Cheiracanthiidae > Cheiracanthium > Cheiracanthium punctorium. Next base: position 759,397 of record JAWZYV010013252.1, on the reverse strand, counting down.
AAGCACTTTTTTTAATTTAAGTTCACAAACATTCTTTGAATTACGAGTAAAAGTATAAGCAGTAATAGAAACGAAGATAAAATAGAAACTACAATGCATTAGATACGTCCAAAGAAAGTTTGCTTTCTTCTTAATATTTTTACTAACGCAGCCAATTTATTGTCGGTATTAAGTAGTTAATTACACATAGTATTATTATTTATAAACGTCGAGCAGTTGCCTAGTCACTAAGCTCCGTTTCCCGTAAGAACACGGAAAGTGAAGAAACACTGGATTGGCGAGTGCTTGGGAGGGTGAACTCCTCTCTCGACTGGACTGCTGTGGGACCGTGTTTGCTAATAGGGTGCTAATAGAGAACTGGTGCACGTAAAAATCAATTCATGGCAACGATACCTATGGGGTGCCGGTTTCAGGTGCTTTGTCTCACATCTGGAATTGGCTCAAAATGAGACCACTCATATGGGGCAACATTGGTCTGCCTAATAGGCGCCCCCATGATGAAATGACCATCCCCTGCGGCCTTCTCAAGTACGCCGCTGAATAGGCCAATAGAGAGGGAGAAAAAAATTATTATTTAAAAACTTTGCCTAAAGATATAATGCATGTCAAAGCCTTAACCGGAATGAAACGCAACAAGCTATATCGAAAGTATTCGGTTTACTTTCACAAGCTATACTATTCGCTTCTTGCAAAAGATAAATCCACACCAGCTGTGACAATTACAGAAAAGATTCTTAAAAGTGAAACTGCATCGAAAATTTTACAAGAATAGCATTAAAAATATATTGTTTTTTTAGAATACTCAAATTGCAACTTAATAAGTTTCAGTTTTTGTTCCTTGTGAGTATTGTGCAGATAGCGAAAAAACACATTGAACTTGTTTATTTTTTAACCTATACCTAGCCATAAATTACGCGATGCTTAAAGCAACAAGTTTAAGTGAATGGTTAGATTTGTGCTCTTTATATTTTAATTGCTGCTAAGTATTTTAGATATTTAAAATTGCATGCCTGATTTTTTATCTAATTATGATGCAGCATTTCTTTTTTAGTAAAAAATACATTCTCACTAATGTGATTTAATTTTTTTTTTTACTTTTTGAAAATGCTGAGCGATATATATATATATATATATATGTAACATTCGGGCGCTACGGGAGGCTTTTGACTTGTAATGTTACACACACACACATATATATATATATATACAGTCACAAAAAGAACTTCCCCGTTACATGGACCATGGACCTCTAGCAGCCGTTCCATTCAACCAATCAAAATGAGATTTCAGATACAGTTTTTCAAAGATATGAGCTCAAGATTTTTGGATCGTGTAAAACAATAGAGCTCTCCCGATTACGATTATAGTGAAAAAATTTCTAAAATTTCGAATAGCAAAACCCACTTTTTTCTGCTAAAGCTGAACAGCGCATAGAAAAATCATAAATATCGTCGGAACGATACACGTAGGACGAAAATGGGAGGCGTAAAAATTTGCAAGGAAGAACATTGTAAAGGACAAAACTCAACACCGAGAGAAAATGCATTGACACAAGTCGCATTAATTCACATGGAATAGACTGTAGAAACGTTAAACTAGAAATAGGGCACTATAAAATTTTTAATTTCAATAAAAACAATTTCTCTTTCCTCTCTTGAGCTGTTACTGGTTCGTTATAATGCTCTTCTTTGCAAATATAACTTTTTTAGTATATGGGGCATATTTTCCTAATTGAGAATTTTCTCGTGAGAATGGTGGGTCGTACATATATTAAATTTTTTTTATTTATTTAATCTCCTAAAAATTTTAATCGATATCATAATCTGTATTCCTTTTTCGATGTAATTTGTAATTTCTTGTATCGTCTATGATCAATATTTTAGGAATAAAAGCCTAGGTCAGTGTTTCTGAGACACCCTGTTTATATATAAACAGAGTAAATATTTATCTAACCACGTGCAAAAAATCGTTATTATGGGCTAGAGAGTAAAAATGGTGGTCCATTAATATACCATATATTTGCTTTGAAAGAAATACTTTAAAAGGGGGCAGGTAAAAGTTTCAAAAAATAAATACATTTACCTCGAGACTTAAATGTACTAATCAGAGCCCGAACCCTCTAAGAAAAATAAAATTCGCAATAATTCTCTCAGTCAGGGGCGTAGCCAGAAATTTTTCAAGGGGGGGGGTTATGACTACTGCAACTCATATATATGTATACGTGTGTGTGATAATGTAGTGAAGAATATACATTTTGTATGGCAAAAAATTCCTCATGGGGGGGTTATGACCCCCCTAACCCCCCCCCCTTGGCTACGCCTCTGTCTCAGTTATATATTTTTTAATTGTATATCTGTACATGATTGAATCCTCAGTTTCCCCCGATACTTTTCCAGTTGTTTGGTGTATTGTTCTTTCCCTAGAGAGTATGTTTTGAGAAGAGCAATTTATTTTATTACATTTCCCCTGTCAGTTTCAGATAAACGATCACTTAAGAAAGACGTTTTTAACAGCTTTGAACTTTGTTATTTTGCGACAGTACAAAATTTATTATTGTTTTATACACAGTTTCAACACAAAAACCACAAAAGAAAGAAGAAAAAATCCTTCCAAAGTTTCTGTGAGATTTGATTGATTCATGGGTTGTACGAGGCTCGCAGATATATTTATTTGATTTGCTAGTTTGTTTTGACCCGGAAAGTTTACGTAACTACAACTTATTGAAGATTCCGACTGACAGGTTGCTTAAGTTTTAGCAAGCGCAACAAAATTTATAGAATTTTTCATAATGTAGAATTTTGAGATAAAAGAATCAGACGAGAAAAAAAAAGATACGCTTTATGTAGAATAAAACTGATTAATTTACGTATTATCTTTTGATACACATCGTGTGGATGTCTCCGTAGAGGCATTTTGGAGTCCAGGAGAGGGGCTATCTAACCCAGACAGCACATAAGCTTAAATCAAGCTTGATTTTTCTTTGAATTTGACGTATTAATCCAAGCTTGACAGTTCAATTCATTTTAAGCTTGGAGAATTCATTTGAACTGTCTAGCTTGAATACAATTTGATTACTGCTTGATTTGGAAAGCCACATCCACATAACAAATAATTTATCAGCAGTCATAAATGTACTTGACCATAGAATTAAAAAAAAATGATTCTATATTTCCAAATATTGAAATTCTTCAAAATAAAATACAATTATACTACGAAATTGATTTCAAAATCAGTCGTTTGTCTCGATTTTGGCCAGTATTGCCTAACTTGAGTGTCGCGATATTGAAAGTTTTAAAACGTGTGCTGCTTTTAAGTTTATACTATGCTTATTTCCCTAATAGAAGAGTCTATAAATAACACATAGCATTATTTTAATTTTGATTCATCCCATGGAAAAATAAAAGAAACAAATCGGCATCGGCCACTGATCAATTTCGCCAGAAAACGGCGTGATAACCATAACAGTCACTTCAAACTTTAGTCATAGCAGCGTAAGTCTGGTTGGCTGAGTGGTTAGGACGCTGGCTTCCCAAACCTTAGGTCCCGAGTTCGATCCCAACCTCGGACGTTTGATGGAAACAGATTAAAATAGCTTGAAATTTCAGCGTAGAGGGGAAAATGCGTGGAAAAATAAAATATGCGGGGCGAATTCGCCGCCGGGCGCCCCGTGTATTTAGGATTTTTTTTTTTTTAGGAAAAATTTTTAAGCTTGAAATTAAGCTTGCTATGTCAAGCTTGATTCAAGCTTGCTATGTCAAGCTTAATGCAATTTGGGCAAGTGTAAACTTGAACACTTGATTCAAGCTTGCATTAAGCTTACACGCTTGAAATTTTCAAGCTTGCTATGTCAAGCTTAATGCAATTTGGGCAAGTGTAAACTTGAACACTTGATTCAAGCTTGCATTAAGCTTACACGCTTGAAATTTTCAAGCTTAATTCAAGTTTTTTGACTTGATAAATCAAGCTTACTGCAAGTTTGATGCAAATTTGCTGTGCTGTCTGGGAACATCACCAAACTTTAGGATTAATGCTATATTTAAGCTTTTCCATTCATTGCAGCTTAAAAGAGAACGCTCAGTTTTTCGGGTACCATAAGTTTTATAACTAAAATCACCGAAAGATAATTTCAGCCCACATATTTAATATGCGCCAGGGATTACCATGACGTCCGAGCAATGCAATTTTCCTGTTGTCTACGAGAGTCAGATCAGCCTATCAGGTTACCTGACTCCATAGCGTTTGGGGAATACCGCTCTTTTATTCATTCGCTTCAGTGGTTTATAGGTAATCGAGAAATATTTTCACATTGTGAATGAATTTTGGAAAAATCTCAAAATCTAATCAATATTCTTAAAAAATTCGACACTTTTTCCTGTAGTTTGAGTGACCACCTATCATGTCACCAAAATTCATTTAGTTATTAATACGTGATGCGCAAAGAATATTTACATATTTTGAAACGATTTTCGCAAAATCTCAGAATCGAATTAAACTTTTTTTCTATTTCAACACCTACAATTAAAATGAGTGACCACCTACCATGCGCCTAGTTTCATTTCATTCGCTTTAGTTGTTATTACGTAAATACGCTAACAAATACTTAAGCATTTTGAAACAATTTTACCAAAATCTCAAAATTTAATCAAAATTTTTGAAAATTTCGACTCCTATAGTTTAAGTTGAGTGACCGCTTATCATGCCATCAAATTTCATTTCATTTTCTTTAGTCTTTATTTTGTGGTGCAGGAACGCATTTGAAACGATTTTCGCAAAATCTCACGATGTAATCAAAACATTTTTTAAAATTCGACACCTATTGCTTAAGTTGAACAACAACCTATCATGTCACCAAATTTCATATCATTCGCTTTAGTCATTATTACGTGATTTTCGAACAAATATGAAAGCATTTTGGAAGAATTTTCGCAAAATATCAAAATATGATTTTTTTTTAATTCGACACCTACAGTTTAAGTTGAGTGACCGCCTAATCATATCACGAAATTTCATTTCATACGTTTTAATCATTCTTAAGTAATGCTCGAACAAGATTTGCGCAGTTTGAAACACGTTTCGCAAAATCTCAAAATTTAATGAAAATTTTTTTTAAAGTTGGATGCCTATAGTGTAAGTTCAGTGACCACCTATCATATCACCAAATATCATATTATTCTCTTTCGCTGTTAACTACGTGATGCGAGAACACATGTACGCAGTTTGAAACGATTTTCGCAAAATCTCAAAATCTAATCAAAACTTTTAAAAAATTCGATGCCTATAGTTTAAGTTGAGTGACCACTATAAAATCTCCAAATTTCATTTCATTCACTTAAGTCATTTTTACGTGATGCGCGAACAAAAAAAAAAGCGCCATGGACAGAACGGCAAAACGACAGAATGACAAAGTTTTTTTTGACGGTCGTACTGGATTCGCAGGTGCTTGAAACGGATAGAAATAGCAAAATTTTTGAATTCCAAGTAATGTACAGACAAAAGTCTTATTTTATTTTTATAGATTTATAAAGCGCTACTTTGAGTTCTTCCCCTTATTTCTTTTCTTTTACCAAAATATATTATTGAAGTAATTATTTTTTAGATGCATCAGTACAGTGAAACATTATCAGCCTTAAAATAATAATAATAATAAGCTGACTTTTATTCAAAAGTATTTTTAATTAAGCATAAATTGGGTAAAGACTGTATTAGACATACAAAATTAATGAGAAACTAGTTTCGGCATACTTTACGCAGCCGATTTTATCTAAACGAAGTATAAAAAAGATCAGCAGTGAAGCCTAACAATATCGGTTTTCTCAATTCAATAACTAATATATTATTTCATATAATTTTAAATCATGCAATGACTGAAATTGCATTCATTAGAATTTCAATAAATATCTAAACATGCATGATAAATGGGAAGACTTAGTAAAATAATTATTGTTGTAAAGAGAAAAGTAATTACATACACATATACAGGATCTCCCCAAAACACTGACCTAGTCTTTTATTTCTTAAATATTGATCATGGACATACACAAGAAATCACAAAGTTACATTTAAGAAAAAAAACAGAATTTTATGGTAATTGATTAAATTTTCCCCGAGAATATATCTGAATAAATAAAAACTTTAAATTTTTCATACGGTTTCCGTACGAAAAAGTAGCCAATTAGTAAAATGTGCTCTATAAATTGATGAGATTATGTACAAAATTTCACCATAAAAAGGCTCAAAGATGTGAAAAAAATATATGTTCTTATACCACTTTTCAATGGTTTCGAAGAGAAAAAAATCATTTTTGAAGATCGCATTTCAAGGCAAATGGCATTGGTATCGTTTGCAAATTGCAAACGATACCAATGATTGGATAAATACATATACTTTTGCAATTTTTGGTATTGTATATCCCTCACCAACTTTGTTTAAAAATATCTGAGTCTTTTTATGGGGAAAAGCTGAAACTTTATACATCACTTAATTAATGTATGGAACACATTTTAATAACTTTGAATTTTTTTTATACGGAGGAGGGCATAGAAAAATTTAAATTTTGTATTTATCTTTATTTTAATTGAATGAAATTACCATAAAATTCTGTATCTTTTTTTCACGTAACTTAGTAATTTTTTGTATATGTCTATCATCAATACCTAAGGAATTAAATTTTAGGTCAAGGTTTTGGGGCATCGTGTATATATTTTTCATAAATATTCCTATTTTCACCTGGGGCCTAGAAAATATATGAAGTCTGGTCCGATCAGGAAATATATTCATATTTAAAAAATACTGTAACATATAGTCTATTAATATTGTGAATTTTATAAAACTCTTTATTAATAATCTGAAAAGTCTATCGATAAGTAAAGAAAACCATATATCTGTATTAATGGCAAATAAGTATAGTAACAGCTGTGTTGTTATTAAAGGGTTTCCGACATTTCTATCAACATTTCATTAAGGAAAACTGTATTTGTACATTCCACAAACTGTTTTACTGGCTTGCTTTGAGCGAACATTGCAGGAAGCATTCCATTATTTGTTTGTTTTTTATGTTATGTTATATGGATTACAGTTGTCAAGCACAATTTGTGAGATTTTTCATACATGTGTTTTAACCTTCTGAGCGACTGACTCCTAAAATTCCATTGAGTGGTTTTAGTTACCCTGGTTTACACCAGTAGATTTTTTAATTAAAAACCTTCCACATAATCAATTTTTCAACCTGAAAGCTTAACAGAACTATGTAGAAATGATTTTCTCAAATTAAGGCTGTGTTTTATGAAAATTTTCTATTTTTAAAGTACTAAAACTGCTTGATATTTTCGTTATCAGAATTTTTACAAGATCATCGGAGGATACTGAATTTTTTTAGCTTGTTGCCACTTATTGAAAAACGCAACGATGAAGATTCACTTCCAGTCGTGTTGCACTTTCGTCTCATTGGTCTTTGAATGACTAGCATTGGTCATTTTCAATGACACGCTTAAATCATGTTAAATATCGCTTAAATTCGTTATTACGAGTACTACTTTTAGAAATATCACGGTATTATTAAGAAATAAATTGAATTATATAAATTCATACAGCACTCAACTTTTATATTATATTTTACTTTTTTCTCAAACATTAAAAAGGAATGTGCTCGCGCAAAGTAAGAAATTGGGAAAAAATTCGGGATGTTAATATTTTTACCATGGGATGTGAAACTAAGCACATGATGATAAAATTTATTAAAATTCTGTCAAAACTTTTCATTAAATCTTTTTGGATAGTTTTAACAGTAGACGAGGTTTTCACCAAAAATGGTACTAAACAAGTTTTTAAGTTTGTCACATCCTTTACATAGATTAAAATCTCGGTGTAATTTTAGTAACTGTCTTCTCTATTAGGACCTTTTATCGATGATAAATCTGTCACTTATTTTTCTTTTTACCATGTTACTCCTAATCTTTAGAGAATTTTACCCAAAATCATTTTTAATAAACTATAAAGTTCATGAAAACTTAATTTAATTAAACTTTGTTAGTAGTACTTTCAAAGATATGTTTATTTTAACGCAATTTCTAGTGCAATTTTACGGATATTTTAACGCAATTTCTAGTGCAATTTTACGGATATTTTTGCCATTTATAAAATATTATAATGGTGTAGTGAAGTTTTATTTATTTTTTGCATATAAAAATGTTATGAATGCTAGTTCCATAGCTAATTAAAAGAAAAATTGCTAAGGGAAAAATTTAACGAACAATAATTTTTCATTCACGATGTAATAAAAAAGGGGGGCGGTATCTGGGAAGAAAAATATTTAGGGCCTTTAAAATCTTTATTTTTGGCGAAGCGTGAATAAAAGTAATTAAGAATGGATAGTGAAATATTTTTTACAGAAAATTAACGTGAGCTTTTCGTGTTTTTTAAAGATATTTTTATTACTTCACTCAGCAAATGAAATGTTTTTCACTGTTGGATTCATTGCTTACCCTAATCAAGTCTTTACGATGTTTTTCAGATGTGGTAGAGCTTTAGAAATTATTTTATGAACTTCTTTCTAAACGATCTTGTAGCTAAAATTAAACACTATGCCTGAAAGATTCAAAATGTATTGGTGTTCTCAAATCATTTGAAACATACTGTTTGCTTATTTTATCATAAAATGACATATATTTATAATAAAAAATAAAACATACTAAACATTGGTAAAGTCACTCTGAAGAACCTGCTTTAGTCCCACGGCTCAGGAACATTACCCTGTTTTCTTGTCTCCTTAATAAGGAATAGACTCCCCTTAATCCCACCCACTTAATAAGGATAAATCAATAAAGACTTCAAATTGGCAATTTAACATAAACTGAAAAATAAAGTAAAAATTGATTCCTCATGTATTAATAATTTGTTTGTTTATATATTTTAAAGCTTTGGCTAAAAATCTGTTAATTGTATTCTCAACGATCCACTTAATGAGAAAAATACAAAAGGAATGTTGTCCATGAACGATGTAAAGAATTGTGTAAAATAGTATAAGGAAACAGATGGAACCTTTCTATCTTTTAACAAAAATGAAAAATTCCAGACACAACAGTGGTTTCAAAATACTTTGAACAATGTTTCAAAAATTTTCACTCGTGTGTATCCTTGAAAGCTCAGAAGTTGAACCGATATGCCCTCTCTTTCTAAATCCAGCCATTTACTTTTTACTTTTTTATTCTCCTTTACTGGGAACTACTCCCAATGAAGGTGATGTAACTTTTGCAATAAGAAAGCAAAGTCATAAGATGAGGAGTATTGAAAAGCTTGTCTGTTATTTTGAACATTATCACATATGTCAAGGCGCTGTCTTGTTTTGAAACTAAATTCCACATTTTTGCGCTAGACAATGCATCTCCCATTTAATGCTAGTTTACTATCAGAATTCGAATACAAATAAGTTGGTGGTAAAAGGAGATGACTAAACGGAAACAGATTTTACTAAAACGGAGTCTGAGACTAAATTGTTCATATTCTACAGAGACAAATATAAAAAAAATTGAACAATTTCGTGAATATTCTTATTAGAAAATCTTTAGTACTTTCAAAATTATGGCTTTGATCATTATTTTAATAACAGTTTTTTTAACGGTTTACTTGTCAAGATTGCTGTTAATCACCCTAATTCTATACATCCATGTGCAGAATTCAAGATTGACTTATTCAAGATTGTCTGCTCGCCTAATACGCAGCACCCCCTCGTGACAACCAGAACGAGCACGTTATGATGAACTTTGAGCCGTTCAGATTCTACTTTTGAGGACTTTTATAGTCATTTCATAAATGCATGAAACTTGTTCTAATTAGCCAAGAAACATAAATAATTCATTTAAATTTTAAAATCTTACAAGGCTCCGATCAAAATGAGCTTGTTATAAAGAGAAGGGTTTTTATCATTAACACAGATGGTGTTTGACCCTATAGGTTTCACCGCACCCGAGGTACTTGTAGCTAAGCTCGTCTTTCAAGAGTTTTTGCTTCCAATGCTGAAATGGGACGATAACCTGCCCCCAACATTGAAAGAACAATTTAACTTATGGGTTGAACAGCTGCATTTACTTTCCCAATTACATGTACCTCTTTGGTTAAATATCACCTGCCCCAAAACGATTCCTTCACAGGACATACAGATGCTTCGATTCGTTTGCTGATACCAGTAGTTGACAAAAATGGTATTCTTCGAGCGAAAACTAACATCGCGTGCCGAAATGACACCGAAGACTTTCCTGTAATATTTCCACTAAAACACCCAGTTGTCCGATTATTGATTTTCGAAAAACACCAACAGCCATAATACTCAGAAGTTAGCATGTCATGGCATTCCTACGAGAAAAATACCGGATTCTAAATTAAAGGAAAACTATTTGTAATTTTCTAAACTCTCTTGTATAAAATGTGAAAGATATGATAAGAAATCTACACCATCCTATGTGATACAGAAAGTTTAATCAGTGCCAGGCCGATTACTCGCATCCGAAGATGTCCATGATCCGGCACCTTTTACACCGTCGATGTTCCTTAAAGTGTTACTATCTCCTGGAATTACAAACATTGTTGACGTAGACCCGAAAGAATTGACCAAAAGAGCGAAATTCCGACAACGTATAAGATATAATTTACGAAACAGATTTCGAAGGGAGAACTTTTGACAAATGAGACAACACAGTATCAGACCCAGACAGCACATAAGCTTAAATCAAGCTTGACAGTTCTTTGAATTTGACGTATTAATACAAGCTTGACAGTTCAACTCATTTTAAGCTGGCAGCAAGCTTGCAGGAGTCAAGTTGAATTGTCAAGCTGGAATACAGCTTCATTTTTCCTTTCGAAAGCGAGCGTTGATGGCGCCATCTGTGAAAGAGAATGACATTAATTGTCTAGCGCTTCTCAAATTTGCTCAATAAAGAAAAGTTCGTAAAAGTTGTGTTTTATTTTATTATCGCACCAAACCTGGACATTACAACACGCAAGGGGAAGGAATGAATGGGATAAGCTCCTCTGAAGTGTAACACGAGGGGAGTTTTAGTTTTACTTACATCTAATTAACATTAGTAATTCCATTAACTAATTAATTAGCTCTAAAAATCACTTTTAATATAATTAACACAATTTAGTTAGTTAATATACTTCACTTAATGGGTGATAGAATGAGGCATAATCCGGCCTCCACAAAATAATTAATCAGTCATAAATGTACTTGACCATAGAATTAAAAAAAAAGATTCTATATTTCCAAATATGGAAATTCTTCAAAATAAAATACAATTATACTACAAAATTGATTTCAAAATCAGTCGTTTCTCTCGATTTTGGCCAGCAGTATTGCTCAACATGAGTGTTGCGATATTGAAAGTTTCAAAACGTGTCCTGCTTTTAAGTTTATATTATGCTTATTCCCCTATTAGTAGAGTCTATAAATCACACATAACATTATTTAAATTTTGATTCATCCCATGGAAAAATAAAAGAAACTTATCAGCATCGCCCATACTTATCGATCTGGCCAGAAAACGGCGTGACAACAGTCACTTCAAGCTTTAGTCATAGCTGCCCGAGGCATAATGGCGGAACGGTTAGCACGCGGGCCTCCCAGCCCATAGTTCCCGCGATCGAACCCAGCCGCCGACGTTTGATGGAAACAGATTAAAATAAATTAAAATTTCAGCATAGAGGGGGAAAATGCGCGGAAAAATAAAGTATGTGGGGCGCGGGCGCCCCGTGTGTTTAGGAAAATTTTTTAAGCTTGCTGTGTCAAGCTTGCATTAAGCTTACACGCTTGAAATTTTCAAGCTTAATTCAAGTTTATTGACTTGATAAATCAAGCTTGCTACAAGTTTGATGCAAGTTTGCTGTGCTGTCTGGGGAGAACGAAATTATAGACCGCTGTGCTGAAGGTTGAAGATTTATATTTATGGAAGATGCTCGTAAACAGCGAATTAGATGGACACTTGCCAAGTAATTGAGGTTATACTAGGAAAAAGATAACATCATCAAACTCATAAAGGTCAAGACTAAGTCAGCAATATGCCTTCGACCAGAGCAAGGCCCTACCATTTAGAAATTCCTGATAACTCGACCGTGACTTCTTCCACTAAAAATTGGGGCACCCGACCTCTCTGTTGACCAACCTGGTATAAAGATTCGAAGTGAGCATTCTTTGAAACCTCGAGTTGAGACTGGAATAGAGAGTTGAGCACCTCCAAAGACTTCGGTGTTCAAGATGGAATCGTGTTCCAGATTGTCTGCGCGTGCTCTCTCATGACAACGTGAATCAAAACCGACATAAACTTTGAACCCTTCAGAAGCTCCTTTACTTTTGAGGATTTTTATAGTCCTCTCATAAATACATGAAACCTGTTCTATTTAGCCAAAAAATGTAAATAATTCTGTCTTTAGTGTAAATGTAACCAAGCTGTAAATATATAGATAGGAAATCTTTATTAAAACAGACTGCCTTATTCGGCTGAATCAGAGGAGCCTACATAGAGGCTTTAGGTTCTTTGTCTACAATGTGCGGTCATCAGAGAAGTTTAGTCTACTTACTCTATTCTATTTGGATAGAAATCAAAGTGCGCTCAGAATAGAGGGCACACAATTAATGACTGCAAAACGAAACTGACTTCAGTGCGTGTCAAATTAGGGGCTTAAAGCATAATTTATCAAAGTTTGAAAATTATGATAATCCTTGAATTAACCAGAAAAGTTCTGAATGTGATACTTAGTGAAAAGGGCCACTACTTCGGATGACAGGGAAGATAATTGAAGATAAAAAAAGTTATTGTAAATATTTAATAAAAATTGTAAAAAAACCAATATTTTATTAAAATTAGTTTGAAATGAGCAATCTTGGAAATTCTTGTCTTTAAGTTTTATTCTTTTATTGTAATTAAAATCTAATTCAGATATATTTATTTTATTTTAAAGTAGGATGTGTTATTTATTTATTTATTTATTTGAAAAAAAATCAGATTCGAAATTAGGGACATAAAAACCCTTTATATATGAACTTCGATATTTACACGTGTAATCAAGAGTTCTTATATAGGTGAAATTGAAGTACTACGTGAGTTTGGATCACGTACACATTAAAAATTTGGGTAAGATAAATAAGAAAAATCAAACTAGACCGAATAATAATCTAAATAATAATAACGCAAATGGACCGTAAAAGTTCTGCACCAGTTACATATAACTCATTAAATAATATTCATTAAACTTTTTATCTTACCTCTTATGAATTTTCACGGAATAAATCAAACATAAAAAGTTTACTTAGGAATTAACTGAACATTTCAACATTCATATTGGTTTACAGAAATCTCTTAATTCTTCAAAATACTTTTTCCAGCTATTCAGAGAATTTTATTCTTTGTGAAAAATATAAAATAATTAAATTTTTCAGGTTTGTGTCTTTTTACGTTTTATTTTTATTTCTGAAAATATGACTTTTTAACCCATTAGTTATATTTGTTTTACTCGTCCTTTCAAGTTACTATTATCTTTGAATTAATATTTCTTCCCCCATTATAATTCTTTTAGTTTTATTTTCAACGTGTTGCGATAATGGAAGCAACGTTGATGGTTAGGTGTGTGGTAAAAGGGCAAAAATGTAATCAATATATTTGCTGTTGTTTGAGGCACGTAAAATATGTAGTTGTTTTGAAGAAAAAGTACAGGGTGCAGCAAAATGTGAAAAACGTTTGAAAACTCGTGACAAAGTGGTATCTTTGATTGCAGTCGATTGTAATTGTTTCAAAATTTGTTTTAACAGAATCGCTCAATATTAAATTTGTCTAACGAGATATTTACTATTTTTACCAGGTAATCATGAAATAAAGTAGGTTTGTTTTTAGATCAATTGTAAAAAAAAAAAAAAAAAAATGTGTTCGGCCAAATAAAATTAAATTTAGGCATGTTTTGCTAACTATAAGATGTCAATTTATGGGGGGAAAAAAACTCGTTAAAATTTTTTGCCCCAAAGGAAACTGACACTTACCCAGCTGAAAATTGTAGGCACACTATAACTAGACAATTAACAGGAAAACATTACAGAAACCATAACTCCACAACAAATTTTATTTTGTCATGTGTTTGGAGTATTTTTTATTATTTATACTCAGAATAATGTATTTTTCGTGAGCGATTCCAATTAAATTTGATATTATTCAAAATGAAGTTAAATTGACGAAATTGGACAAACTTTTGGATTATGTGTTCAACCAATTATACGGAAGTACGGCATGTGGTCACTAGAGTCTCCAGATTTCGCTGATTGTGATTTCTGGTTGTTGAGTCATTTGAAAATGGTAGTCTACGAAAAGAATGTTGCTAACACAGCCACTTTGTAGGACCATAAAACGCTGCAATTTTGTCAAATGAACTTTGAATAGCTTGTTGTGTTCTGCGGTAGAACATGAAAACCAAAAAATTCGTTTTTTGGAACGCTTGAGAGGTTGCTTCACTAGACAGTATGTACCAAAGTAAAATTTGCAGTGAAATTACGATTTCTTTCATTTTAATTTGTTTCCATGTAATCAGCTCCTCATTTCAGTTGTTAGTGAAAATGAAATTTTCATTTTCTTTTATTATTATTTTTTCCATACAGGGAAATTTTATGCTTGAAATAATATGTAGGCCAAATTTGTTTGCATTTGACTGAACATTTTTTTAATAAGTTCCCTAACATTATTTGATGACGTACTGTAAAATAGACTCATTATTTGAATTTTCTCACTGCATTTGGCCGTGAAGTCTAGCTATTGAATTTCAGAGATGAAACGGGTGTTGTGGAAGTGCACAAAAGAACACCTCCACAACACTTGGATTGGCAGTCTTTAACCTTGGAAAGCCGGTCGTTTCTCCACAATATGCCCTCCAACAACATGGTGAATAAATGTAGTTATATTTTGACAGAATTACTACTTTCCAGAATTTTTTCTAGACTTTAATTAAAAAACTAAAGTGACCGGTATGCTTCTATAAAAGGCGTTTTTTAAAAACATATTTTTATATACTTTTTATTGATACTGGTCACTTCTCGATAAAAGCTATTGAGAATTTTTTAATACTTTTCATATTGTAACGGGGCTGACATTTGGGAGAGTCGACGGTTTCGCAGCCGAAAGGTTGGAGTTCGATCCTGGGACCAACCAAAGACCGCCTAACGATCGGTAGTGCTGCTATTTTTCGGCTCCTGAATGAGGTAGAAGTGAACTGTTAAGGAATCTGTGGTAGAAATGAACACACTTGGTAGGTACTGCCGCTATCGATCTAATCTCGATTTGGGGTTCGTACAAAATGCTATAAAGCACAGGTGCCGAAGCCCCCATAATCCATGAAAACAAGACAGAACAGACAGATATTGCAACATTTTAATGACACCCAAAAATAATAATAGCTTTCAAAAACCTTATAACTATTCGATATCTAAATTTATTTTAAAACTGCTGACAGTTAAAAATTTCTTAAATAAAACTTTCCATCATTAATCTTTTATAGTTTAGTGCTTAATATAGTTTAGTGCTTAATATATAGTGCTTAATGTGCCAAATAAAAGCTTGTGGTTCTCTCCCACTTTATAATAATTTGATACAATTTAAATGCGATTTGAAAATTTCCATTTGAAAGCTACATGGTTACGACCACAATATATACCGCCCCGCCCCCGTCTAACAACATGGCGTTCGAAATTTTCTGCACTTTCTACTTTTTCTGCACTTTCGCAAATAGCCACTCTACAAGCACTCTGTCTAGTTATTTTTCTGTATCGCGATGGCTCCACTGTTTGTTGTAAAATTAAGACCTTCCGAATAATTATTTTTAATCTCATAATAAGTTATCATTAGGAAAATGATTATTTACTAAGCACCTTAAATGCGACTGATCAAGTCTCAGAGAGATGTTCAAAGGAAAAAGAAACCAGATGCAGCATAGATTTTTTTTTCCAATGGCAGGCACTTGCCGTTTATTGGTATTGGCCCTTACGTCCGGAATTCCTGGCCTTTTTTTTTAAACTGAGACACCTATTAAGTGGGCCAGGGTTGCCTCCTATGATGGCACGGACGAAATTACCCCCTAGCCCGTGCCGGGAATCGAACCCGGCAGTGATTAGAAAGCTATCACGTCGAACCCGATGTGGTAGAATGGCTTTCTAACCACTACCAGTCCGAGCGGCTACATAGAAAATAAAAACCATTGTTATTATAATGAATGCAAAAATAAGAGCCAACTGGGAAGCATTAGATATTTTTGGAGATGTTGAAAGAAAATTCTTACTTTAATGGTTACTGTAACGAGCATATGTACTTATAAAAATGTATTTCCCCGGATATTATTTGATTTAATATTTTTTCCCTTTTTTAATGTTAAATATGTACTTTTATTCGCTTGATGTTAAATTGTATCGGGGACGCAGCTGCAGTGGTATACATGAAACATATATTGATCGAATTACAGATAGTGTATGGGCCTTAGGTACAGAAATATAAAAAAGAACTGCACAAGATGCATAAAATAGTACTAAAAATTCTACAAATTTCATTCCATGGCATAATCATGGCTCGTTTAAATATCAGCCATGGGTGGGGGTGAAGAATCTTGGCTAAAAAAGCTTTATCTGTACTCTCGATTTCTATTTATAAATATGGAAAAAAAAAAGGCTCCAGAGAATCCCAAACAAAATGGTAGTAAAAGTAAACCATATCAAGCTGCATCAAATTAAAAATCTTAAGTGTACTATTCCCTTTTAAAATGAGTCAAGACGTCGTTCATTTTAGAAAATACTAAAGAATACTGCATGTTTAAGATTTTTTCCCTGCATATGCCACAAATCTTTCAGTTTGACCTTTTGTAGAATTGCATAATGCAGCTTATGAAGTGATAATTTTAATTTATTCCTAGTTTGTCACGTCATTTGATTCTTTGAACAGATGTTCAAAATTGGCCGCATGTCTGAAAAGAACAAGTTTCTGGAATTTTTAGCTGAAAGGTGATAACATGTCATCCAACTTTATTAACAGAATGCATTAGATTTACTCGAAAGTAATGTTATCTTTTTACGCTAAATTCAAACAAATGAATTTTCAACTACTTGATGCTAAATTTCAACGAATTACTGTAAATAACAAACAAACACGGGGGCGCATCGTTTGCTCCAATTACAAAAGGCAGCGGATTTTTGTATCGGCAATGATTTTTCAATGATGCCACTTTGACTCTTTGTGCGCCGTTCTCTGTGGAAGTGAAGCTGAGCTAGCTCACGAGAAAAGATGCATTTCTTTAAAACCCGTTCACACACTCACCATTTTTCGCGACGTTCTCGACTCTAACACAGCTATGCCGTTATTAGAGCATTCGCACTCAGCTCTTTACGGTTCCTAGTTGGTTCTCCAAAAATATTATCGCAAAAAATATCGGGCAGTTCTTTAAAACGAACTCCGTCATGGTTTTTAACGTTTTTCGATGACTAAATAAACAATGTTTATAATATTAAATACAGTAGACCCTCCTATAACATGGTAGATACGTTCCGTGTTATAGGGATTCTCCTTGTTGTATGGGTCCTGAGCTATGCTCCACCTGGAGTGTAAACCACACTGTTCAACCGCTGCACACCTTATTTAAGCAATTTATTTCACATTTCCCTTAAATACTTCTTACTGGATACTATGTTTGCACCAGAGATAACTGATATGCACTTCCTCCAAATTAAATCAGGTTTAAATTCTCAGATTTATTTTAATAAAACGTTTTATTTCTCAAGTTGAAAGAGAATAAAATAAATCATACAAAATTTCTTACACCACAATTAGAAAAAGCAGACGATATACGAGTCTCTTTTATCATGTTATAGGGAACCCGATCGTAATTTTTTCGCCGGGTTCTAGGGATCCGTTGTATGTGCCTGTGTTATAAGGAGTGCCTTCTGTATGTAATAGTCAACTTTTCATCCCTTGAGTGGATGGATAAAATGAAGACTAAACATGCTTGGGGAATTAAACACTGGGAGCTCCGCGTCAGATTGACTATCTGGACTGAGAATATGCTTCTCCACCTCAAGGCCCACGACCAAGAAAGCATACTTGGGCATCGCAAGCCCTTGGCCTTACATGGGCTGTTGTACCACTGAGTTTAGCAGTTCTTTACATTCAATAGATTAATGATTTACTTTATCAATGAATAAATATCTCGAAAGTGCTTCAAAATGTGTGAAAAAAAAATATTTCTGATTAATATCCTTATATCTTATTAATAATACTCTTTTGCAGTTTAAAATATTTTTATGTCAAACTGTAATAAAATAGCTGAGAGTATTAATTCAGTGCCGACGGTTTTGCCAAATGCAAAAGCACTACACGCCGACATGTTTTAGTTGTTTGGACTTACATGAAAAGAAGACTTGAATGGTATAGAAGAATACTTATGCTTTTATCCTATACAGTTTGCATATCTTGAGTTAACAAACGCTTTTGCATCTAAGATATTTTTATTTTCTTGTAGCGTTTATTTTCATAGATCTTTCTATATTTGTTTCTTTGAATTTATTTATAACTTTCATATTATTCGTGTTCTTTCGTAAGTTCAGAATATTGGGAAAGTGAAAACTATTTATAAACACAATTTTCTCCAAGTTTATATAGTAAAAACGTGAGTGTTATAGTCTACGACTCCTTTCTAGTGTGATTTATGGTTTATTTACTCACTCCAAATATTGCTTTCATTTTTCGTGTGGAAAGGGCTGGCTAACGAAGAAGTTCTGATCTCACCCCTAATAAAACGCATTTTTGGAATCCATAAATCAATCCTTGGGAAACTAATTCGGTAACTCAGACACAAAAATAGAAAAATGCGTGGGTTTCATAAAGTATCCTTTTTTAGATATCGTTCTCAACACATATCGTCGATCAACGTAGTTCATTTCTGAAAACTCTGAACCTTTTTTTTTTTTTTTTTTTCCTCTTTTTCTAAAATTCTACGAGTGTTTTCGTAATCCTTCCTAGAAGGATGTTTACATCCATTGGTGTTTCTAAATCCTCATAATGGTGAGTTCAGAAGTTTACTTTGATAGTATAAACAAAAAGTAAAAATTATCTCAATAGTAATATGAAAATGACGAATACGAAGCCGTTTTTATGGGTTTTTTAAATGTATTTTTCTACTAAAAAATAACATGAAAATGATTTTTTACAGTATCTTTTAGCAATGGATGTGGGAAAAAAAATACAAATCCAAACGACATCTTTGTTTCTAATTGACGAACAAGCAAAACAAAGGTATTTCGGTAAATATTCATTATTAGTAAGTGTATTAAATTTTGTCTTTGCATATCATCTACACCTTAAAACAGAGCCCAAGCTCCAAAAGTTCATTTGCAACCCTCTATTGAAATGAGCAATCTGAGGGCTAAGTTAAATTCACTGGGAATCTACGAGAAACTAAGTACTTATATTAGAAAAATGTGCATGATAAAAGCAAGTCTGGAATATTAATCATTTGTCAAAGCGTAAATCATTATTTTTAAATAGTAATATGGCTTCGTTCTCTCCTTTTAACAACCTTAGTTACTATTTCTGTAGAAAGCTCAAGCGTGTTTTGATAGCTACAAAATTGACTGTTACCATGATTCACTGAATCCTTCAACTGGACTTCAGTAAAAGATGTGATGAGGTCCGACTAAGGCTATGTGACACTCGAATCAGACACTTTCTCTTCTCTTATTAATATTTCATGAGTTATGTTGCATGTGTGGGTTCACAGGCATAAATAAAATGGTTTAGAGTATTCTTTTTTTGCATACACTGTAAAAAAATATCGAGGAACGTTCTTTGGAAATTATCGGCAGGTGAAGTGCTCTATAGAATTCCAAGGAAAGTCACATTAAAATACTAATAACTTTACTGAACAATTGGTGACGATTGGTTGCTCAGTAAATTTCCTAGCATTTTCATGCAACGTTCCTTGGAATTCTAGTGCCCTTCTGCTGCTCATTATTTCCAACGTTCCTGGATTTTTTACAGTGTAATTATTTATGCGATTAGTCCCTTTAACGAATAATACGACCGAAAATTATAGTGATTTTGCATTTAAATAAATATAAACTGATTTGAGAATGTATGGTAAGCTGAAAATAAAGCGTTCGGTCCCCCCCCCCCAGAAAAAAAGCATGTATTGATCGGATTTTTTCTATCTTTATGCTGACTGCTGTTTTCTTGCCATAATTTCTATGGTTCGTGATATTTTTATTATCAGAGAGAATAAAATCATTTTTCTAGATTAAAAAATGTTTTTCTTTCTCATTAAATATTTTATGAAATAAAGAACTATTGAATGGCTTGACATTCTTTTAAAAATCAAATTAAGAACTTTTAGAGGAATTCATTATTTTTCATGATTCTTTATAATTTTTTTCCCGAAAATACAGATATACGATATTTATTTACAGAACTTCAAAAGAAAAGACAGAAAGAAATGTTTTTCTATAAAGTGTAAGAGGAAACTCTTTATTAAATTAAAGCAAATTTATCCGAAAACAATATGTATTCGATATCTAGCTTTGCAAAGCTTTCGATTTTGTTCGCTTTGTTCTGTTTCTGTTTCTTTTCTTTTTTTTCTTTCTTTTTTTTATTTGTTAAGACAAAGCTTCACGAGAGCTATCTACCTAAGGAGGGGGGATACCTTGGAGGAAGGACTTTTTTAAGGAGTTCTAAAGCGTATTCACGTTACATCTGGAAGAAACCACTTCGAAACTCCAGACTGTTAAATCGACAGCCACGTGAGAGCCTAGAACCCTGGACCTGCACACTTCAGCCATCTCCCAATGTCCAATGTCTATTTGGATATATCCAAATATCAATAGGATCAATCCAAATATCTTATATCGATAGAAAATCTTTTTATACATCAGTTAACATATGAGCAGTTTAATTATAGTTACAACGTTTGCCGTATACGTTAATATATTTTTCAATTACGAAGAAAAAAAATCTGATGTGGACAACACATGACTTCCTTGCACGTCTATTAAATCAAAAATATTTTTTGCGCACTTCCTCTAAACTTATATTGTTTGAAAGAGATACAATACTGCAATATTACTAAGATTTAGCAATTTCTAGGAAAATATTTCAGATATCACCAAGCTGGGTCAATTTGAAAGATTTGTTTTTGGCAATTAATTGGGCGATATTTTGCCAAAAGCCGCCATGGTTGCGATAGTTTGCATGATTTTAGTCATAGCTCAAATTGAGATTGACCACAGTCTATTAATGAATTGAAAGAATCCATAGGCCTTAATGCATTGAAAGTCTTTTGGTTGACCCTGTAAATAAATTACCCAGTTGATCGCATCAAAATGTGTTGTAGAATTGTATTTTACAATACAGTCTAAAATCAAAGTCTCAACCATCTACGGTAAACAGTTTTTTAAACATACGAAATACGTAATTATTTTTGGTGCCAAAATTTGGTGATGTTTTGGAAAAACTCGCCAAGGTCGATGACAATATTTAACGATTATTTTAAGGCGTAGCCGTCTTAAATTAATGTTGCACATGCTAAAAAATAAAAGTTTTCAAATTTGTTGCATGTAAATCGGTTAATGCATT
This sequence comes from Cheiracanthium punctorium, assembly GCA_038373885.1. Classification (NCBI taxonomy): domain Eukaryota; kingdom Metazoa; phylum Arthropoda; class Arachnida; order Araneae; family Cheiracanthiidae; genus Cheiracanthium; species Cheiracanthium punctorium. The sequence continues at coordinate 737,771 of JAWZYV010013252.1, read as the reverse complement.
AGAAACACTTAAAAATTCCTCCGACCAACACAGCTCCCCACCCCCTTCCTGGGCAGATAACCTTGTGTAGCTTTGCCTTAACACAACACAACACGCTAAATCGGTTAATTAGAGTGTGAATAACGAATTTTCTAAATTCCCATTGAAATCGTCATAGCTTAATATTTTCGCATTACGTAATTTTTGATTTCTGGCCAAATAATGAAAATATCACAGAGCTGGGTTTAATTTTCGAAACATTTTCTTTTCACCATATTTGGCAATTTATCTCAAAAGTCGCCAATATTGGCGACTTTTGTCGGAACTTTTGAGGGAGGTACGCGATCCTCGTTAGATCAGTCACTAATTATATAGTAGGATACTATTGTGCTTTAAATGGATGACTGTCACTAAACTGTCAATGACCGTAATGTATCGGAATTATTTTCAGTACTCCTGTAGAAGAACTATTAATGATATAGACACTATTTTCGATGGTGAGCTTTATCTTGTAATCCTTAATAACATATACCAATTTTGATTTATTTCAAATAGCCGAATATTTCTAAAATACACTTTACAGAATCACTGCACTGCGTAATGCTTTGGTATACTTTTGAGTCTTCCTGTAGAGGAGCTATAAATGGGTCATTCCACAAGAATCGGGTAACTTTAGAGGTGAATTTGAAACATACTACATTTATCTTAGATTAGAATTTTTTTGATAAAATCTATGAAAAATAAGTTAATTTTATTGTATTTGTACAGCAACACTCAATTATTTGAACATTTTTGAAAAAAACGATTTTTTTCAAAAAGTAGATTCCAGGGGACTGACATGACTTCCAGGGGACTGACGGGAACAGGTGATTTCATTCTAGAATGAACTTTTTAATGAATAATGCTAACTTTTTATTAATAATTAATAATAATTATCAAAAGAAGTAATAAAAACATGTTTCATACATAACCTCAATACATATATTTTCCTATTTAATCATCTTTAACTAATACATTTTTAATTATACTATTTAAAACTTTTTTAAACTTTAAATAAAACTTTTTAAAACAAGTCATAAATTTAACATCAAAGCAAAAATAATAGTAATTATTTTTCGCAAACATCAATAAATTTATTAAATGTATAAGTGACTCTATTACGCTTGGTACTTGAAATAGGTATTGGTAATTTTTCCAATACATGCTCAAACGATATATCAGCTATATCATTTTCATATAATCGAAATAAAGTATTTTTATCATTACATTTTTTGAGCAATGTGACAGTCAACTTCTCTTCGTTTTCTTTAACATACGAAGAAATTGCAACACTTCGGTATTCTTTATTTCTGACTAAAAATTTGGCGCCCTGAAAGATTTTGATCTTGTTCAAATTTAATTGTTCCCAACTTGTAACTTTCACAAATTATAGGATCACAGAAACAACTCAATGACTTCATAATAAGACGATTAGGGTGTTGTACATCACCACAAATTTGATGTACCTTGAGTGTTCCTTGAAAGGAAATTTGCTTATTCTGGTTTTCGTTTATCAGATCATCCATTGTTTTAATATCAACATCTTCAATAATAGAAATTTTTATTGCTGGGCATTTTTTATGTAATATGTCAGCAAATTCATGCAAATTCATTATATCACCTTTTTGAGCAATTACTTGGTCGGCAGTTCTTTTACAAGTTATCCAAGCAGTTACAAGCAGTATTCCAGATGGAAAACTGCCAGGGGACTGACGTTTTTACTATAAAACTCAAAAAATCTACTTATTGGAAGCAGATGCCATATTATTCTGTTCTAATATTAAATCTAGTAATAAAAAGACATTAAAATCAGCATACATCAATAATAATTATTTATAAATTATTACTTACCAGGGGACTGACAAATTGAGTGTTAGCATTCTGTTTGTAGACACAAGAATGGCGAAAAACATTGAATAAAAATGGCTGATGTATAAATAAACGTCGTCAATGCCATCTTTATATGATAAATAAATATGAAACAGGCAATAAAGTTATCAACAATGGATAATAGCAGAAATTTTTGGAATTTAACATGAGCCAGGGGATTGACGCGCAAAGTAGGGGTACACAACTTAAAATTGAAAAAAAGTGATGAAAATTTTCAAAAAATCACATTACACACATAACAAGTTATTAAATAACTATCTCAAAACATAACAACGATCATTTTTGTTGCCTAAATCGGTTAGTTTAAAAATAATTAGCACTTAACTCTTCACTTTTTCGAGTGGTACATGCCAGGGGACTGATTTTTTGGGGTTAAAAACCTAATTTTTAATTAAAAAAAATTTCAAATTGCAAAATATTATACATGCTCCTAAACAGAATCAATGCTGTCTATAAATGGGCATTATTCAAAATTTAAAAATGTTGAATAGTAAATAAATTTTTTACAATTTCACGAAGTTACCCTATTCTTGTGGAATGACCCATATGAACTATAAACTACGTACACCACTTTCAATAGGGCGCATGGTACAGTACATAGGAATAACATATATAAATTTTGTGGAAATCGATGCATATTAACAGGAGTTAGAGTACGGACGGACAGATAAACAGAAATCATAGACACCTTGTTGGAAAGTGTTAAAAAAAGATGCTGTTAGATGTTACAATAATTCTAAATACAAACTTTCAACATTCTATAAGTTAAAAGTTTTAGAGTTATGCGAAATAAGTAATTATTTTTGGCGTTAAATTTGGTGATATTTTGGCAAAACTCGCCAAGGTCGATGACAAATGGCGAGATTTTGGGCATGGACCAAACAATGACAGGCTACAGACGTAATATATTGAAGATGTACGTCGACAATGTTTTGAAATTCTTATGGGTGGTCCTGTAAATGAAATCTCCAGTAGATTGGAACCAAAAATCGATATGCACAACTAGATGTTACAACAATCTTAGGTTTCACATATATGAAATTTCAACATATTACGACTAATAGTTTTTGAGACATGAGAGCTAAATTCATACACATGTACACCAAAAGTCGCCACTCTTGGCGACTTTTGGCGTAATTTTTGAGGGAGGCACGTGATCGTGGTCGGACCATATCCTAACTATATGGTAGAACGGTATTGTGCTTGAAATTGATGAAGTCTCTAAAACTGCCACTGACCATAATGTGTTGAAATTCTTTTGAGTATTCCTGTAGCAGAACTATAAATGATACAGACACTATTTTCAATAGAGAGATTCATTTTGTAATCCTTAACAACATATATCACTTCTGAGTCCTTTGAAATAGCCTAATACCTCTAAAATAACGCTTTAATGAATTTCTGCCCATATAGATATTTAAAATCTTTTGAGCGGCCCTGTAGATAAACTATCCAGTCTGTTAGGATCAAAAGCGGCGGAATACAACTAGATGTTGCAGCAATCCTAAATATAAAGTTTCAAGCCGAATATTTCTAAAATACACTTTACATCACTACAGTGCGTAATGCTTTGGAATACTTTTGAGTCTTCCTGTAGAACTATAAATGATACGTACACCACTTTCAAATTGGTTCACTTTTAAATACACTGGTATTCTACGACCAATAGTTTTTGAGATATGTGAGTTTAATGAATTTCTGTCCATAGAGCGTAAAGTATTTAGAAAATCTTGGGTGGCCCTGTAGATAAACTATCCAGTCGATTGAGACTAAAAAGGGTGGTGCACAAGTAAAGTTACAAAAATCCAAAATATAAAGTTTCAACATTCTACGACCAATAGTTTTTGAGATATGCCAGTTACATACGTACGTACGTACATACGGCATGGAAAAACTGGTCGAAATAGACTCGTGGTCAAACAAAATGAATTGTGCATGCATTTATATGAACGTGTATGCTAGCGTACGATGAGATGCATCGGAAAAATTCTTAAAAGTAAATTTAGAGTAAATCTGACCCCGAAATTTTTCGCGATCACACATTGCTTCCTTATACTCCGTACAAGGAAGTGAAAAACTTAAAAAATAATTTCTTTTAATATCTTTTAGTAAAGCAGTGCAAGGGAATCTTTGGTTCTAATTGACGATCAAGTAAAACAAGGGTATTTCGGTAAATGTTCATTATTATCAAGTGTATGCAATTTAGTCTTAAGATGTCATCTACACATTAATACCCAAGCTCGCAAGTTCAGTTGTAACTATCTATTTTAACATTATCTAATAATATAAAAGACATCGAAAAATAAATTTATATTGATTTTCAATAAAACGTCGATGAACTACAAAGTGCGGAGTTATGAACCATTCAAAGACAAATTCCGGTGATCAGTGATGGTTATAATAGGGGATTCTCTGTCGTCATCTCTACATAACAAAGGGATCAAACATATTGAAGCATGTAAAAATCACTGCCTTCTGAGCCTAATTTAAGGAAGTTATTCATTTTTCTTCAGCTGCGGTAAAAGAAGTAGTATAAATGCTACATCTACTTTTTCTAGCGAGATTTTTTTTTCTTTCATAAAACTTAAAAATAGTTTTGTTTTGTTCGAAATACGTCAACTTCTCTAAAATGCACTTAGGGTAGGCTGGTATAAACTGCTCAGTCAGTAAGAGTGCGCATACATCATAACAGAAAAAAAAAAAAAAAAAAAAAAAAAGAGGTGAAGTTCGTAGCCAACTTCAGTTCTCTTATACTTTGCTAAGAATCAGCCCGTACTTCCAAAAACTATAGTAATTCGAACTTTTTTGTAAACGCCGCATAATTTAAAGTTTTTAATGCTTTTGATCCTTTTTTTTTTTTTAGCCAAATGAATGTATTATTCGTAAAAAAGCAGTTGAAAGTAGGGGATTTTATAGCACATAATATAGTTCATGTTATTTCTCTATACGAAATAATTCAATAGCTTTCTACGAGTAAAACCCATTTTACACACGAACCATCTCGAAACCGTCTTACGCCGATGAAAACGATTTCAAGAGCGGTTTGCATGTGAAATGGATATTAAAAAGCTGTTGAATTATATCGTATAGAGTCATAACATAAACTACACTTTTTATACAAACATGCTAGAAAATCACCAAAATAACTCTTTATGTAAAATTTGTCTACAAAAAAATTCTTAATGCAAAATTCACTATTTTCGATGGAGAACGTTCTTTTATGAGCTTTAATAATGTATATTAATTTTGTTTTGTTTGAAAGAGATAAACAGCTCTAAAGGGTGATTCAAGTAATGTCTGCCCATCTGCCGTAGTGTATCTGAATTATTTTGTTTGGCAATCGATTCATATTTATGGTAGAATCAGGCAGAAAATAAACGCTTTTCGGGTTTTTTTCTGTCTGTCCTTAACTCTTATAAGTTAAATTATAAGTATAAAAATTATTTATTTGTAGAAAAAATTACGCAGCCTTCATTAAGTTTATTAAAAGCTTAATTAATAACCTCTCAGAAACTTTGACTGTATGCGTCTGGAACATCTCTTTTCTGATTAATTAGGTTTTTCGCTTAGCCTTTTTCCCCCAATTAAATACTTTGTACGTTAACTGCATAAAAATAGCTTCTGCCTTTATTACTAAGATTTGACACATAATCAATAGTTAGACCCAAAAAAAAATATTTGACATTGTTAAAGGCTCTTTTTTTTAATACGATCTGGAGTTTAATGAGTAAAAAAGACATTTACATGTGCTTTGTATTTAATCTAACCTTTTAACAGGGACACAAGTCTGGGAAAATGAAAGACGGATTTTTCTAAAAGCACAGAAAACATATTTTTCCCTCTCAAATGTGTAATATATTTTTCATTGCAGATTTTCATTAAAAGCCTTACACATTTTCAAGCAAATTACATCTAACGGGAAGAGAAACTTTTAACTCACTTAAATATTTAAGAAACCTTTTAAGGCAATGGAAAAATTACTTCAAGGATGCTTTCTATTAGAAATTATGCTTTAAAATCTCGTAAAATAAATACGTATTACTTTGTACTAAACACTTGGTATTGATTTAACATATGTGACATAATATGACGTTAGTAACAAACTGCATGATTTTTAGTTTACATTCAATGATATTTATGCAATACTAGATACCTTTTTCACCCAATACTTTTTTAGCATTGCGTCTTTAAAAAATCTTTAAAGCTGAATGTACTTTACGACTTTATGCATAAAAGCCATCATAAACCTCCGTTAACCACTAAAAGTCATTTAGAGTAAATAAAAAACGCTATTCAAATATCTAGTTCTTTTTAAATTACACAAGTATACTTCCTTTAACTTCAATGAAGTTCTTAGAAAAGAGGTTGCACTCCTCCATATTTCCTAACTTTAACATTGGAAATTAAACTTTTCTATGTGCTTGAATAAGCGCAGAAAAATTCACTTTCAATAAAATTTTACTATCTATGCAATTCTTAATGGTTTTTTATTTCCTATGGAGAGAAATGATCACTGTTCTCTCTTTTTGTATCGACGTATACGTAATGCTTAACCCTCTAAGTATCCTGGTAACAATAGTGTAAGCCGGTTATCTGGCGCTAATGGGGCTTCGTCCAGAGCAACATTTTTGACGTAACTGTGTTAAGGCAACCGTTCCTGGAATTTTTTCTTTTTTTTTTTCCCCCTTGAGCGACGAAACGTTGCTGGTTGCTCAAACTCCAACCAATCAGAAATTTAGGCCTGTCTCGTCTTGCAAAACAGCTGATAAGTTTTGTCTCGTCTCGCAAAATGAAAATACAGTTATGACAAAAACACCTGTCTCGTCCCGCAAAACAACTCTAAATCTCTGTATGATATCATCTTACGTCACAAGTAAGATGGCGGACTATTGCGGAGGAAGGATTGGAATATAGATTTAGATGAGAATATGTTAGATATGCACATCAAAACAGATTCTTCCCTCCTTCTCACGTTTTTAAAATAAATAATGTCTGAATTATTTTACTTCTCTCTAAGAAATCATCCATAAACAGATTGCGTTTTAAAAAAAATGTATGCGCTCTTTAAAATGTCGCAGAAAATTTATTTTCTAAACTACAAGGTTAAATTTCTGGGGCTTAAGTAATTTTATGCTGCCTCCAACAGCCAGTAGCAGAGTCGTCGATCTAATTGCGCAACCTAGTTAGTGACAAGATAGTACCATATGAAGATGACTGACGTACGTTTGCACCATCAAGAGCAATAACAGGTTATTAAGTAGTACTGGAAGTTTGAGACTCTTGCTACGGTTCAGAGACAGGGGAGATATAAGTATAGGACAGATTCACCTTCAAGGATAGCAATTACACGTCTCCAGGGAAAATTCGAGATTCATGGAACAGTGGGTTATCTGCATAACTACCATATAGAATATTCTATTTGACCAGAAAGTTCATTTATTTATCAAATTGGCCTACAGCCTTACTCTTCTCAAAAATTTAACCTTGTAGGTTGGAAAATAAATTCTCTCTGCCAGTTCAAAGCCTATATCAGCGGTTCTCAACTTTTTTAACGTCGTGACCCCCAACAAAATCTAACTTACGGTGGCGCCCCCCCTCACATTTTTCAGCATACATTCAGTTTTTTTAATCTTTAACAATGTACATTTAGTCGAATTTTCTACGAAAATGTTATCAGTAAAGTTTGAATGAACATTTTAAGCGAAAATGGATAGATTTTTGAGTAAAAATGAGAATAAATAAGATGGTTTTTTTTAAAAACATGCATCACTACTTGCTCTTTGGTTTTACTCGAGCCTCCCTGCAAACGCTCTGCGCCCCCCTTGGGGGTCGTGCCCCACAGTTTGAGAAACGCTCGCCTATATACTTTTTTTTACATGAAAAATTGTTAGTATTCTTTGGAAAAAGTTTTATCTATGCTAGTAAATTCATGCATTTTGATCTCTATAACAAACAATACAGTTTTCTAAAAGAAATTATAATTAAATATATCACCTCTAAAAATTATTTTCTAGATTTAAAAGTTGAAAAATAATATATAGAATGTGTATATGTTTGTTAACAAAAAATTCACGTATGTTGGTGAACATCATGGGTATTTTGCTGGATCGCAGTAATATGATACTTCTTATCATTATTTCCACAATAAAATATATTTAAACATACATAAAAGGTTACCTATATTTCATGCGTAAGAATCTTAAATCCCTTAAACGGTTTAAAATTTGAAAATTTAGACAAAACTCTCCTATAAATATATGCTATATTTATAGGAGAGCCAGACTAGAATTCAACCATTTCTAAAACAAAATGGTTGAATTATCACTAAAGTGGCTGCCAAGGCATCAATCTTAAAGGAATACTTATTCAACTTTTGTAAAATAGGAAATAGGGAGTTTACTCATTGGAAAAGTGAGAATATTTACTGTTCCTTAAGTAACTTGGTTAATAGAAGTCACAACACTCTCAGAGGGATTGACATATTGAAATTTCCCGAGCTAAGATATTTTATCTAGCATTTCATTCCTGAAGAGTGATTATTTACTCTTTTCGTTTTAGAGTGCACTTACAATTTACAATCTGTTGATTTAGTTTATTAGACTTCATATGCAAGTAAATTTTTGTGTAATTTATATCTGAATGCATGAATAATAGAAATCTTATTTTATTTTTAATTTTTCTTTTTATTATTTATTTATTTTGCATTTAGTTAATTTTTCTGGAATCCTTACCAAACCCTATAAAAATATAAAAAGTTCTAGCTTGCAAGAGAGCAATTTTTTTCGATAAAATTTAATGACTTTCATGGTTTCCCTTAAAGTTTAATGACTTCCGTAATTAAAAAGTTGTGCTTCCAACATTGATCATCACAAAGCTTCTTTGCTAGGGAAGTCCTAAACGTGATTTGTAGAAATATATTTACGAAGTAATCCCTTTATTCAGGCACAGTTCTGATTCGAAACGAATCAAGTAGTTAATAATATATGTAATACAATGTGTGTGATTAGAAATTATGTGATTGTAATGTGTATAGATATTGAAATGGCCTGTTTTAAGAGCATGTTCCCGAATTAGATATATTTTTTTCATCAGTAAACTTAGCTATTTATTTCGTTTTTAATTACAAGTTTTTTGCAAGTAAAAGTTGCAAACTTCAGAGCATTATTTCTGGGTACCAAAAGCACTTATGTTGATAATAAATGTACAGGGTTCTTAAGCTAAGACATCTGAACGGATTGCACCCTCATTCGGTATATCTATATACTATGAATAAAATTAAAATTTCTCTATACATTAACTGGAATTCAAAAATTTTGCGCTTTCTTTCCATTCCAAGCACCTGGTAACCCAGTATGAGAGTAAAACAAAAGTATGCCTGTCTATCATTTTGTGACTCTGTAAATGAGGCTTTTTTTCGTTCAGATTTGCTGCTTCGATAATTATAAGCTTTGCGCCAACTAATAATAGATATTTTAGTAATTTAATACGCTTTCAAATATTTTAAACTGACACTTATTAGAACCATCTAATTTTATTTTATCTTTATATCACATGGTGGTTCAGCATCCAGTTACTGGCAGATCTATACTTATATTTCTATGAAACAGACTACCATAGTAAACATACTATTATTAAATGATATATAGATGATATCTTACTAGTAAACACCACTAATATTAATAACGTTATCTTCCCAATAAAATATCCTTCTCCTCTGAAAATTATTAAAAGTCACGTGCTTACCAATTCTGTTTCTTTTTTAGATTTAAGTATCTCTATCACTCCCAGCAATAGCCTAAGTTTCAATATATATAAGAGAAAAGATTTTAACTTTAGAGTAAATAGTTTATAGTTTATAGTTTAATAGAGTAAATATTTAGTTAAGTATTATATTTCAATATTAGGATAAATTTCTGAAAAATAAACGAATTGCATGTATTTAGCTATTGAATATTCATTATAGTTTTAAATACAATAATTTTATTAATATTTAATTGGCTATACCATCTATTTATTATTATTATTCTATAAATATAATTTTAATTTAATTAATATACATCTGTATGTTAATATTGTCAAATAATATAACACTACTGTTTCTGGCAACACTTTTATCATCTTATTTCTATTATTACACTTTCAAAATCTGGCAACACCGGTATTTCACTTCTTGATTTTGGCAACATTCTTACATCAAATTTTGCGCCTCATGCCATGTGATCTACATTGTTCTTGATGGGTATGCCTGTTTTCCAGTGTCTTTCGATTATGTTGCTTTCTAATTAATTATGTCTTTATTTTCTTGGTGTTCTTAAAAGGATAGGGCCTAAATGTGTGGAGGGAATATCGCTTTTGATATGCCACACAACCGAAATCCTGCTATTTTGTTGTCTTTAATGATAATCTTCTGGGTATGACTCCTGAAGAGAGTTCCAGAGGTTATAATTTCCATTCCATTCATTCTTATATAATACGGTTCATCGTATTCCGATTTTCATACTATTTGGCCCTCTGATTCACCCAGCAGCATTTTTTTCCCTGCAGGATACGTCATTTTTGCAGTAACTTTCTTTGTGTTTTACTTATAAACCTTATATAACTAATAAGTAAAACAATATATATATATATATATATATATATATATATATTATATGTATTGCACACTTGTCGATTAATGAGGAGTATAAATTGTGTAAAACAAATTAGACCAAAATTTCCTTTTATCTTCTATTTCCTCAGTCACAAAAATAACATCCTTATTTCGGAAATTTGCAATCGCTCGACTAACTAAAATTGACTAGTTCATACGTGATGACTGACTGTGCGATAAACTCTCTTCCCAAAAGAATACTTCAAGTGAAGCAGCATCCGGTCCAGCCAGTGCTTGGGAGGGTGAACTCCTTTCTCGACTGGACTGTTGTGCGACCTTGTTCGCTAATGGGAGCTGGTGCACGTACAATCCGTCGTGGCTCCAATGTCCTAATGTTCAAAGGATACCTCTGTGGGAGCCGATTTCAGGTGGTTGGCCCTTCATCTAGAATTGGCAAGTCATCTAGAATTGGCAAGAGTTGGCCCTTCATCAAAATTAGGGATCCACAAGTAGAAGTCAAACCCCCTCGGGGGCAATGGGGCCTATTTCCATGGATAGTGCGATCGTCTCTCCATGGACACGAGAACAAGAACGACAACAACATACGTGATGAAACAAACGAGTTTCACAAAGGCCAACTGGTGTAGCTCACTTTTTTCTAGTTTTGAGATTTTTTAAGGTTTTATTAGGGTTAGCGTAGTAAATTCAGTATTACGCAGCAACTATTGCTGCTCCCTACTTACACTATTGCGAAGGGAGTTACAACTTTCACCATATGTGATATTAATAGGACGACCTTTGTTGAACACTTCTGTGATCCTAGCTCAATAAAACCAACAGTTGAGTTACACCTTTTGGGCTTTAATGGGCTCAAATACAACTAGGTTTGATATAAGTTGACTTTCACAATCGCATTAAAAAACTGCTCACAAGCATTAAATAAAAACACTATAAAAAATTGCAGGAAATAAATTTACAATTACAGGTCCATTTAACCTCTTGCGCACCATGACGTACATGCATACGTCATAAAATGCTTGTGACACAAAACCACAAATACAACTTTGCGTTATTACTTATTATTCTATTATAGTACATTCACTGTGATCGTTTTTTGTTTATTACGCTATGCGTAAAAATTGGGGTTTGGTAATATCAATTTAATAAAAGTTGTTGAATTTTTAACCTTTATGCTAAAGTCAGTCTGGCGCAAGGGGTTAACACTTCATTTATTTCAGTTTCTAAAAATTACTTTAATTTCTCTCATAACAATAAATCATTTTATCTGTTCTCCGTGGTAGTGAATAAACATTCCGTTTAAGTTCAAGCCCCAAGAGCACTTGAATTATTTATATCGAATGTAGTTCGGTCTCGCACTGAAGCAGTCTCATCTCTTACAAATGCGGCTAACTTTTGTTTTGTACGTTTTCCAAAAAAAATGCTTGATTTCACGAAGCTATTTGAAACTATTCTTTTTCTTCGGAGACTTATCATAGGAAGTAATACTTCCTTCCTGCTGGTCCACACTTCAAAATGAAAAGAACCAGATTATATAGCACTGTTTATGTGAGACTGAAGTTTTAGGAAACCTTCCTACTCTAGCTAATGTCCGATAAAAATATTCAGTGTGTTTATTGAAGTACAGCTCCCACAAAATAAATATTTGAACCTAAGCGATATTGTCGGTTCTAATTCTTTCACAGATTAAAAAAAGATATCGTTTTACTTTGGTGTACAGTAAATTTTGTTATAGGAAGTCATTTGCATATTAAAATAGAACTTAAGTTTTCCAAATTCAAAAGCAAACCTTTTTTCTTCACATATTTTTTTAATTTACCATGTAAAAAAAAGGTTTCATTTTTAATAATAAATGAATAGTGTAGGAAGGAACCGAAAACATTGAAAATGAATACCTATAATGTTAAGATTAACTTTCAAATTTAAGCTATGAATCCTAAACTACTCAGTGCATTTTATTATACTTTATTTTTTAAAAATTAATTTATCAAAGCAAAAAAGTAATGAGAAGTCCTTATTACATTATTTATTTACATTATACTTTTTTTTACATATCAATTATTCACTACCAAAATATTGGAAAATAAATTTTACTTGAATTCGGACCAAGTTTTCAAAATATTACCTAATATAGTTAATATCATATTTTATAGGACCTAAAATAGATTCTACCACTCTACGCATTTTTCAGCAGGTGCCCATATATGCAGGTGCCCAGTAATTAAACAAAATTCGAATTGTTTAGTAAAAGAGTTTGAGAAGAGATAAAAGGAAAATATTTACTTCAAGTATAACTACACACATATATTCCCATTTAATGCACAAGAGTTTCAAAGTGCTTCCCATTACTTGCAACAATCGAAGATAGCCAAAGATCAAAGTTGTCCAAAACTGAACGCGTAGTTCGCAGTGTGATGGCCGAAATTTCAGTAGAAAAGGAAAATCCTCTGTTCGATGGTAAAATCCGGCATTTTACTAATGCAAACTGCTTGCTTGCAAAGATGTGAACTTATACTGAAAACTACTTCCAACTTCGGGTCTGTCTAGTGCTGCCGTGCGTCACCGCACAAAAGGAAAATTCTTATTAATTTAAACTCGTTCACACTCGTTTCTCAAATTGTAAGCCACGTATTGTTTCTTCACCAAATGTAACATCAGTATGACATCCCAATAAACAGTTATTGCAGTTTCAAATTTTCGGTTAATTACTGGGCATACTGTGGCTTCCTAATACCGACACTAAACATTGATACAGTCCCCAATAGCTAACTTCCTCAGTTTTTGTTTTTCCTATCTGGAGCTAAAGCTCACGAAATCAGTTAAGAAAATAAGAAAACTGGTTGTATTGAAAGTTTCAAAGTAAAAAATTAACTTGTCGATAGCCCTTCAAAAAGCTAAATTTTATACTGAAAGATAAGTAATTGTAAACCATAAGCAGAAGGAAAAAATAGCTAATTTTCGCGACAATGAGAAATTATTGTTGTTTTTGTTTTTTATGTCCTCTGACAACCGTATGCGGTGCCAGATCCCCCCTGAAAGGGAGGCGATGGGCAGGGGGGGAGGGCTTCCAATTTTAGTGGGCCCCAGTGGGTGGAAGTCCGACTTTAGCCCGGTAGTCCCCTAATTTTGAACTAATTCCAGAGGAGGGACCAACTCCCTTGAAATCGGCATAGTTTAACAACGTGGAGCACATTGGAGCCACGACGGATTTTACGCGCACCTGCTCCCATTAGCGTACACGGTCCCACAGCAGCAGTCGATCCGGGAGAAAGTTACCCTCCCAAGCACTGTACAAGTCGGTTTCTGCTTCACTTGCCGTGTTATTATGTGAATGGAGTTTAGCGCCCAGACCACTGCGAGACATGAGAAATCAAGATAGCTCATACATTTTGATTTTTTTTAAACTTGTACATGCGACATTTTAAGAAGGAAAAGAAAAAAGACATTTCAACATATCAGTCAAGATCAATCAATTGTGAAACTGCAATAACACGCAAAACAAAATTACATGAAAAGGCAGGTGCTCACTGACAGGTTACAGACCCGATTAGCTAACAATGCAATTCTGGCAATTTATTCTTCTTTTGTTATGTATTTGTCAGGTGTAGAGTGTTATTGAGTTTTTTCCCTAGTATAACATGTTTTGTATTTTTTAACACGCTACTGATAGAGGTTAATTTAAAAAAAAAATATCGTTTATTACTTACTGAATTTTTCATACCTCGATCGATGTTCATATTTTTGTTCATTTGATATTTATTTGCGCATTGAGTACTAAATACAAAGCTATTTTTAAATTTGATTTTGATTGAAGAGAGAGAGAGAGCTTATAGAGATATATGACACTTTTAGAACTTCTTCTTAGTTGTTCGTAAGTACAAGCTTGTTTTTATTTCAAAGTAAAATTTGACGGGACAGTATTTGAACAGACACAAATATCCATATTCTAACGAGATTCGAACCCGAGACAGAACTGCTCACGTAGCGGGCGGCAACGACAGGTTTGTTTGTGTAACATGTATTTCGGATTTGTGTGCTTGGCCCGAAGAAATAAATCTTCAGAAGGACAACACAAGGGGGGGTGTCCTCCTTGGGGTGGGGTCTTTCCAGGGAGTCCAAACCCGTATTTACGCTAAATTTCGGAGAAAACCACGGAAAACCCCGAACGATTAGGCCGGCGACGCGACCTGGTTTTGATTCATACACCTTCCGTCTACCATTTTGAATGACATAACCACTCAATCATTTTGGGACGCAAGCGATAGGTGCCCTAACCCTTGCAGCCATAATCGGTATTAGATCGGGCTCATTCAAGAACGGTGATAATTTTCGCGTTTAAATAAATTTTTCGTAGAATTGGAGATCGGATGGGAGTATTATCTTGCTGATACATCCAGTTTCTGCCCTCTATATGTTTTCTGCAAATGGCGTAAGATGATTTTACAGCATTTCTATGTACTTATACGAATCCAGTTGACCATCTTATAAAGCCAAACCCACTTAATCGCTGAAACTGAATGCTGCCCACACCATTACAGATCCACCACCACTTTACCTACTAAAATAACTCCTGGGCTGTGTTTGTAAATCATGCCAATAGCATGTATTCTCGTGAAGTTTATTAATGTTCCATTTTTTCATCATTGAAAAAGAAAGCCATCCATTTATCACAATATGACGTATGATTACGAGCCCATTGTAATATCTTACTAACGTGAATTTTTGAGAACGTGAATGTGCGAGCTATTTTTGTATGGATCACATAACTGGTTTCTTTGATTCGTTTATGAGCAGTGTTGGAGATTTCAAACTGGAAAGCCCCTGTAATTTCGCGAAAATCCATTTTCTGACTTATAGCTATTGTTTCTATCCGCTTATCAGTGCGAATGTCCGTTACTGGTAGTCTTCCCAAGCGAGGTTTTGATTGATGTGGCGTGTTACGAGTTAATATACGAAAAATCATTTTTTTAGAACGATTTTATTATTTTAGATTACGTTCCGACACTTCTTAACAATCTTACTGTGCAATTTCGAATTCAAAATTCTACTCACTTCTTTTTCATTAGAGAGCTGCAAAGCTATACATCTTAAAATGCCAAACGGCGGTTTTTCCTTTCTTACAATGTATGTATTAGATTCAGAATTCAAGTCACGAATATCGATACAAAATTTGCATAAAACTGTTTTTGTCTATAAACTTTTGAGGCCGGTTATTTCTGGTTGTTCTGCGATTTAAAAATTTTAATTAAATGTAGGGAATGGTAGCCATTTTATATTACATAACACACCTACACAGTACGTTACATCGATATACATCATATTCAATAAAAGAAATAGACAAAAAGCAGTATTCTATAAACTTTTAGAACAGACTGTAACTGCACTGTAAACATAAAATCTATGTTTATATTGCAGACTATAGAAAAATTTCTTAAGCGCAGAAATACACAGATTAACGCATTCACACACTGACAGAAGCTCAGATTTCGATTTCTTTAAGGCCCTAAAACTGTAAATTCTTTTCTCGAATGTTTGACTTTGGTTGGACATTTTATTCTGCTCTTTAGATTAACGAAAAATGTAAAAATTTGTGTGTTTTTTTGTTATTACGTAAAAGTAGTCGGACGAAGACCTCCTTTACGACTTGGGTTTTTTTATTTGTCTTTTGAACTTATTTGTCTTTTATAACAACGCTGAACGCTTATCCTTTGATTTATAAAAGGCCATTATTGGTTCTTTCACAAAATGCATAAAAGGTTATAAAAGACGCCTGGCTCTGTTTATAACTAAATGTATAAAATGTATTTTGTAGTTAAAAAAATATATACGTAAAAAAAGATATGAATACACAGGGGGGGGGGGACAGGGAAATAAACTAGTCATCGCTTCCTCGTTGAAAAAATATATTTCCAAACTTTAAAAACAATTTTAAAAAAAACATGGAAAGTAAAGAGATGTATTTTACCACTCAATCTGAATTATTCCTTCTCTTATATTTTGTAACACACTATACACTGTCTTTGTATTAGACTGTTGGATGCTGAAATTATTAAAACTTTATAAAATAACACACGTAAAAGGTACTCATCAATCAAGACGCACGTTTTGGACAAAGAACTTTCGTCCTTCATCAGCTGAAATCCGCAGAGAGCAACCGCAGAAAAATAGGACTGAAAAAGAAAACAGACAAAAGTTCTTTTTGTCTGTTTGTTTACCTTTTTAGCCCCCTCTCTCTTCTGTGGTTGCTGTCTATGTATTTAGCTGATGAAGGACGAAAATGTTTCGCCGGGAAAATGTGTCGTGATTGATAAGTATCTTTTATGTTACCAAGGATGTGAAGCTGGTGTAAAGCCTGAAGAAAATGCTGAAAATGAAGACTTTCATGTGGATTTATAAAAATAGTTTGATTATTGTGCTTATCAATTCATTATGAAGATCGAGTTTTCATACCTTTGTTATCGTGATTGCTCATTTGAAAATGAGGGATCGGAGGGGATGCCGGGGATCGTCCCCGGCTGAAGAATGCAATATCCCTGGCTAGAGAAATATTAATTGATCCCTGCCAGGGATACTATTTATCCCCTGCTGAAGAAATGTTAAACTGGTGAGTGAAGATTTGGGATTGAAGTCAAGAACTCAAAATGAAGGTTGTATGTTATCGTTTGTTACTATACTCTAAGGCGACTGCCTTAAATTTTTGTCTCTTTTCTAAACTAAAACCCCTCAAGGGTGGCTTGCAATACAGGTACATTGTATGTAGCTTGTGTATCTGTGATTCCGTAGAACAAGCAATCTATGACTTTAGTTTGAATCTAAGTCAGTTCCCACACGTGTCGGCGACTGCATTTGTCAATTAATATCGCACCTTCCCTCCTTTTCCTTTTCAAGTGCCCCCCCCCCTGGAGAATGTTTTCTTTCAAATGTCCCCCCCTGGAGAAAATGTTCAGTTCGCACCCTGGGGGGGGGGGGGGCGAACACATGTTTTGCCCGGGTGATGCCCTCAGAGAGAGCATTTTAAAGTCAGAAACAGAATTTTTTCCTGAAACTCCAATAAAATCGTTACAATTGACAAATATTGCAATTTCATTACTGTTTTGCATCATAGAGTTTAATTCACATAATAAAAATAATAAAATGATTGCAAATTTCTTAAAATATGTTGTTTTTTTTTTAATCTTATTTCGGGGAGATGAAGCCCTGTAACCCATACGCACGAGCTACCACTGATATGTTATTTTTTATTAATTATTTTTTTAAGGAGGAGTTAAAGGGCGGAGGCATTTCTCTATTTCTGAATTTGACTAAAGTGTCAAATTTGATACAATTTTTAGCATTAGAGTGCTGTTAACATGAACAAGAAAAAAAATAATGCTCCATTATAACGCTAAGATGATAACAAGAGTGAATCTTTCATTTTCCTTTTAATCTTCTTAAGAGTTAGAAAATGAAGAAAGTTGCTCCAGCTTTATAAGCCGTAGAATCTGTAATTTTGTTTATTATTTATTTATTTATTTATAGTCTGAACTAAACTTTTCAGGACAGTTCGAGGAGATTTCTGGTTTCTTAATTTTTAATATATGAGATTTGTATTTTCATTTTAATTAAGAACATAGCCTGCAGAGCAAAAATGAAGAAGAATTGCATATGCAAACACACACACACACACACACACATATATATATGTATCAATTATTTAAAATATACATACTTTATTTGAGAGTTTTGTAGAAGTATAAAGAAATTTGAAGTTGATAATTCTTTTTTATATATTTCTTTGGATTGAAAATTTTTCTTTCTCCAAAAAATATTTCTGTGTACAATATTGCAGAATAATCATGATTTCTATAAATTTATTCAGTAGTATGCTTTATGACAATACACCGAAATAAACTAGATGCTACTAAAAACTTTCTAAAGAATGCATTGGAGTCTGCAAATTGTTTAAATTCTGGTGGATACAAATTCAAATGTGAATACTATTTCAAATTTTATGACTGAAAATTATTGATCATAAATCCATATAGGACGAAGTAGAATTCTTATTATAAACTTTGTGAGATTTTACAAATATGCAGATATTTATGATCGCCGGCTTTATCATGTCCCTCTCAGGAGATGAGATTAGGCTCGATTTACGGGCTCGTATTTTAGGGTATATTCGAAGCAAGGTTACTAGGAGGTTACGAGCGCCAGGGGAAATTACCGCGCTTTTTCCTAAATCCAAATAAACAGACCTTACTGTTTTTTAGTGTTTTTAGCAACTAAAATCGTTCCTCTTCTCTAATTATTTCGGATTTTTTTTAACTATAGAGTATCTATAATGTTGCTTGTACCAATAAAATACTGAATTAATATTATAGCTGCGTATGTTTCTGCTGAAAGTTAACTTTTTATTCTAAACATACACTGTTAATAGAAGTAGTACTGATAACATTTTTTACTAGTTTTAAACTGAACAACTTTTTTTTTTTTTTTTTTTGGATATTTGATAAGAAGTTTCCTTTTCCTAATCCTTTTGATGCCGATTACAAAATTTTTTTGTCTTTGTTCCTTTTTAACGAATGTTTTAAATTTGTACGGATTATTGACTTACCCGTTTTTTTTTTTTTGTTGTTGTTGTTGTTGTTGTAAATATAAACGATTCAAACTACTGATGCACCACAGAGTCTATTACAAAGGCTATAAACCTGCAAGGGTAAAACAGTTTGGTAAGAGTTTTCCAAGCTGATATGATAGACAAATTATTAAGATTTAGTACTTACCTTCAAGCTTAATTTTATTTTTTAAATTGGATCACCGGCTACCCCCTAAAATAGTCATGGTGATCTTCTTATGGGTCACTACCTCCTCGTTTGGGAACCAAATGTACTAATCCAATTATAATTATTCTTAAAATTAGCAAGATTTTTTTTTAATTTCTGCTTATATAGCAATATTACTAAAACTATTCTGATTCCTTCTCCCTTTTTTATGACGTGTAATCTTGTTTAATTAAAAGAAAATAATAAAACTGTTATAAGAGGAATTTTTAGATGAATAACACCGTTGAGAACATATGGAAAGAGGTTAAACGATTTAATTTAATGAACCATAAAAAACTAATCTAACCAGGGACTAGACCTATTTTAAGGAATTATTTCATTGAATCAATTAAATAGTCGGTTAAAACAAGTGTTACAAGTTATCTGTAATTTTTATGTCGCATTCAGTCTATAATTTAAAAAAAGGATGCCGATGTAGTTAATTCCGTCCAAAAAAAAATAATAATAATCACGCTTTCATATTTTACTAAATGTTGCATCACAAATCATAATTAGAGAGCATTGGTTCTCAACGAATCTAATATCCGGAGGAAAAGCATCTTTCACAGTATCCACAATTTTAGGTTTTGTGACAATATTCAGACCGTTTCATTTAACCTTGTTCTTATAATAATGCTAACTATTAAACATTCATACTTTGTGCCCATAACTATGAAATTGTGCTGGTAAATTAAACTTTCAATATCATGACACTACTGGATTGCTTCTAACCTCAATAACAGCCGAGAATAAATCTATTTAAACATAGTTCTAACGATGAGTAACCGTCGTCGAACGTCGAACTTAATTTGACGTGTTTCTAGGGTGCCTCCATATTGAACGACTCTCTAACTGAAGTTAGTTTCCTGAGAGATATAGTGAAATGTTGTGAACTGCAGTATTGTTTGACGGCACCATATTAAAATCAGCTGTTTGGAATCATTAGAGATGTATTTTCTGCTCTTTCATTTATTGTTTCAAAAGAACAGATTCGTTTTAAGCGATACAAATAACACGTTATCTGTTCTAGGTTACTTTAGAAATGAATGTATTTGTAATAGTCAAGTCAAACATTGGCGCAACAGCCCCTCTGCGGGGCCAAGGCCTGCGCTGCCCAACCGCGCCTTCGCGACCATGGGCTCTGGGGTGCGGATGCATATGCCTCGGCCAGGTGGTCAGCCTGACGCGAAGCTCTCATTGTTTGACCCGAAGCAAGCTTGGTCCTCATTTTATCGACGCGCTCAAGGGATGAAAGGCTGAGTTGACCTTGCCCAGCCCGCGATTCGAACCCCGGACCTGTGGAACGGCAGGTCGGCGCGCTAACCATTACACCTCTGGGCTTTGTAATAGTACTTGATGAATATATTATTATTATTGTTAAAGTCAATAACATCCCGAGTCTGTTAAAAATTGCATGATTAAAGATACACTGTGCCTCCTGATTTTTTTTTTCTCAACTGAGTGTGTGTTTTTGAAAAATATCGCATAATTATTAGAAAACATAGATATAAAATTTGCTTTGCATTCGAAAATTCTTATTGGATACACAGGGTGTCTCCAAAACACTTACCTAGGCTTGTATTCATTAAACATTAATGGTAGACATGTACAATAAATGACAAAGTTACGTAAAAAGGTTAATATAATTTTGTGATATCTATTAAACTTTTCAGGAGATGAAATACAAAATTTAAATTTTGATACGGCCCCCGTACAGAAAAAAAAATCCCATTTATTAAAATACACCCCATACATCAAGGAAGCGATGTACAAAATTTCAACAATTTATCTTAAAAGATGTCGGAGATATGAGAATAAGTATATTCTGACTTAAACTATTTTTCGATGGCTCTCGAATGGAAAATAATCACGTTTCAGGGGTCACATTTCCGTTGCCACCCTCTTAATTTCGGAACGGCTTCTGCTATATTCATAAAAGCGAGGTCTAGGTATAGCAAGGTTGCCATGCGCTACTCAAGAAAACGGCTTACAATGCCACCTGGCTGGGAAATTTGGAGTTAACCCTAGTAGCACAACTAGTTCAAATTACGTTCAAATTACGTTGGACACGTTTTTTGACGTTAAAAAAACGTGTTTTAAACGTCTTTTAGCTAATTGTGCTACTAGGGAATGTTCTTATCTCAAAATGGTACGACAAACGAGAAAAAGTCAATTACAAAGCTATTCATCATCATCGTTTAACAAGAGAAGACACCTTGCGTACATTACTGTTAAAAATAGAAAAGTAAAATGCAAGGGGTAAAAGCGCTTTACTCATACTTGCGCCAGCTTGCCTCAAGTCATGCTGTATGTGCATGTAATTGCAGACTTGAGTTCAGATGTGAATTTTGCTGACAGAAAACATTTTGAGCATGAAAGATAAATGAACCTTATATCACCCAAGTACAATTTTGGAAAACTTGACCAGAATAAAAATGTGCGTTTTATGCCTTCCATCCGTAGCCTTATTGTGCCCATGGATGCCTGCAAGGTATCGTTTCTTACTAAATCGATGAGGCTGAACAATTTTGTAACTGACTTTTTCCCCCATATCTTGTACCGTTTTCCAGATAAGAAAGCTAACTCCAAATTTAACCTCCAGAGGACGCTCTAAACAGCTTTCTCGCGAACCACATGGCAACTGTACTATCCCTAGACACCACTTTTATGAATATAGCAGCAGCCGTTCCGAATCAGACACAGTATTTCACAGAAAATAAATATTTCAGTGTAATTAGCAACAAAGCCTGCGTCTCTTTCTGCAAGTTTATTTGCGAGAGAAAGGCTGGAATGCTTTAATGTAAATTTTGACAGTTCCGTACTTACATTTTATATGAACACATTCTTGCATGCAAAAATTAATTATATGCTGAAAGCAATTCGAAAAATTCTTTTCAGGTTTTGAAACAAATGTTGGAAAATGTGCTAGAGCAATATATTTTAAATGACCCCACACCCACACACACACACACGCGCGCGCGCACACATACAAAAGATGTTAAACAAGGAATGTTAATTGAACATGCCTCTTCATAGCCCTGCATGTGTGTGGTGCATAAATGTGTTGCATCTGGTGCTCTAGTTAAAACTGTAAGATGATGTAATGATAGTTTTCTATGCCTGTTGATTACCGTGGTCGTCTGGTATGCTAATTAGTATTTATGGAATGCTACAAGTTGCATTTTTGATATTAACGTGTTCCGAAGTTCAGTGTTGTATATTGATTTTACTGCATGCTATGCAATAGTTTATTAAGAATTACTTTTAAATGATAAAAAAAGAAAAATTTGGGCTTCATTTGTTGATTATTGAATATTTAATATTTGCATCATTTACTATATGCATTTCTCCTATGCTATATTTCACATTTATTAGCTCCTTCAATCGTATAAAATTTTTCGATTTAGTCTATGATTACTGCATATATTAATAGTATTATATTTTCTTTATTTATTTATTTATTCCTGCATTATTTAACCAGTGCTGAATTTCTATATTTAGTTATTACATACAGAGTGTATCACTATTCCCTCCCGTGTTTGGAAAGCTTATAAATATTTATATATATATATATATTACAAATATAGAACAAAGTTGACTTTATTGGAGAAAGAAATGTTACACATTTTATTTCACGAAAGAATGTTATTCATTTTTGGAAGAACGCATGAACATTGTTGAGTTTTTTTTTTTTTTTTTTTTTTTTTTTCCACTGGAATTTAAATTTTGATGAGTGATGTGTGGCTCTTTTGTGAATTTTGTCGGGGGTTAGTTTGTCGGTGGGGGCGGTTAGTTAAAAGATTGACTTAGTCTTCCAGTTTATGGAAGTAAAATACAATCTTTTACATTAATTTCTTTTTTCTCAATTGGGGCGGTCGCCTCTCCGCCCCCCCCCCCCCTATAATCCGTCCTTGTTTCGTGATGCGGCAGATATCAAGTCTAAAGTCAAATTCTACCCTCCCCACACTTAACATGTCGAGGGTGTATCACAATTTTCTCCCGGTTTGGATGGCTTATAAAAAAATTACATTACCAATACAGCAACAAAGTTGACTTTCCTGGGGAAAGGAACATTACAAGTTTTGTTTCACAAATGTCACAATCTTCTATCTAACCGCCCCCACAAACAAACTAACTGCCCCCCCCCCCGACAAAACTGCATTAATCCGTCGCTGTCACGAAAGGTTCACATATGGGACTTTCATGAAATAAAACTTGTAACATTTCTTTCTCCAATAAAGAAAGTCAACCTTGTTGTTGTATTGATAATATATATATATTTATAAGCCTTCCAAATCGGGGGGTGGGGGGGGGAATTGTGATACATTGCAATGTTATGCTGTATTGCAATATTACTGATTTCTAATAGTTTGTAATCTCATTTTAATGATATATATTTCTCATTTCAGAATTTTATAACAATACTCATTTAGAGTTAGTCCTTTTCTCTTTTAATTATATTTTTAATTTTTAATTCTTTAATAGTTTTAATATTTTTTAAATGTATCATTTACCCTTACTTCAGTATTTTAATCTGTCACTTTTTTTTTTTCCATTCAGTTATGTCGTTTGTAGATTCGTTGTAAGTATGAACAAGAGCATTTACCCCAGATGCATCTTTATTCTTTAGCAATTAACTTGCTGAATTATCCAACAGAAATCTTCAGTATTTGTTGCGTAGTATAGTGTATTGGGGCTCTGTTGAAAAAGTATATATTATGCAACATCCTCCCTCTATTTTCTTTTTTCAGTATGTTAATTGTTTGTGATGTACTGGTCACATTTTTGTTCTGAATTGTATTTCTTGTCTTTGTTTTATTTCACAGGATTCACGCTTTATGTTCTGTTTTGATTTTAAGCGTTCCATTTAACCTTCGAATGCCCATAGTAGCATTTATACTACCATCCTTTAAACGCTATTTTTTTACGGGAAAAATTATGTAATTTTGAAGTCATAAAACCATTATTTGTACCTTTAATTAATAATAGTAGTAATAAGGGTCCACAGATGAAAGCATTAATGGATGAAAAATATTTCAAAAGCAGCTTGGATAAAGTCAACAAAGAAAATATGTGTGTTTTCAATGATAAGTTTTTCTATTTTTTTAATAGTATTTAATACTAAGAAAATACTAACAATCATATTATTAAAAAATCATAGCTTTAATTTAATTTTAAAAATTATTAATAATATTTATATGTAAGAAAATATATGCTTTTACATTCGATACAAAACAATTAAAAAAAAAAAAAGCTTTATTTGAAAGTTGAAAAGTGATTAAACTTTATTAAAAAGAAAATATTTTTAAAAAATTCTTTTAACTCCAATAAACATGTGTCTCACTGCAACTTTTAAACAAAGTGAAATTGCGTAAACTGTAAAATGATACATTTAAATACACCTGAAAATATTTAAGATTATTCAATTCATGAAATAGATAAAACTATTGCATCGTACCCATACATTCTATTATATCTGAAAATGGAGTCACTTATTTAACTCTAGTAGAACTAATAAAAATAAAATAAAGAAAGAATACTATCTTCTCCAATGTACACCTTTATTTATCGGAATCATGCAATGATAAGGGAGTTTGATAAAATAGTTTGCACTCTCTTTACCTGCGTATTGTCTGATTCATTTTCTTCTTATCGTTTTGGACTTAACTAATAATAGGTGCGTACTGAATAGTAGATGCATAGATAACATTAGATTCGGTTATAAGCTAGATTGAGTGAATGTGATTAATATCTCTGGTGCTTTTAAGATTTTTATTTAAATCATTAGTTTATTTTAGCAGACTGCTGCACTAAGAATATTTTGGTTCGTGGCTTAGATGAAGCTCAGTTCGGATTTATCACGCAAAGAAGCTCGTTATTCGAGCTTAGGGAGTTTTGATTGCATAGTGGTTCCAAGGCAATATAAAAAATGTTTCTTATAATATTATATTCAAGCACTTAGGAAGAGACTCGAAAGAATGTTGAATGTCTCATCGCAAACTTTGCAAACTAAATTTGGTTTTTCAATGGAAATATTTTCAATGAATAGCGAATATTGAAAACCATGTAGTCAATATATCTCCAATATTGCGTAAATAGGTTATAGTATCAACACTTTTGCATGATTACTGGCCAATATTGCAAGTCACTGTTGCTTTGCTATTAGGATAATTAATTAAAAAGATAAACAGTAATTTATTATACTAATACCAAATTTAAACATTGTCTAAAAGAAGGGTTGCAGTTGGTTTACGGTATCTTGTTATTTTCTGTTGTTATGCTTGTGTATGCATACAATTTATTTATTTATCGATTGAGTTTACTAAAATTTTTTGTAGACTTAGACGGTTTTATTCAGCAGATAAAAATAAGAAAGAAAGCTTTACATCAAAATTTGTACTTTTAAATTGAAATTTCAACATCTAATCCCTGAAATATAAAATATATTACTTTTATGAAAAGTGCGAAGTTAATGACTAGATGTAGAAAGATCCCTTTTGTTAAATCCAGTTTAGTTTATGTGAAGTTTTATCTCAGAATTTGTCATAAGTAAGATAAGAGTACACTTTTAAACTAAAAAAAAAAAAAAAAAAAATAGAAATTCGTTTGGTTTAGACTTAAATATATCACTATAATAATAATTTTCTTAAATTAATGAATATCTGACATAAAATTAAGATTATTCTTAATGTTGTGTTTTTACGTAGTAAAACAATTTATCTTTCTGACATCAGACTAAACTGCCCAGAGACTCTGGGCTGGGAAGATGGTACGGGTTTTGTAGAAACTTTTTTCTTTTCTTTTTTTAACCAAGAGGGGAAGGGGGTATCTGGTATTTTAAATTTCTTCATATATTTTGCTTGAAACATAAATAACATAATTTAATGAATTTAGAACATAATTTGACAAATTTTAACAAATTTCCTGATCATATCAGATTCTGATATTGGAAATTCAGAATCTATCGAATCTATTCAGAATCGAAAGAAAAATCTAATAACATTAATTTTCCGTAATAATTAAAAATACAAATAAAATCTGAGCTGATGTTTGTATGCTTCTGTCTAACAAAATTAATTAAACGCAATTATTTTAAAATGAAAATAAGATTATTTCTAGTTATATATCTTATTATATATACATATATCATTATTGTAATTTTTAATTAATCAAATGCAAGCAGAGTTTCATATATCATGGATAATTTAATTATTTTATGGGTCATACATATCTTTCTAGTTAGATAGTTAAGAAACATTTACTGATAAAGTAATTTTATATTTAAACTTATGTTTATACATATTTACATTTCTATTGATTCAACCTCAGCTATTCCTTTTGTAATACTAAGCGAAGTGACATATTTCAAGATTTAATTGCAATCACAAGCAAAAAAAAAATTCTAAGTACTATTTAATTTTCTTCCTGAACTTTGACATGCTGAATTTAAATATTTGAAAAAGTAAGACTATTCACTATTAAAATTTGGAAACTTTCACAGGATTAAGAAGCATTTACGCATTAAAACCCTGCCATTTGTTTTTTCTGCGCTTCTATTAGAACTAAAAATGTATGCTTTTTTAGAGATTGAGTGTACTATGTATCCTGAATTCCTTTACTAAAATTTGAAAAATGTATATATTACGTTTATACAGTAATACTTCATATTGCCTCGCATTTAAAAAATAAATCTAAAACTGAGATCCCAAAAGCACTAGTTTAAAAGACGTGTTTTGCACACCAAAAGGCATGTCCTGAACATCTTTAGAGCTAATTATGATAACAGGGATGAATATATTTAATTAAAACTGAGAATATCGAGAGAATAGACTGAGAATATAAGAAAGTGTCTCTCAATTATGTGTGTTGTTCTTTTATTTCATGTGGTATAAACAGAGATGATAAATCGTAATCAAACACTTTTTTAAATCGAAAATATGGCTGCAAAAGTTATCTTCATGCATTAGGCATTAATTACATTAAAAGTTATTGAAGAGTTAGTCCACTTTTTTTACAACTAGATGTCATAAACAATAGATGCACTCTTCAAAAACAGTATCATTCTAAATAAAATAAGATTTGTAGTTATCAATTTTAGGTTTTTTGTTTTGTTTTGTTAACAAACTGTTATCTGAAACATTACTAGCACATCAGCATTTTTTTTCTTCATGCGCAAGTACGTGGAAATATTTTAGGACCATGTTTTTAATGTTGAAATGTATTTATTTTGTTGTGTTCTATTATAATTCTTATCTTGCCCAAGAATACATTGTGTCCTGGATACATTCACAGAATTAAAGTAACAAAATTCCCTTTTATGATTAATTTTCAATTTTTCGTGAACTTGAAAGATAACATTTACAGTCAGTTTACACATTTACATCAATAATGTGATATGATTTATTATGAAGTTACTACAATGGACCTTTCTCAGAGAAAAATTATACTCTCTCAAAACGAATTTAAAAAATCTGATAAAAATATTGCTTTGTAAGATAATAGCGTCCTCTACAAAGGAATGTTTTAAATTTGTCAGATAATATATTAGTGTTATTAATAGTATAAAAAAATTGTGCTTTACTTTTATGAATGTTATTTGTACCCTGACAAAAACATTCAATTGTAAAGTGACACATTTTCACTCACAAAGAAGGAATACACAAATGAAAAATCTTTCAGAAAAAGCAATCATATAAGTGATGTCCAGAAAGACTTTTTCGTCAAAAACTATTTGCTTTAATCGTTAATATGATGAAAACAGCTCTTATGATAACATTTATCTTAAGGGATACACTAATTTTTAGCATTTTTTTCACTGCCATATACAACTTGCTAGCAACAAAGCTGAATATTGATATGCTAACTTGCTCCGTTTTTACCATAGAGCTATGAAATTTCAGAAGTAAATGTTGGGCAAGAAATCAACAGAGAATTTTCAAAGTTAAGTAAAAAAATAGATACGTAGACGACTTCTTTCAAGAAATTAAAATTTATGTAAAGCGATAAAAACATCAAAGCATAAATAGTTTAAAACAGTTTGTAATCCATTGTGACGCAGTTATTCACAATGTCACTGCTTAGTCTTTTTACTACACTTTTTAAGCATAAATTTCGGAAAAGAGCTGGAACCCTCCCTTTTACCTCTTCCCCGTCACTGGCATAATCGGAAAAATGTCAAAATGTTTCTCTTGGTAAAAGTAAATAGAGATTGTTTTCTTTGTTTTGCCATAAATAACTGAATACAAAAGAATCTTAATGTGGAGAAAAACTACTGCATCCAACAGAATATAGACTTTTACTCCGAAGCGATTTAAGAGCTTGAGTATAAGATAACTTGGAAATGTGGTAATTGCACTTTGCCTTAAAAGCTTTCCATTATAAATAGATTTCCATTATTTCTCGAAATTTTTTATTAAGTATTTTAAGCTCTTTCATGGGTTCTTTCTTTTTCAAAGCTTTTTAATTTAGAAAGTAACAATGGTTTTTAATGGACTTGAATTGAAAATCTCTATTTTAGAAAGATTGATTTTATTTATTTGTTTTCATTAAAACTCGTTCGAATATATTTTTTATCATGATTCATATTCTTTTGTTCTATCCGAAACATAGAATTTTATTTTGCCCTGATCTCAAACTTCCAATAAGAGCTGAAACGTCCATTTCAGACGATAGTTAGTGGCCAGTGATTAATTGCTTGACTTCTAATTTCTGTTCCTATTACAGAAGTTCTCCATCATTCGGCGCCTACTCTTACCATCAAATGCAGGATCACTAGTATTAGATATATTATTCATTAGACTCCTTCCGAATGTCAATAAACGTTGGGAATGTAAAACATGCCATTTATTGTGGACTTATGATAGCACACTCTACTCTTTGTCCAATTTATTTTTGCTTCGAAAGTAAATCATACTTTTTTATGGAGAAATGCGTTTTATGTTCGTACAATAAAAGCTGATTATACCGTGTATCTGTAGGAGGAGTATCAAGTTTTTTCCTTTATATATTGTTGTTGTGTAACAACGGAACTAAATATTTTCCTAAGCTGAATCGGTGAATGCAGCAATAGGTTTTGAACATAAAAATACTAGTTGTAATTAGGCATACCATTCCATGGACACAAACAAAAAATAAATAGCTAATAATAATAAAGAATATTGAATTTTTTTTCAAGAAAAATGATTTGACGCATTCTTAAGGAGCCAATTTATTTCAATTACTACTTTTCATCAAATGTTCATTAACGCGCTCATTGAGCTTTTCTAACAGCTTTTTAAAGTGCAATTTCAGTACGTAGTGCTACAATGATTTTTTATTTATTTTATTTCATTCCATTTTATTTTACTTAGTTTTAAATGAAAACTTACTGATTAAAGGTCAATTGTGACCACTTGTTAGATTTTTCAACTTTGCGCATTTTTAACTCTTCATAATAGGAAAAGAATTAAGTAATTAGAGACTAACTTTTAAAGAACGCTTAGTAAAAATGTAATTTGGAATTCTTATAATGTAAATAAACTGTTATAATTACCTCAATAAGACCATAGAATCACAACAAATTGGGGTAATTGGGACCATTGGTTGGGTAAGCATGATCATTTTGTTTTTCTTGATAACTACGCATTGCAACTTTTGTTGAAGCAAAAAGAAATAGCGCAGACTAAAAATTGACATCTGCACATATTTGAAAATTTAATGATTTTTTATATACCCTGAAGGCAAAAGTATTATTGAAAATAAACTTATAAGGAAAATGTTGGGCAAAATGAGATCTAATAGGACAATAATTTTTTTTCTCTTTTCAGTGACATAACTTTTGCAGTTATTTTAATTTCAAAAAAGTAATTAATATCTAAAAAGAAATTGTTTGTGATCCAAGGTATATACCTATAGTGCAGGCTACAGTATGGAGAGTACAAAATAAGGTATGTAGAACACAAAACAAAATTTGAAGTAAGAATATTTTTGCCTAAAGTAAGACGTACAACTTCACAAAGGAGGTAGCACACGATAAAATAATTAGGGAGTTATTTTTTGAAAACAATAAAGCTACCAAACAACTAAGACTTCGAAACACTATAGTAAAAATTTTTAAAAGCTATTTATCTTAAACTTTTTAATTTGCAAGACTTACTAATAATAATATACAAAAAGATAAGTTTTGAGAAGAAAATATATATTCCCTTACAATCCTGAGAAGCATTTACCAAAGACTCTTGCTAGTGTAAGTGTGTTAGAAAACAACACATACGAAACGTTTAATTCGTGGAAAGTATCGAGAATACTTTTCTTTTTGATTGACTTTCTTCGTGAAATGGAAGAAAACTTTAGTACTTTAAGAACATCAAATATTCATCTTAGTATACGCTATTCTATAGGCATTGAAATTCTACTTTGCAACATTGTACTTTTATTTTCGCTTTTATTTATTTTTTCTTTTTTTGGCTTTGCACGATGCCGTGCCAGAGCGGAAAATGAACGATTATGGACTATAGCCTTTTTTCTTTCCCTCTCAAACCCCTTGAATGCAGTTGCGGCTTCTGTCTTGAGAATCTATCCGAAGAGCTAGAGAAAATAATCAAATACAAACTAGAATAACAGTTATTGTGAAACTGGGCAGAATATATATTTATGAAAAGAAAATTTTATACTTATAAAATTTTTTTACAGGAATTTTGGATCGTTTATTTATTTCCGTAATGTAATGAGTGAAGTATTACCTCCCCCCCCCTTCTCCAATCAACTCCCCACCCCTTTCCAGAGAAATGTCTTTTTCTGTTTTTTCTCTCTTTTGTGCAAAATTTGTTTTCTTCCGTTCCACAAAAATAAACTGTTTAGACCTAATTTTTAGTAATGTTTTCTACTTTTCTATACAAATTTAAGCTTTTGAGGGATTGCATATATATTTTTTTTTTGTTTCAGTTTGAACATTCCGATATAATCTATTATCTTGTGTTGGCTTATTTTATTTATTGAGCCCCGTTTAATCTATCAAATTTTGTTGCTCTACAATAAAAATTAAGCGAGTTAGCGACTGCGGCTGTATCAATATCAGCTCTGCTATTAGCAAACTTTACATGAAAATGCACAATATCTTGAAATCTAACATACACCCCCCCCCCCAAGGTTTGAATTTAACTATATTTAATTAATATTTTCAAGATTTTTCAGTTGTAATAGTCTGCTTGGAATTCTTTCCCCGGAGATTTTGAAGTATACTGATTATAGTGAAAACAAAATTTTATGTAGGTTCTTTTAGGAGTTCTGAAATATAATTTAATAATTCATAATTAATATGAGAAAGTTATAATCAAAAACAAGTTGTTTTCTTTCCCTTTTTTGCTTTATAAATTACTCTTTAAAATAAGCATAGTGAATTACATCCAGTACTTAAGAAATAATGTCTTTAACATTTCTCTTTGAAGTTAAATGGTCATTTTTTTAAAGCTTTTTAGCTTAACACTATTTCTTGAAAGCTCCCGTCCAGGTGGTGTAGTGGATAACGAACCATTCAATCACACCTTTTGTTCAGGTTCAGGGCTTAGGCTTGGGTGTTAACTTGTACGTTCCTTCATAGGATATAGCGCTGGCCGCTTACTGGTTGCCCCATAATGAAATGGCCAATACTTCGGGCCTTATTAGTGGAGAATTACTGATAGCCAATGCCTATCCTTAGAAAAAGAAATATTCTTGAAAATTTAAAATTTATGTTTTACTTATTTATTTATTTTAAATTTCAAATATAAAGTAAAAATAAAAGGCCATCATTGAGTTTTCAAAACTTCGAATGTTTCAAAATGTTGATGACCCCCAAATTAAAAAATACAGATAGAAAATCGGATTAAAAAATCCATTCCTTTTGTCGATACAACAGTTAGAAACAATCCATCCTCCCTTCCTTTCGTTCGTTTACAACGGAGATTAAAAGTCTCAACTATAAATAATTTATTCTTGGGAACATTTTACGGAGTAAGATTGTTTTTACATAAAACGACTATACGTGCTTTCGAAACAACATAATTATTAGACTGGAAACGTTCAGTTTTTTCGAGTAACTGGTTATAATTTTCTTCTTGACTGGAAGCATACAGGACGTCAAAATTCTTCCATAAGTCTTCTGAAAAAGGCGAATCTATGAGCAATAATAAAGCTTCTTTCTTCATTTCTTTTTGGAGACTCTGCGGAAAAAAATTGCAATTAACAATTAAATATTTTTTGCAGACTTAACAAAAAAATCACAACTGTATATGATGGCATGAAAAATAAGCATTTCGGAAATTTTGAATAAATGCACCTTCATGTTCGATCATTTTCCAGACAGTTTCTTTCACATAATTGGTTAGTAATAGCCAATAGAATTAACAATACAG
The DNA here is from genome assembly GCA_038373885.1 of Cheiracanthium punctorium. NCBI lineage: Eukaryota > Metazoa > Arthropoda > Arachnida > Araneae > Cheiracanthiidae > Cheiracanthium > Cheiracanthium punctorium. The sequence goes on along the minus strand of JAWZYV010013252.1, from coordinate 705,084 downwards.
GTATCGTGTACCCTACCCGTTTATTGTGTAGTACTTGATAGTGCAAACATGTGCGCATACGCACACACCCTTAACAATATAAATAAATAAATAAATATTTTCTCTCTCACTCATTTATAGCTGAAGTTGATGGATTGCATATTCGAGTGCTTTAGGTCTCATTGTATATTCGAATGCAGGTACAGCATTTTAAAAACAAGTGTTAAAATATCCACTAGGGATGTAACGAATATCCGACAAGTATCCGGTATCCGGCCTGTCCGGCTTTTTTCAATATCCGAAATACCGTCAGATATCCGAATCATAACTACCGGATATCCGACTTCTCAGCCCTATATCCGGCTATATACTACTAAAGTTCTATCTATAATATGGGAGAATTTTCAACCTTAATCCTTTTTGTAAATGACAATCTTTACTGAACAATCCTTTATTGAAATCTCCAATACCTAATGATTAAAAATTAATCCTTATTTTGCATATTTATTTTTAAGAGGCATTGCAGGGGCAAATCGGGCAGGGCGTTCCCATCACCATCTCAGAATTTCATGATTTTATTTTATTGTACTGCCTTACCCAAGGAAAGAACAAATCTGAAATATATTTGATTTACCTCTTTTAGTTTTGGAGTTATGGGGGGGTTAAAGTACCCCAGAGGAGCAACGTCGAATTAATTTAGGGCCATTTTTGCCATTTTATTGTCTCGACTGTGACTGGCTCAGAGGTGCTTCAGAGAATTTTTTCATTTTATCCTATAATATACCTTGTATATTAACATCTCAAATTGAAAATTCGAAAATTGTCAGAGCCCCAAATTAGGGCCCCCCAAAATACCCCCAATTTCATAAAAAATACAGTTTTAAGAATGCTTTAAATCTAGGCTCTGACGCGATACAGAAAATTTTTTTGCACAGTGCAGTATATATCTTCATATAAAGTGACTCCAATGTTAAAATTTTTTGAAGGGCCCCAGGGACCCCCGGTACGGGGCCCCAAACACCTTAGCGACCTTGGTCCTTAGATAATTTACGCAATTTCGAAGCATTGGTACAGCTGAAGCCGACTTTCCACAGGAGAACTACTGACATGGAGATGTAGTATCAACATAGTAGTTTGATATTATGAAAAAACATACCTTGAAGGTATAACTGTTTCTAAGAAAAATCCCAAAAAGTACCTCCCTATTTGGGACATTCCACTGGCATGCATGGGGGCATTTCGGCGTTACTTTTAGAAGTTTAATCGACAGTGGCAATATTGAAAATTAACTTATTCTTCATATATCCTCCATATATCACAAATAGCTCTTTTACAGAGGCACTCATAAGAATTACATTACGCTGTATGGGGATCTCTGTAACTACTGAACCGATCCGAAAAATTTTTTCAATGATGGAACGCTGCACTATTCCTGAGTAATATAGGCTACCTTTCAGCGTGCAGCATAACTAGTTCCTTTACAGGGACATTCAAAAATTCTAGCACATGACGCCATATGGACATTTCTGTAACTACTGAATCAATTCTAAAAATCTTTTCACTGAAAGCTACACTATTCCTGAATAACATAGGCTAAAATCCATACATGCAGCATAATTTACAGGAACACTCAAAATAATTCGTAAACATTGCCGTAACTGTCTCCATTCGTCACTCAAATTTTTTCAAATTTTATTATTAAACTCCATTCAAATTTTTGAACAGTGATTCTAAAGATGTTTTCACTGAAAGCTACACTATTCTTGAGTAACATAAGCTAAAATTCATGCATGTAGCATAATTTACAGGAACACTCAAAATAATTCGTAAACATTGTAGTAACTGTCTCCATTCGCCACTCAAATTTATTCAGATTTTATTAAACTCCATTCAAATTTTTGAACAGTGCAATTATATATCTTCGTATAAAGTGAATCCAATGTTAAAAATTTTTGAAGGGCCCCAGGGCCCCCCCGGTATATTTTTTGAAAGCATCCCCGTTTTCAAGAAAAATTTAACACAGTAATAAAACAATATATCCTTTCATAGTATGAAACTACTATGTTGAAACTACAACTCCATGTAAATAGTTCTCATGTGCGAAGTCAGAGCCAGCTGTACCTTTGCTTCGAAATTGCATAAATTAGCGCTAAGGACCATGTTTTTGGCCCCGTATCAAGGGGCCCGGGAATTTTTTTTTTTTTTTTTTTTTTTCCTGTATCACGTCAGAGCCAACTTTTAAAGCATTCTTTAAAACTGTATTTTTTATGAAATTGGGGATATTGGGGAGGGGGGAGGCGGGTTATTTGGGGGCTCTGCCTATTTTCAAATGAATTTCCAGTCCCGGGAATTTTTTTTTTTTTTTTTTTTTTTTTTTCTGTATCACGTCAGAGCCAACTTTTAAAGCATTCTTTAAAACTGTATTTTTTATGAAATTGGGGATATTGGGGAGGCGGGTTATTTGGGGGCTCTGCCTATTTTCAAATGAATTTCCAGTTTTAGATGCTACTATTCAAGGTATATTATCAGACTAAAAAAAAAAATCTCTGACACATCTCAGAGCAAATCACAGTCGAGAGAGTAAAATGGCAAAAATTGCCCTAAATTCGTCACTCCTCTGGGGTACTTTGATCCCCCCCCCCCAATAACTCCAAAACTAAAAGAGCTAAATCAAAAATATTTCAGATGTGTTCTTTCCTTGGGTAAGGCAACACAAGAAAAAAAAAATCATGAGATTCTGAGATGGTGATTGAAACTTTCTTCTTTTTTTTACCTGATTTGCTCTTGCGATGTCTCTTAAAATGACTCGAAGGTAGAGGCCGCAAAGCTGGGAGCTTTCAAAAATATTTGACATTGGATTCACTTTATATGAAGATATATAATTGCACTGTTCAAAAATTTGAATAAATTTGATTGGCGAATGGAGACAGTTACTGCAATGTTACGAATTATTTTGAGTGTACCTGTAAATTATGCTACATGCATGAATTTTAGCCTATGTTACTCAGGAATAGTGTAGCTTTCAGTGAAAAGATATTTAGAATCACTGTTCAAAAATTTGAATGGAGTTTAATAATAAAATTTGAAAAAATTTGAGTGACGAATGGAGACAGTTACGGCAATGTTTACGAATTATTTTGAGAGTTCCTGTAAATTATGCTGCATGCATGAATTTTAGCCTATGTTATTCAGGAATAGTGTAGCTTTCAGTGAAAAGATCTTTAGAATCGATTCAGTAGTTACAGAGATGTCCATATAGCTTCATGTGCTAGAATTTTTGAGTGTTCCTGTAAAAGAGCTAGTTATGCTGTACGCTGAAAGGTAGCCTATATTACTCAGGAATAGTGTAGCTTTCCATCAGTGAAAAAAAATTTCGGATTGGTTCAGTAGTTACAGAGATCCCCATATAGCGTAATGTAATTCTTATGAGTGCCCCTGTAAAATAACTATTTGTGATATATGGAGGATATATTTGAGATATATGAAGAATAAGTTAATTTTCAATATTGCCACTGTCGATTAAACTTCTAAAAGTAACGCCGAAATGTCCCCATGCATGCCAGTGGAATGTCCCAAATAGGGAGGTACTTTTTGGGATTTTTCTTAGAAACAGTTATACCTTCAAGGTATGTTTTTTCATAATATCAAACTACTATGTTGATACTACATCTCCATGTCAGTAGTTCTCCTGTGGAAAGTCGGCTTCAGCTGTACCAATGCTTCGAAATTGCGTAAATTATCTAAGGACCAAGGTCGCTAAGGTGTTTGGGGCCCCGCACCGGGGGTCCCTGGGGCCCTTCAAAAATTTTTAACATTGGAGTCACTTTATATGAAGATATATACTGCACTGTGCAAAAAAATTTTCTGTATCGCGTCAGAGCCTAGATTTAAAGCATTCTTAAAACTGTATTTTTTATGAAATTGGGGGTATTTTGGGGGGCCCTAATTTGGGGCCCTGACAATTTTCGAATGAATTTTCAATTTGAGATGTTAATATACAAGGTATATTATAGGATAAAATGAAAAAATTCCCTGAAGCACCTCTGAGCCAGTCACAGTCGTGATAATCAAATGGCAAAAATGGCCCTAAATTAATTCGACGTTGCTCCTCTGGGGTACTTTGACCCCCCATAACTCCAAAACTAAAAGAGGTAAATCAAAAATATTTGAGATTTGTTCTTTCCTTGGGTAAGGCAACACAATAAAATAAAATCATGAATTCCATTGACCCGCCCGATTTGCTTTTGCAACGGCTCTTAAATGAATTTAGTTATTTAAATTCACTTATGATTTTCTGACAAAAGATTTTCTGACAAATTCACTTATGATTTTCTTTCAAAATATTTTTGTTTTTCTCTGATTTTCTATAAGTTTCATTTGATTTTTACAGTTAAGTCTACTTAAAAGATTTACATTTAAAAAGTGTTTGTGAAATATTTATTAATGAAAATTATAACATGGCTGCTTGTGTAGACAGCCATGTTGTAACATGTATTTTACAAATTTAAAATACTTGTTTCTGTTACTATCACAGTATTGTGTATGATTTTCATTCTAGTTACTACTGCAGTGTATGATTATCACTCCATACATAAAGTACTTTCACTAATCTTTGTGTGTGTGTGTATGTGTGAGTGCCGCATGTCGAAATCAAGAGTAAAAAAGTGAAATTTTCCTAAAATTTGGAAACTAATGTTTGAAATGATTTTTTAAAATTAATTTGCCCCCCCCCCCTTTTTTCCCCTTATGGTGCCATAAAAGTTTTTTGCACTGTGAAAGAAGCTCGTATATTTTAGAAGCTAAACAATTAAACAGATCTATTTTTATTTTTTAACTTGCAATTAAAAACAAAATATTTTTGTTTAAAGAAATTTAATGCCTAATATTAAAAATTATGTTCCTTATCTGTTTAAAACTATGAAAGAAAGAATTATAATTTCATTATAAATATTTAAAAGGGATTTACTTTTTATTTATAAATCTCTAAAAGTAATTTAACTTAAAATAAAACTAAAAATGACTTAATGTAAATTAATATTAAGTGATTAAAACAAAACAAAACAAAACAAACAAGACATTAAGTCTATGTTTGAAAAAAAATAACTCATCTATCATAGGTATCTTATCAAAAGTCATGGTTAAAACACTTATTCTTCTGCCAACAGTGTACACATAAAAAGAATATTTTAACTGTTTATATTTTAAGTGACTTTTATACGTACATATGTGTAAATATATTTAGTTTTTGTAAATTATAAGTCAATTTAAAAAAAAATACTTTAATGATGTGTGAAACAAGTTTGTAATTTATTGTTATGATGTCATTGTATTAAAAAGCACACTTAATGACTAAATACATGTTTAGTGCCGGATATCCGTATCTGGCAACCAAAGAAGCTTCGGATATCCAATATCCAGCAAAATCAATATCCGTTACATCCCTAATTCCCACCCTTTTTTCTTCGGCAGGAAGAGGGGGGGGGGCGATACTTGAAGATTTTTCGGTCGCAATGAGCTTTAATTTTTACGGGTGTGTTCGCATATTTTTCGCTGCCATTTCTTTGAGTACGTTCATTACAGTACTTAGTTCATAATTTTATTTCGGTGTAGTGTATGTAGAATAACTCTCTGTAATATTCAAATCATAGTGCCATATACTACACCATGCGATTTCCACTCATAATAATCTGAAATATCTATGAAATGTTTAAAATACGAATGACCCCTTCATTTTCTCTTGATATTTTCACGTACGACATTTATTAGAGCAATTGGGACTCTTTTTTTAAGTGATAGTAGTTACCCCGGTGCAAAAATAACTGATACAAAATTATTAATAAGTTTACAGTTTCTATTCATTAAATCAAACTCGTTCCTTACTGCCAAGATCTGTTGAAAATTACTTTTTCTATGGAAGGAAAAGTATTGCATTAAGTAATGTTGACCTTTTAAGAACAAAATAAAGACAAAATAAGTGTTTAAAACTGTTCAATAACTGCAGCTGTTCTAGAGCAGTTTCAACCATATGACTGGAGATGGACTTTACCCATGAAAACATTTTTTTCCAAGTGACATGTATCCATGAAGAATATTAATAAACGTATAGAAAAAGGATATTCATATAACGCCTACTCACTAGGAATGGATTTGACGCAACGTGAAACTGTTCTATTATTAAACTATGAGCCATTAACAATTTTTTTTCCCTTAAATGTCTGCAGTCTAAATAATTTTTTTGGATTTGTACGTCTCATTCATTTTTATTACGCAATTTTATCTGGTATATTTTTAATATATTGAAATGTACTTCCAAGCTCCATTCACAGCCCATAAGAATAAATTTTGAACATTTTAAATTTTTAAGAATAATTAATACCAAAATTTTCATTCTGTAATTTATTTTTAAGTTAAATATAAAAAACAAATAAGATAATTTAAATTCTTTTTCCTTAATATTTTTAAATTGTGTAAGACAGGCATGGATTTTTCCTGGTTAGAATTAATTTTTCAATTATATTTTTACACATAGTCTTAAAAACCCCATTTCATAAAAATTAGTGGGTTAATTATGACCATGAATTAAAAAAATATTCAACAATGTTATAAAAAGTAAAATCATCTCGAAAGCTCTTATAAATATACGTTTAAATATAAATTAGCAACCATAACTTTGAACACCGAACCGTCAAATCCGTTCACTGAAATTTTTTCTGTTAGTTTTACACTCGTTACTGCCTTAAAATTTCACGAAATTAATTGTGAAATATACTTATGATGAAAAACGCATTATAAGCTTCATGCTTAATAGTTTGACAAAACTTTATCTTTAATTTTTTTTTAATTCTTCTGGTCTTTACAAAAAAAAATTTTAATTCTGCTAACTACTCTGTGATCGTAATTATCCTAAACTATACCTTATTTACTCCAACTTTTCATTATAACGAGCTGTCTCGTTTATTTGTTTTAATAATGATGAAGACTAAAGTTTAAAACAAATGCGCTAAATAAATTTATTTCGTAATGTTACTTTTTAAACAGAGTTTTCAATCAAACTGCGCCGTAAATAACCTTTAAACAATAGTTTTATCAATAAAAATAGCATTCAGTTTTAGGTTCCCTAAAACTGTTATAAAATTCACTGAAATTTGAGTTTATATCACAATTTTTTTTTATACATGTATATTTGCTGCCATTTACTTTTGCCATTTTTGAAAATATAAGGCACATAAACTAAGTTAAATTATTTTATATTAAACACAAAGAGAAAAGCAATACTCGATACGCTTTTTCAAGAGATACAAAGATTCTTTCCTGTGAAAGGACGAAACCCTAATAAAGTTCAGAAAACTAAACACAAGTTCTTAAATTATTGTTAACTTTTCAGTTCCAAAAGAAGGAAGAATCCAGAATCCATGTATACCTTGAAACATTCGTAGAATTTTATTTTTTTATTATGTGTGTTTATAATACAATAAGATAAGTTATTTAGATTAATAGAAAATTTTAGCAAATATTTATATTACTTCCAGTGCACATATGTATTACTAAAAAGTTTCACTATTAATATTTTCACAACAAATATTTATTAATAGCAATTTCTCAGACTAAACTTGCAAAATTTTGCCTTAGAAATGCTTTATAAATAAAGTACCAAATAGTTTATAAAAATACATCATTAGTTAGTTATTATTACTACCAGACTAAATACGCAAAACTTATGCAAAAATTCACTTACCTTGACAAGTCGCTTTTGGTCTTTCCAATCGAGTACGGACATCAATTTTGTCATCACTATAACATCTGCTTCAACCAGAATTTGAAAATATTTCACATCATTCCTTCTGTTTCCTGGTAACTTCACCTTCAAAAATGACAAGTCTACATTTTTTTTTCGGAAAAGTTCGCTAACGTTACCGAATTCTCCGTGCTGTATGAACTCTCGCGCCAGATTGACACACAGTGACCATTCTTTTACTGCATCCACAACGGTAATACTGAGATTACCTCTGACTTGATGGTCATAGATCGCACTGCACAATCCAACTGCATCATTTCCGGGACCGCCTCCTAATGACACAACTTGTAGGCGAGACTTTTTAAAAATATTTTCAAGAATGGTACAGTTTTTTATAGCTTCAAGCACTCTCGTACGCGTAAGACCAGCTCCATGGAGACCATAACGAAAAAGATACCCACATAGGTTATCCCACTTTGATAAGTCCACGCTCGCGAAACGTTGAGATCCGCGTTGAAATTGGCCTATAATGCAAGATATACTTGTCGTAATATCTTCTTCACGTATTTCTTTTAGCTGAATAACGCAGTCTAGCATCATTTGGAAGAGCTTGGAGAAGTGCGATTCTTCTTTGCGGTGGTCGTCATTTTCAACTTTTAGTCTTTTTTCACTTTTTTCACCTGTTTCCGGATAAGCGCGACGCTTTAAATTTTTGTTTTGTCGACTGGAGCAAGGTTCTTGAATATTAGATGATTCCATATGCATTCTTTACAGTATAATGAGACTTTGGTCTTAGAATGAGTGCGAGAAGAAAATTTGCCTAGTTTTCTTTAACGTCTTTAGTACAAATCTAAACTGAAAAGAAACTGAACAGAGACTGATGACAGTGCTAACTCGTTAACCCTCCTTAAAAATAGTGATTGGTTCAATCTGATAAAGAGTTGCTTTACTCAAGATTAAGGGCAGATAAGCCGATAAGCTTACGTTGAAATATTTGTACTCTAGCAAGAAAGAACATGACTAGGACGAGTCTATGTCAATCTCACTCTCCCCATCGACAAGACGGCACCTAAGAGATTTGTCAATGTCATTCCCCTTCCCCACCAGAATGAATGAAAAGGAAAGCTTTGTTGTTAAAAGAAAGTTGCAGGGGCGGATCCAGAAATTACTCAAGGAGGGGGCGATTTTGTACCTGACATAGAAGTCCTGAAACAGGGGGGTAGAATGCGCAAAATCATTTTATAATTAATTAATATAATAAATTATACCAATTAATGTAATTAATTATTTTATTGATAAAATCTATATATGAGCGATGATTAAAAAGGACAGGGAGTAGTATCTGCCATACACCCCTTAGAAAAAGGCAACTTAATTTTCATTATACTTTCATAATATATTTTAACAGATTATAACAGATTTTTGGACTTCGCCCAGGAGGGGGCGATCACCCCCACCGCCCTCCCCTTGGATCCGCGCCTGAGTTGCAGTTAGGAAAAATTTAACGTTTCACAATCGATCCAGTAAAAACTAATAGTACTTTAAAATAGAACTTGTCATGAGGTGGTTCTCTTTTTTACACAATTATTTTTTTCAAATTTCTATAGGTTACTTTCTTTTTGTGATCTTTACCTTGATGATGGCCACCTTAGGCTAAAAACAACCGCAAATTTGACGCCCCTGTTCTATCGAAAATATTTCGTTTTGGTGCTTTTGAAAACTATTCTAAGAACCTGCATACCCACTACATACCCACTTTCCACCTGTCTTGATTGTATACATACTCGGTTAAACTGAAGTGTATAGGACGCCTACTAATATGGGCTCTTGAGGCCGAAGCCCACCCAGTAAATTCAGGATTCGCCAAACCGAAATTATATTTGATTTGCTCAACTTATTATTTCATTCTAAATTTTAAAAAATGTTTAAAAATTTTCATTCTGTTATTTCTTGCACAGCACATAGATATGTTTTTAATTTAAGTGTAAAATTTTATTATTTATTTTAAACTGTAATCAATTGGATATTTCTGCTAGGAAAAAAAAAACTAAAAAGAGGGGTTATTGAAAGCAGGCGCGTAGCCAGGAAAATTTTTCGGGGGGGGGGGGGATATGAACTTGTATGTGTATAAATAGACGGAATTTCATCACTAATCCAAAAATTTCGGGAGGGGGATATATATCCCGATATCCCCCCCCCCCCTGGCTACGCCCCTGATTGAAAGCACAAAAGTATTCTGTGATTTCATATGTGACCTTCATTCAGAAACGTTTAAGTAATACTGTTTCAAATACTCACAGCTGAAATAACCGAGAGAACTGTTGATCATCGCGGCTATTTTTGCTAATCTCACGGTATTTGCCGTGGTTGCTGTGACTTATTTATAGCCTTTCCTTGGACCAGTGAGAACAAATAAGATGAAACTGCATTTAAGAACACACGGGTGGGGGTGGGGGGTCAAACACCATAATCCTTTCTTCAAGTACGCACCCATCAATATCACTTGCTTTGAAATTAAATTCTCATTTTAATATTGAAATTAAATTACGCCATCGCATTGTCATAAATATTCAGGTTTCTTGAACTATTTATCGCAAAAGACGTGAAAATCTTGTTCACCCGTGCATACAAGTCCCAGTGTTGAATATTTTAAACAATTAATTACAGGAAAGAACATTTTGTCAATTGAGCACAAGTTGAGTCCTATTAAATAAATTTGTGGACATTTTGTAATATGTTTCTGGAACACACCTGAGGACACCAATTCACCACGCATAATTTACTGCGTGTTGAATAAATAGTTCGTAATATTTTGTATTCGATTGTCACGTCCTTCACGATCATTAAATCTGTGAGTAATGTATGGAATGTGTGTGTATGTGAGAGATAGGGGGAGTGAAGTATAGATTAAATATTCTAAAAAATATGTTATATTACTATAGATAGAATTAAACACATTTAATACGAATAGTTCTGGGGCTCCAACAGTATACTTAATCTAGGTCCATGTTTTTTTTTTTGTTTGTTTGTTTGTTTTTTTACCTACAAAACAAGAATTGTTGAACACGGGAAGATTTCCCTTTTTGAAGTATGTAACTTAGACACTTAAAAATATCATCCCCTTCCTCAAAATAAATGAGTAAATAAAAATAATTAATTAATAAATAAAAACAGTTATTTTAGGTGTTTTTAACTAATTGCGTATATTTATTGTTTAAATAGAGTGTTTTAATGTAATGTGCTGGACAGCATATTTATTGGGGATGTATGCAAGACGAGGCGATAGAAAGATTTAGAGCTTTTATACGAGACGAGACAGACATATATATTATTGCTATATAAGGATTTTGCGACTCGAGACAAGCGTGATTTTCGTCTCACGCCCATCCCTAGTACTTATGTTACCGTAAAATCCCGAATTCTGGTAAATCCTAGGTTTTACAGGTAGAACCTAAAATTTACCAAAGTGGCTTTCAAGGGCGGATTAAAGGGGAGCGGAGGTGGTGACCGCCCCCCCCCCCCCGAGAAGAAAGAAATTAATGTAAAAGATCCTATTTTACTTCCATAAAATGGATGTATATGTCAAACTTCTAACTAACCGCCCCCACCGACAAACTAACCCCCCCCCCAACAAATTTGCAATAATCCGCCACTGGTGGCTTTATAAAAGTCCGAAGTGCGCTTTGATTCCATTTCAAGATTTTGCCAAGCCTTTGCGGTAAAATCTAGGAGTTACCCACGCCTTCCGGTAAAAGTCCGAAATGAAGGATTAATTACGATAAGATTTTCCATTCGCAGTTATATTGTACACTGTGTGTCTCAAAAATGTTAAAGCATCCCATTATTTTTAATTGATAGTGTAAAATGTAAAAGTGATGGTGAGGAATGATTTAAGAATAGGTCGATGGAACCAGACTTTGAAACAATTACGCGGATGAGTAATCGATAACGATTACGATTATTTTCTTTTTCAGGAGGAGACTACGGTTAGATTAATCTCATATATTAATTTTGTCGATTACGATTAGGTTAAAGTAATCCCAAATATTAATTTTGTCATTTACAATTAGATTACAATAAACAAATCAATAAATACTTTCGATCACGATCACGCATAGTCAGATAACGATTAAATTACCATTGAAAAGTATTTTTCGTGTGAACATTCATAGCTTTTTGATTGTGCAATTTTTACGCAGAGGAGAGAACTAATCATTAGTGAGCACATACCTCATCTGTCCGGGAAGGTAATTAACAAGAAAATACAAATGTCGATTTCAAATTCCTAGAATGCTTGACTTTTCGTCTAAATAAAATTAATGGTACTGTAAAATATATTTTAAATATCGAACAATAGGGTCGGTTTTACTGTAAAGCGAGCCTAGGAGACCTCCTAGAAGCTCAGTTTTTTATAAGTGTTTTGAAATTTTTTTGAATGCTTCCCATTTTCTATTTAAACATGACCTTGTCCTTTTAGCTTGACACTAGTGACAAAGGGAAGGGGAAGGGATTGTTTAACTGATCTTTGAATACATATTTCACCTGTTTAAGCAATCTCCTGCAATACAATACAACATCTGATATTTTCTCCTTTCTGTCTCCAGTGTTGCTTCCCCTCCCACAGATCTCTGAATGTCTTGCTGGGTCCAGACAGGACCGATGAGAGGAATGAACGTTGTGCATAGAAAGGATAACTTTTGGCTTCACGTCTTTCTAATTATGTGAATGAACATGTTAAACCGTTGTTCAAGATTTTTTCAGCATTTTGAATCGACTGCCAGAAGCAGGAGCCCCGATAAATTGAGCGAAGACTCCACACACTGTGATTTTTTTCTGTTATCCTTATTTGAAGTAAAAACTAAAACTGAGTGAATGTAATCCTGTAATCGTCTCAAGTGATTACAATTACGGGATGCTTCGATTACGACTATACTGCGATTATTTAGAAAATTAAAATTCTTGATTACAATTACACGAGATTTAATTTTAAGGTTGCGATTATATTAGACTATTTGTGAAACTAAATTTCTAGATTATGACTGGATTACGATTACATTAAAAGGTGTAATCGATTATAATCGATTACGATTACACGAAGTCTGAATGAAACTGTCTTAAATTATTTTTCGAAAAGTTACAAGAAATAAAAAGTAAAACATGCAATATTGTTCGTGTGTTACGACAAGCCTGCACAAGGGCCGTCTGCCTAAGTGTAAGGTGGCTTGGGCAGAGGACTTTTTAAGGCACTCTAACGCGTATTCACTTTACATCTGGATAATACCGCCCAAAACTCCAGACCATTAGATCGACAGCCGCCCGATAGGCCCGAAGCCGGGACCTTCACGGATGAGCCATCTATCATGTTTAGTGTCTTATTATATAATATATATTTATAATAAGTTTTCTTTGGATTTGGATATTTTTAACATGTCTTTTAAAGTCTTTAGAGTTAGGTGTTTTGAACTTTTGCAGTCATGACTGGTATTTATTTTATCTTTGTATATTATGTTTTTTTATTTTTTCTAATGTAATTTGTCCCTTTATGCATCACTGTAAATGGATTTTAATCTGTAGTGTGCATTTATTTTATGAAATAAATAAATAAATAAATATTAACACATTCACAGTGAAGCCACTTATGAAAGGATTTTCCATTCGCAGATATATTGTATATAGTGCATCCCAAGAAGATTAAAAAACACAGTTTTTTTTTATTAATAATAAAAACTATAAAAATAATGAAAATGAGGTATGATATCATAATATGTTGATGGAACTGTCTTGCAATTTTTTTCGAGAAGTTGTAAGAGATGAATAGAAATGCAATATATGCAATATTTATGCCATTTCACAAATAAGATCCCATCTGAAAAACAAAACTAATGCACGATTCTCACGTTAACTACTCAATAGATTTCAATAGTTTTTAAATTTTTTATCAATAGTTATATAAAAAATATAAATTGATAACTCAGAAAATAATTATGGAATTTAAAAAATAAGAAAAATGCAATACCTTTTTCATTAATAATACTACTTTAATATTTCTTATAAAAAATAACGTCTTATAAAAAGATTGAGTTTGATTTGTTGTTGGCATTTTGAATTACAAAGTAGATCAGCTGATTTGTACGAACACATCTTCGTAGTGCACACCTTTGAACAATTGCACTCCAGTCTTTGTCCCCCTTGCTAAAGAAAGTTTTTTTACTACTTCACTTATTTTTTCTCAGATGTGAATTTATTAGATGTGTAAAAACTTTAGTTTGCAAAAGATAAAATGGTTTCTTATGAACTGTGTGCAATGTATCAGTGATTGGAAAATTCTATCATAAGTAATCCTTCATTTTGGGCTTTTACCGAAGACGTTGGTAACTCCTAGGTTTTACCGCAAATGCTTGGTGAAAGCCCGAAAGGGAATCATATTAAAGCGCTCTTCGGACTTTTACCAAGCCACTTTGGTAAATCCTAGGTTTTACCGGTAAAACCTAGTATTTAAAAGACTTCGGGCATTTACCGTAATATTTATACACGCATGTTCAGTGCTTATAAAGATGAAGAACAAGTTGAAACAGGAAGTAGAACTAATAAAATGTGACGACAATGAAAATATTGATGAGTTTTTGAGTTTCTTACATGTATTTTTTCCAAGAAAAAAATATCACGGCTCCCTCGGTACTGCTTAAAACTTTTTTCAAGGTGTACAATTTATTACTATCAATTTCTCAAGAAATACTTCAAAAACAACTAACTTTTACTTTCCTACTTTTCAAATATAATATTTTCGACGATGTGACGCAAACCTGCAAATTAATTTTTTTTTAATGCTTTTCGGAGTTTTATTACTGAATCCTATGTGTTTCTGGTTGATGATTTTATACAGGGTGTCCCGAAAAGGTGGTAACACACTATATGAAGAATAGCATTCAACTACAAGTAGTTAAAGTTAAAATGTCTTCTTTAATTAATCTTGCATTTTGTTTTTATTTTTAAAATATAATTCCTTTAACTGAATTTGCTGAAATCGGTTTGGAAAAAAAAAATTACCCTGTGTCACCAGTATATTCGTCCTGTGCATTAGAAGCTCGTACCAAACCATAGAAATTCCAACTGGAAATCACTCATGTTCTTCCTTGGATCCCTTTCTGTTGGCAACACCTTCTATTAATCGTTTATAAAATTGAATCTATTTTCCGGATCAAATTAGGCTTAGAAACCCTCGTCACATCAGCAAAGATTCAAACTGATTAAAACTACTAGAAACACTGTCATGCAGTCGCGAAGCAAGACATTTTCCATTGGGGTGGGGGGGGGGGGGGTACGACTACTGCAACTCTTAAATATGTATATATATGTTGTGCGCGTGTGTGAAGAAAATACATTTTGTGTGACAAAAAAATTCCTCATGGGGTGGGGGGGGGGGGTACGACTACTGCAACTCTTAAATATGTATATATATGTTGTGCGCGTGTGTGAAGAAAATACATTTTGTGTGACAAAAAAATTCCTCATGGGGTGGGGGGGGGGGGTTATAACCCCCTTATCCCCCCACTGCTGTCATGTGATATACCTAAAAATTTAAAAACAATCACATCGCTAAGGAAGATCGCAAAATACCTAATCAATATAAAATATTATCAGTTAATTCCAGCCATCATTAGGAATACAAAAAAATAATTAATTAACTCATATATCGAACCTCAACTTGACGAGAAGGAAAAAGGGAAAAAATATTTTACTTTTACCTATTCTAATTTTGTGTATATATAATAATTCCAATAGTAATAAAAATAAACATTGAATAACAATTACAGTTTAAAACATTATGTATAACATTTTACGATGTTCAGAATTTATGTGGCAATTTTAGAATTATTAAAGATAATTTTTTTTTACTAGTACGTGATGGAATTTTTCGCTATTTTGTTTTTAATTCAGCGTCTTAAAAGGGGGGAGAGATAAAATATTGAAAGTCGCCAATGTTTTGCAATTTTCGATGACTTATAGTCAAGTTTGGCGCCAAACAACAAGTCTTCAAATCTGAACCAAGCTTGGCGACATCTTACAAATTTGGCTAGAAACTGGCAAACGTGACTGTTTATTACAAAGGAGAAGTATAGTTAGAATGTTTGCCTGGTGAAGATTGTAAAACAGTTTTAGTAGGCAATTTTAATATAGATTTCAATTCCAAAGTGTTTTTTGGAACAGGGAAGACAAAAAACTCATGGATTATGATACACTTTCCGAACAGTATTTATAAAGGTGAAGTATAGTTAGAATATGCCTGACGAAGATTGTTAAGCAGTATTGAGGCGATTTTAATATAGATTTCAATTCTAAATAAATTTTTGCGGAGCATGAAAGACAAAGACGGACACTCATGGATTATGATATACATTCCAAGCAGTATTCATGATGATGAAATATTGTTAGAATATGCTTCGCAAAGATTGTGAAACAGTTTTGGCGAACTTAATATAGATTTCGATTCCAAAGAAGTGTATTATTGAGCAAGGAAGAAAAATAGGGTACACATTAATAATCATGCACTTTACAGTTTAATGAAGAAAATAAGGAAAATAGGGACGACGCCGGGCTTATGATACGCTTTTAAATTATAGCACTTGTATTTTCGTAATTAAAATATAAAAGTGTTTTAGATTTTGTTCGTTTTCTTTATTTTTTTCTTTCTTTCTTTTTTCTTTTTCCCTATTCTGAAAAATATGTCGCCTTCAAAAAATTCGCCTTCAGAAAACAAAATCGGCTTGATTGTAACTATTGGATGTAAATGCCAGACTTAGCGTAAGACACTCTATAAGCCACATATGGGCAACCGCCGGCCCGCGGGCCGGATGTGGCCCGCCACGGCTTTTGATTCGGTCCGCGGAATTTATCAAAACCCTGCATAAAACACATATAAACCATTCAAAATCCCATATAAATCCTAATTATACGGCCCGCGGAATTTATCAAAACCCTGCATAAAACACATATAAACCATTCAAAATCCCATATAAATCCTAATTATACGGCCCGCGGAATTTATCAAAACCCTGCATAAAACACATATAAACCATTCAAAATCCCATATAAATCCTAATTATACGGCCCGCGGAATTTATCAAAACCCTGCATAAAACACATATAAACAATTCAAAATCCCATATAAATCCTAATTATACGGCCCGCGACTTCGCTAGCATCCTAAAGTTTGGCCCGCAACTTTTCAAAGGTTACCCATACCTGCTATTAGCTATACTCTTTAAGATAATCAGTACATGTACATAGTTCATTCTTTCTAATATAGATGAAAATCTATATGTAAAGTTTCTACTTTTACAGTCAGTTTCAGACAGATATATATATATATATATATATATTGCTGACTAATTCACTGATTGAAATAAAAAACATGTTGTTTTTAAGCTCCTTTCTTACTGATACTACTTTCTGTTTCAGATGAGGCCCTTGAAGATTTTATTAAAGAAATTATCGCAGCCAACAACAGAGGAGTATCAGCTGTCGGGAATGTTACCATGGAACCCAACTGGAGCTTTGGACAGTCAATATTTTTCTCTAGCACAGTCATTACTACAATCGGTAATAATTCGAAACGGATTGAATGATATAGTAGAAGCAAAACATGTGGGCTAAATTAAGTAATTTATTGAATAAGTCCCTTTAAATGTATGTAAGAAAAGCATAAAAATACACATTTACATAGTGACCTGCCCATAAATTAATTTTGAGGGGATGTATGCCGTTAGTGTATGTACGTAATGTGCATGTTAAAAGGAATATATTTTTGCCAGTAGTGATTCTAAACTTACACTTTTTAAAGATATAAACATTTTTTATTTAGCCGTAATTTTACTGCTTATTATACTCTAACACCGCTTAAACATACTGTGTTACCAAATTATAAAACCACGAGAGATGAAAAATAAAATACTGTCGAATTCGCGTATAACCAGCACGAAAGAACTGCGATATTTCCTTGTTATAACTGAGTGCTCGTAAAAAGTGGGTTCATGAAAAACTCATAAAAATTGTCACACTTACTATGTTACTTTTTTTTTCTGTGCAGTACAAGAGAAGTTGGTTAATTTGCTTTGAAATATCTATTGCCTTTCTCTTGTGTTACTGTCCTTTGGAGAACATTATGGCCCCAAAACATCGTCATTTGCAACCATGACTTCGAAAAAAGTTTGTTCTTCTGCACTCTCAAAAGCTATCGAGTACGTTGAAGGCGGTTGAGGTTGAAATGCTTCATATTCGTCGTTTTCATTGACTTCGGAATGTTAAAGGAATTTTTGCAAGAAAAGATTAGCTGAACTAGTGGTCAATAGAAATAATGAATCACAAAAAATTGCTATTACCGGAGTTTACTCGTTAAAAGCGAGTTATCCTCAGGGCTGGGGAGTAGCGCGCTACTTGTAGCGAAACTACAGTAGCCGCTACTTTTTTTTGTAGTTTGTAGTGTAGCGCGCTACTTTTTTAAAAAAGTAGTGTAGCGTGTAGCGCGCTACAAAAAAACAGTAGTTTGTAGCGAATTTTGGAAGCTACTTTTGCCGTGTCATCATTTCCGGCGATTGATCCCGTGGTGCAATTTCTCTCTCTTCTGACTCCAAGCATAACTGAAACTGATGCTTGAAAGACACCCAATCTCTCCCCCGCCCCCCCCTCCTAGGGGACACACGCACACGAGGGGGGGGAGGGGGTTTGCTTTGCCTGAAGCGGAAGCCTGACATTGTGCATCTTTTTTCTTTTTATCGTTCTCAGTATTATTTGTAGAATCACCAATCTGCCATAAAAAGGACTAAAAAGGAAGGAAAGAGAGGTCCAAAGTTGAACAGAGGTTATTTTGATGGGGCCTCGAGAGTCTCATTATCACACGGGCGTGTGGGCCCGTGAGCCCCTGAAAAATAAAGGCCTCGCAAATCTTTCCATTTATTGTATATTAAATTTATATATGCTGCAATAATAATTTTTATTAAGCTAAATTTCCTTTATCTATATCATAATTGTGTAACAATAAAAAGGCTTCGAGACTTATTTTCTGTTCTTCTTTCTAACACAATGATAATGGTTTCTAAGACTAGATCAATAAAATAGAAATTAAAGGCGTTATTGAAAATTTATGGCCATATGTACTTATCACAAAATATCCATTAGTTAGCATGTTTTTAAATATTATGATGAAGAAAAGAAAATTTTCTGGCAGGTGAAACTCAGCGCACACATACGCTAATAATACAAATGGATTAAAAAAATATTAAAATCAATTTTAAATGCACAGTCTTGTTCTAAATGAGTATAAATACATGGGTAATTTTTAATTTAATTTTAGAATTATTTTGAAATGTTTTATTTTTATGCTGGGAAAATAGAAAACAATCACAAATAAGTTAAAATGTCTGTAATAGTATAGGGGCCCAAAACAACCTTTTTTTTTGCCCCGGGGCCCCTTCTATGTCTGATCAGGGTCTGCATATTTTTGACTGCTATTGCGTGTTTGCAACATAAATCAACATAAAATTGAGTATTTTTTGCTTTCGAAAAGGAATTTTACATATCTGTAAATTGTATGCTTTTGTAACATCATTAATTTTCTTTGATCTTTTTTTTTTTATTGCACCCATAAATACAGTGTAGTGTCCACTTGCCAGGATGATTGCCAATCATTCAGTGTCCAGTATTCCGTGAACTTCCTTTTAGGCGATATCCTTTCAAATCTGACATGATATATAGTCAGTCATCGCAATTAGCGAGCCCCCCCCCCCCCCCATCCTCTCACTCACCATCTACGGAAAACTACGAAGCGTGAGAAAAACTTACGGTTTTCTCACAGGAATTTTCTTGAAAGCATCGAGACCGCTTCTGGAAAGTCACCGACATTTTTAATTTTCTCTTTGCCTCCTCCTTATGATCGATGCATTGAACGACAATTTTATTTATGCTTAGTTTTACTAAGTTTATTTATATTAAGGTTTGGTCATTTTTCGACGTTACAGTGCACTTTTTTGAGTTTGGGCACTCTTTATTATCCTTGTGTCCTGGTGGTGTGTTCAACTTCCACAAGAGTAATGACAGTTCTGCAGTATTGTAGCTTTTCAAACATTAATTAATCACGTGATTATGTTCTATAACTCGGAATGTTTTTTGTCTCAAAGAAGTGTAAAAACTGATTAGTATATTTTTCGTGGAACCTGAAACTGAAAAAAAGAAAGTAAATATGTAGAAATTGTACACAATTTTTTTTTTTTTTTTTTTTTTTTTTTTTTTTGACGAGTTGATAACCTTATCTTTTTTGAGTTTGTTGAAAAGGGACAAAAGGTATAAGCATATGCATCCAAGATATTATTTCAGGGGCTAAAAATATTGCTGACCTCGGTTACAGTGTTCTTCGTTTGTAGTGACAGTTTTCAGATCCGGTCCTAAGGTAGAGCGAACGGTGCGACCGCACCGGGCGCCATCTCTACCAAGGCTGTTCAGAATAATCTAGCACTGTGGATGTCGGAAATGGTTTCATTTACCTGTTAATAATTGTTTAATAATAAATCTTTTAGTCAATGTACAGTAGTAATCAATCATGTTAATAATGAATTTTAGTGAACTTTCTGTGAAAAAATAAATTATTAACAGGTACTCGAGGACGACTTATCAAACCTTACATTGTTACGTGATTCATAACCGTCTTATTTACCTTTGCCACTCTTTAACTTTTTGCCAATGAGTTTCAGAGCACCATGCATATTTGACAGTCCGTATATTATTGAAGTTGAAAGCCTCATTTTAACCCCTGAAAGCTTTTATAGCTAAATGTGTGGCGTAGCTAGGTGCAAGAGCTGATCTAGGGTACATGGAGCCTCCCTGCAAACGTAAAGAAGCCCCGTGTTATGCTCCACATTAAGTTTTCCTTAGTTTTTTAGTTCGAATATGGCGCTCCGATGCCTTGCTTACCGTGTCGGGCCGTCCCTGGCTACGGGGGAGCAAGGAAGGTCAACTGTACCCGGGCGCTGCATCGGCCAAGGGCGCCAAATGGTATTTGAAAGCTACCTAGTTGCATTTTTAAAAAATAGGAGGGGGCGCAAAATCTTCAGTCGTCAGGTGGAAACGAGATTTAGTCATTTGCTGTGGGACAGAGAAACTGTTCTCTCAGCTTGTTTCCATCCGAGATTCAAACTATTCTGGATTGAGGAGGAGAGGAAGACCGAAGCCAAAAAAATGGATGGAGGAATACCTCCAGAATATGTTTCCGACAACTTCAGATATCAGTATCGAGGATCAGCCCATGGATGATGACTTTTCTGGGTTTTTTAATTTCTCTTTCGCATGCACTCGAAATAGTTACGAGGAAGAACTTACAAGGTGCTTGTCAGAGCCAATTAAACCGGTATCTTCGCTTTCGGCGTACACGTATATGAAAGAAGCCTTCAAAAAAACTAACACTGGCGTGCCGTCCAGTGCATCTGTACAAAGATTGTTTTCGATTGCATCGGACGTATTTTCTCCTCGACGATCATGTTTGGCGGATAACAATTTTGAGATCCAGCTCTTGTTAAAAATTAATAAACATGTTTTTGAATAAATTTATGTGGTTTTTATTTTATACTAGAGGCATGGCAGTCTTCCATGAATATGTTGAAATTCTGCTTTCTTTCGTTAAAATTTTAGTGTCTATTATATTTAAATTATTAGGTTTTTTGTGTAATAATTTTCAGAATTTAATACGAAAATATGAGAATTTCTATTAATAATTAATAGTTTGTAAAATCCTTAGAGACTTATCTCTCTCTTAGCCTTAAAATAACAATATAATTCTATAAAATTCTTTTATACCTAACACAAAGAAAAAGTTGTGTTGATGATAATAACTTTTAAAATTTCTTTAACATATATAGAGGATTTTTTTAATGCAATCTTTTAAATAGATATATCATGAATTTAATTAGTAATTGTTTTCATTATTTTATAATATGCATATCATATGTGATGTTTTCAATTAAAACAATTATACAATATTACATGGTTCACACGGGTCATTCGTCATAAATCACTAATTTGGTAAGTCATGAAAAAAGGCCTTTATACTCATTAATTTTGATTTGTGCTCAAGAAACTAGAATGTTTACAACATGAAAGGGGTCTCAAAACGGGCCTTTTTTCCCCTTTCAGACATCCATTTTATTATTATATTTTTAAAAACTTTTTTAGTTCTCATGATTTTTTTCATGCTTTCAGAGCTCACTTTCCCAATTTATTTTTATCATAGAGGTATTAAAACTTAATTAGTTTCAGCAATACTTCAATAATTAGCAGTAGTTGCCAGTAGCGTATATATAGGCTTCCATTTCGGGGGGAGGGGGACGATTCGGTATTTTAAACTTTATTGTTCTAAAGTTAAAAGAAATGTTTCAAAATAGCTCCTTTTTAATAATTGCTTTACATTTTCGGAGGGGGCCCGCCTCCCCCTGCTCAAATACTCGCCTGGTAGTTGTTTATTAGAGCAATAGTTTTTTCTAATTAAAGGCGAAAAGGTGCCCGGGGTCTTTCGTGCGTCCACCAAATCTGCGGCGCTCAACGCTACAAGGAAACCACCTTTTAATAAACGCGTTCTTTGGACGCGAGAGACAACCGCTGAGGTCATTAATCACGCTGGACGCGAGTAGAAAACCAAGGCTTTAGATATCGATAGTTTTCTCTAATTAGGATATAAATATCCTTAAATATGAATGTAATGCAAACTGAATCTGTTAACAAAATTTGTCTCCTAAAAGTAGCGAAAAAGTAGCGAAGTAGCGACTACATTTCAAAAGTAGTGTAGCTAACTACATTTGTCAAAAAGTAGTTGTAGTTGTAGTTAACTACATTTTTCGAAAAGTAGCGGTAGTTGTAGCGCGCTACAAAAAAAAGTAGTTTTTCCCACCACTGGTTATCCTCCCGTAAACGTAACATTGTATACCAGCCAAGTATTTCCGGTTTCCTCGTTGAATCCGGGTTATCGTTTAAGCAGGTCTCGTTATAAAAGAGTTAGACAGTATTTTAAACAAAATGAAAACTACTTCATATCAGCAAATGAAGTTTATAAACGAATTTAGTAAATTATATTCAATAAAATCATTTATAAATAGATACAATATAAAAGTGGCATGAAAAACCATCTCTTGTGGCAAATAAAAAAAGTTAAACACATTTCCTGAAAAATTGAAACATACAATTTGGCATTAATTTACTTAAAATTTTAAAGACATATTTAGGAATATCATCCCTTTTAATTCCAATTCATATGTCGCAGGGGTGGCGCCAGCGGGGGGATCGGGGGGGGGCATGCACCCCCCCGTCGGGGAGTGTCGTCGGGGATTTTTTCAGAGAATTTGTTGGTTTAGAAAAACGAAGGAAATTTTGCAACCAGATAAAAAATTCCAAAGGGTCTGACCCGACCGTAGAGGTTCCGTTCACTTCCATTCTCATTCTGCTTGGAATTATACGATATTCATATACTGAATATTGATTATCTGCAGTTCGGAGTATGTTTCTTGGGATTCGAAGGAACCAGCGAACAAGATCCACATTTCTAGAGTAAGCAGGGTTGCCCGATCTGCTGACAATTGCCTTCTTAAAGACCTTTTTAACTACGACTTTGGTGAAAATCACTGGGCTTTCCTGTTAACCAAGAACAGCTAATTAATGGCCATCCCATCATAATAATTTTTAATACACGAAACCAAAGTAGGAAATTTATCTCTTACTCGAATACTTTTTTGAGAGGCTATGCAAGTACTGAAACATAAAATTTTGGGGTTTTATCGTTTGGCCCCCCTGACGCGGAAGATGGCCCTCCCGTCGGGGAAAGTCTGGCGCCGTCACTGATATGTCGAATAATATTGTTTGTCGTTTTCGTATACCTGGCTAAAGAAATAACTTTACAGGTTCTCTATGGGATTTAGGTGAACGCTAAAGTCTGGGGCAAGACATAAAATCGATCTATTCTGTTTGTAAACCATTATTCGATTGATTTAGGTGCATGACTTACAGCATTATTTTTTTAGAACTTCGCTTTCGCTCCTTTAGGGGGGGGGGGATCGTGGAGGTTTGATCCCCCCCCCTAAATTTTAGTCAATGCTTTACTAGTTTGTTATTTGCATTGATTCTGGAGATCAATTATATAGGCGGAAAAATTTTAGCGCTACATATCCTCCCCTCTCCCCCGAAGTGCTGCATATAACACCCCCCGCCCCATATCCAAATTTATTTTCTGGCTTTGTCCGCAGGGCAGGAAACTTCCGTATAACATAAGTTAAAAACTTACGCTTAAATTTTTTTGCCATCAACTTTCTACGGTTTACATTTTCTTTAATATGAAAAGGTATCCCACACCATCAATCTACGTGCTGAAGAATTTAATACATTATTGTCTTAATCCTTTAAGGGGCCCACCATTGTAGATTTTGCAGATGCCAGTGGACTTATATAAATTGACGACATTAACTTTATAAAGAATTTTAACCTGCTCCTAAATATGGGGTGGTGTAAGTGTCGTAACTCAACAGCCACAATATAACACCTTTTCCACCTGACAGCCTTTGTCAGGAAACTTGTAGATTCTGATTCCTGTCAGCAAATGAAGAAAAAGCTAGATTTTCTACATTAAACTTATATCAAAACTACGTACGTATTTACGGAAAACTACAATATTTGGGAATCAGCCTTTTCCAGGCTTACACAAACTTTGAGTCACAGCTCGACTCGTGAGCGAGATTCCTTTTTTCATTTCTCGAGCGCTTCCTCCGAGTCCAAAGATGATCTGATGCACTTTTTGAGGTCTCCCTCTCAGCTGCGCCCCTGGTGACAACCCCCTCCTTGTGGAGGACAGTCCCTGTAATTCACCTGAATGGTCAGTTCGTCCTTTTCCGCACGGCACACCTCGCACGTCATTTCGGACTGCACCTGCTAGAGGTGTGCGCCGCATGAAAATTCGCGGCGGCGGCGTAACGACCTCAGAAAACTGGCGGCGGCGGCGCGGCGTAGGAAAATTTTTGAAAAAGAGCATAGTGAAAATGGGGAAATGGGTGTATGCGTACACACACGCGCATTTATCTATAAATTAGTACTAAAATGAGATTTTTTTCAGACTACAATGAAGCCTAGAATTTTTATGAAAACTAGTCAGTCTTGATCAATGTTGGGCAGTATCGATAATACATGTATTTTCAAAATACATTTGTATCTTGAATTTTGTATTTTTGCTTGTAAAAAACAATCTATTTTGAGAATATATTTTGTATTTTCAAAATACAAAAAATACATTTTATATTCTGAAATTAAATTAATCGTAACACCACAGATTGCTCAGATAGCATGTGCAAATGAAAATCATAAAATTGCTGATTTTCACTTTTCCCCCTCTCTTGATGTAATTTATGAGTAGAGGTATGCGCAGCCGCGCCACCCCGCCGCCGGTCATTTGTACCACGCCGCCGCCGGCGAAGAACACTGATTTTACACCACCGAGTACAATCGGCTTCAAAACTTTTCTAAAAACTGGGAGGATGGGGTGAATCAAATTTCCATTCTAGATGATTTTGAAACCTTTTGTGCAATTCTTAATTAAAAATGTTACCAAATTTTGTCTGTAGATGGAAATGAAAAAGTTAAGGAGCAGTGTCAGTTATGGAAGCTGAAAACTTAGATAATAAGCAAAATATTTAAATTTACGATAAATTCTAAAACTCACTGAAAGACAAAACTTGAATTTTTTCTAGGTTGTGATTTAGCTGAGTATTTATATTCAAATAAGTAATAAATATTATATAAAGAGGTTTATTTTACTGTGGTTTTTGGAAGTTAAAGTTTTTATAAACGATTTTGAAACAAACGACTATTTGTTGTTCACATTCTGAAATTGTATAGTTTTCATTGCGTTTTGAGTATTAATGTAATTTCTCAGAAATATGGTCTGTTTCGGATCTTCGGTGGCTATAAATGAAAAATTTTGAAAGGCAACGTTTAGAAAAACAAACAGCACGTCTTCCTTAACACATCTATTAAGATTGCTTTTGTTATTCTTTTTAAATGTATTTACATAAAATAAACTGAGATCTTCGGTGGAAACATTTAGCTTCTTCTCAATTCAAATGCTTTAAAAATTTTACATATTTTGTATTTTGTATTTTAGTGTTTGAATCAATGTATTTTGTATCAAATATGCATTTCGGTGTATTTTTCCCAACTCTGGTCTTGAGTATGATGTTGACATATACGATTACGGCCAATTAGCTACACGTGGGTTCTAGGCCGACTGGCGGGGTGTAGAGATTACGATTGTGTTCGGGCTCGATTGTATTTGTCTTTAATATGCACTAACAGCAAAACTTACGATTTTCTATCAATGAAATAATTGACGTTTATTTATTTATTAGCTGAAATTTTGGGCGACTCCGACTTATAATTAATATCGCTCGGGCGGGCTCGAATTAAGAGTCCTCGGGCTCGGGGTTTAAAAAATTGATCTCGAACTCATCCCTAGTGGGGTGCCCTTCGTGGGGGTTTTCCTAAGGAGTCTTAACCCAATCTACGCTGAGTTTCGGAGAAATCCACTGAAAACTACTGAAAACAAAAACACTGAAAACTACGGTTAGGTCGGCGGCCGCGACCTGGTTTTGAACCAAGGACCTTCCGTCTCCCAGTTCAGAGTGCTGTGCGCTCGGCACTTATGGGGTTCCAGAGTATGAGCTTGCCGTTGTGATACGCCTTTAAAACATTTCTACTGCAAAACTGAAACAATAGATTTTTATCAAAATTGGATAAGTTTATGTTGTTTATATGGCATGGCTGCATTCACGATGCATTAAGTTATCAATATACGATTGATACACTATTTGCTTTTAAACGTTTTTTTTTTTTTTTTTTTTTTTTTTTTTTTTTTTTCTCTCCACAACCCTCCATGAACCATTCCAAACCTATAATATTCTTATGAGGTATAATACAATGTTTAAACAGTTTTTAAACCAATCAAATTACGTCATTAACTGAAAAATTTAAATTGTACCTTTACAGGTGACTATCGTTAAGAAGTATCCAGAAAAAAATAAGCTTTTGAAAGTTGAGGTACAATTTTTGGAAAAGTTTTAAAGCCGATTGCACGTCGCTGCGTAAAATCAGCGTTCTTCGCTGGTCTAGACTTCGTACAAATGCCCGACGGTGCAGACCTCTAGCACCTGCTCGCTGGGCGTAGCTTAATGATCCGTCTAGATAGAGACCTAATGTCCAATGTCTTTGTGTGAGGTAGACAAACGGGGGCCAATGTCACACACTTTAAAGAAATTTTACATCACAAGGCACCGCCTAAAAGCATACCGCTGAGTGCTTTCACCCCTGTAGGCAAGAAGGCTCGCTTTGCCACAATGGTGATAAAGACCTATAGCGACCGTTCCAGGGGCATAGCCAAGGGGGGGTTAGGGGGGTCATAACCCCCCATGAGGAATTTTTAGCCATACAAAATGTATATTCTTCACTACATTGTCACACCCACGTATACATATATATGAGTTGTAGTAGTCGTAACCCCCCCCCCCATGAAAAATTTCTCGCTACGCCCCTGGACCGTTCCGCTCTATAGGATGAGATGAGATTTCAGATATAGTTTCAGAGGTATGAGCTCCGAATTCTCAGAACGGCAACAAAGTGAAACACACGGTTATGGTTATAGTTACAGAAGCACGAACCTACAAATTAAACTGTCATTAACTGCAAAATTGTTTCATTTTATACAACTTTTTTTAATTTTGCTTTAAATGTTTTTTCTGTTGAAAAGTGATAAAATTCTTAGAGGTTATATATAATTTTGTAATAGGTTGTAAGTGTGAAAACATACGCAGTCAAATTAACGACTTAGGAAGCGGGCAAATTTATTAGAAGACAACTCTGCAGAACGAGTGCGAATTACGTTTGATTTTAAGCACTAAATTCAAAGGAATAATAATAATTGGTGGTGAAGTGGTCAGTCGATTGAAGCTCATCTTCTATCAGAACACCGAAAGTCTTGGGATGGTGAAAACGTCTATCCACTAGTCTGCTGTGGTACTGTGTACACTAAAGTGAGCTGGTACACGGAAAACCTGTAGTGGCTATCTCGTTCATCATGAAACGATCCCTCAGTTGATGCTTTCCAGGTGCACGTCTTTCATCTGAAATTGGCACAAAATTTGGAGACCCCGTAGCGGGCTACGTTTTCTCACATATTTGTTGCCTCTATAATAAAGAGGCCAACACTTCTGGCCTTTGTAATGGCCAATGCCTTCTCGGCAAGTGCTGGTTCTAAGCAATCAGTTGAAAACAATAATTTTATGAAGTACATCCAATGTTTATTCGCGATAAAGGATATTAAAATAAAAAGTACTTCATAATGCATTAAAATTACATTAAATTTATATTTTGGATTTTTGTGAATATAAAATTTGCTATTTAAACTGTAATGTATTTTGTGAATTGTATTTAAGGCAAACATACACGAGGGGTATTTTCCTGGTGTGGGGTGCCTTGAGTGGACCACTTATTAAGGAATTCTAACGCGTATTCACGCTAAATCTGGAGAAAAACACCAAAACTCTAGACTGTTAGATCGTCAGCCGCGCGATAAGCCAAAACCCTGGACCATCACACTTCTCAGACAGCACATAAGCTTAAATCAAGCTTGACATTTCTTTGAATTTGACGTATTAATACAAGCTTGACAGTTCAATTCATTTTAAGCTTGCAGCAAGCTTGGAGATTACAAAAAAAAAAAAATGAGTCAGCAAATATTTTCCCGCCAAATTTAAGTCATTTGAACTGTCAAGCTTGAATACAACTTGATTACTGCTTGATTTGGAAAGCCACATCCACATAACAAATAATTTATATCAGTCATAAATGTACTTGACCACAGAATTAAAAAATATATATTCTATATTTCCAAATATTGAAATTTTTCAAAATAAAATACAAATATACTACAAAATTAAATTCAAAATCAGACGTTTGTCTCGATTTTGGCCAATAGACAGACAGCACATAAGCTTAAATCAAGCTTGACATTTCTTTGAGTTTGACGTATTAATACAAGCTTGCCAGTTCAATTCATTTTAAGCTTGCAGCAGCCTCACCATGGCACAGTGGTTATGCCACTGAAAATGGTATAGATGGACGAAGAGTGAAGGTCCCGGGTTCGGGTCCCATCGCGCGGCTATCGATCTAACGG
The DNA here is from genome assembly GCA_038373885.1 of Cheiracanthium punctorium. NCBI lineage: Eukaryota > Metazoa > Arthropoda > Arachnida > Araneae > Cheiracanthiidae > Cheiracanthium > Cheiracanthium punctorium. The sequence continues at coordinate 676,129 of JAWZYV010013252.1, read as the reverse complement.
TCTGTAGTTTTGGTAGGTTTTCTCCAAATGTAACGTAAATACGCGTTAGAACCCCTTAGAAAGTCCTCCTACCAATACATCCCCCCCCTTGGCAGATCGCCCTAGTGTAGCGTTGCCATAATCACACACACATTAAACTTGCAGCAAGCTTGGAGATAATCAAAAATATGAGTCAGCAAATATTTTCCCGCCGAATTTAAGTCATTTGAACTGTCAAGTTTGATTTGGAAAGCCACAGCCACAAAGTTTGATTTGGAAAGCCTGCTTGATTTGGAAAGCCACATCCACATAACAAATAATTTATCATTACATTAGTTATAAATGTACTTGACCATAGAATTTAAAAAAAAAAATTCTATATTTCCAAATATTGAAATTCTTCAAAATAAAATACAAATATACTACAAAATTGATTTCAAAATCAGTCGTTTGTCTCGATCAAGGTCTTGGTCTCGATATTGGTCAATATTGTCCAACATTAGTGTTGCGATATTGAAAGTTTCAAAACGTGTGCTGCTTTTAAGTTTATATTATGCTTATTTCCCTATTAGTAGAGTATATAAATCATACATAACATTATTTTAATTTTGATTCATCCCATGGAAAAATAAAAGAAGCAGATCCGCATCAGCCATCGGCCAGCACTGATCAATCTCGCCAAAAAACGGCGTGACAACCATAACAATCACTTCAAACTTTAGTCACATCACCTCGAGTTAGATTGGCATAATGGTTAGGGCGCTGGCTTCCAACGCTTTAGGTCCCGAGATCGATCCCAGTCGCGGACGCTAGACCGAAACAGATTAAAATAACTTAAGGTTCCAGCGTAGAGGGGGAAAAAAGTTATTTTTAGAAAAAAATTTTAAGTTTGAATTAAGCTTGCTATGTCAAGCTTAATGCAAGTTGGGCAAGTGTAAACTTGAACACTTGATTAAAGCTTGCATTAAGCTTAGTTATTTCAAGTTTATTGACTTGATAATTCAAGCTTGCTGCAAGTTTGATGCAAATTTGCTGTGCTGTCTGGGTTCAGCCATCTACCATGTTCAGTGTCACTCAGCCATGGCGCGTCTTTGTACTGTAGGGGCAATGATTTTTCTAAGTATTCAAAGCACACCAATAAATATGAAGACATGTAGAAGGAGCATAAGCAAGCAACAGTTTTCAAAAGCGTTTCATGAAATGGCAAAAGAAAAGTAAATAAAGATTGAATGGGGAAATCCTTGTAAAGTCTAATCTCTCCACTAAACATGTTGGCTGGGTCTTATTTTAATGCTGTACCAGAAAGGTTTTCGGAAACTGCATATCGTTTTTCGAGCATGCATATCGAGTGCATATTGAGAGTGCATAGCTACGTACTATAAAGGTGAGGCATTCAACTCGCACTCTGTCACCATATAGATTTATGTCCGTAATTCAATTCGGACTTGATTTTTTCTTTCTTTTGCTCGAAATTTTTCATAGAAGAATGAAATAGAGGGGAAAGGGTAAAATATGTATTGCAAAATCTCAGTTGAAAATATACTATGAATATGTTAATCTACTTTGAAAATTAATACTTATTGTTAGTTTTTTTTTCCCGTTGATACATATCCCTGACAATTAAAATTCACTATTTTGGGTAAATTTTTAAGAGCCAAATTATCATTTCAAGCACGGGTATTCAAAAATGGAGATGAAAAATATCCATTACCAAACACTAATCATTCCAAAAAGTCCAAGAAGCACGTGATCAGAGACAAGTATTTTACTAGAGGTGGGAAAATCCTATTCCATGATTTAATTATTCATCATATAGCTAGATTCTTGTTTATTTCTACTTCAGTTTTGGCAATACCTCAACAGTCTTTTTTTTCCCCCTCAATGGTATCTTGAGTTAGACATGACATGTTTTCGTAAATGGGATAATGCCTTATTGTGGAAAAATTTACCTATTTCGAAGCCTTAATAACGATATCCTTTTTTATTTTTCATTATATTATTTGCTTGCAACCATACCATGATTGACACCTTATAAAACTAACGGCTAATTATAAACCCTCATTTTATTACATCCAATTGAATAAGGAAATTAACGGATTTCCACAGATCGATTTTTCGCGTTTTCCATGTCCTTGGATTATTTCCGGCTTGTAATTACACTATTTCACTTTTATTTATTTGTATATGCATATATACCACTGATTTCTGTGTATTTTTAGATCTTTAAATTGTTATTTATATTGAATTATTTAAGACTGTTTTCTTTTTTAGGTTACGGACATGTCGCTCCACTTTCAGAAGGTGGTAAAATATTTTGCATAGTTTATGCCTTGATTGGAATTCCATTAACCTTAATTTTACTTACTGCCTACGTTGAAAGACTCCTGATCCCCACAACGTTATTTCTTCAATTCCTTAATTCCAGACTTGGCCATCTTTATCAACCCTTCCATATCAGAATTGGTCATCTCACATGCATCGGTGTATGTATATTGCATTTTACGTGTTTCTAGAAATTATGTTCCGGGCATCCTATAAATATTAGCACAAATTTTAAAGAGAGATACGACACTTCGGAAAGGTTGAGAATTGTGCAGCAATGCAGGGGCAAAAATGTTGTCTTCATGGACATGATAATAGTCCCTTTTAAAATGGTAATGGTTAGTTATGGCTACTCACATGATTTCTCAAAACTTATTTTTTTTAAAGTTAATGAGTAAATAATAACGTAATAATTATAAATCTTGTTTCATTTATAATGATGCAATTTTCGGAAAATAAACCCATTTGTCATAAAGTTACTAAAGAAAGTTAACATTCCAACACCTTTTTTGAGATGGTTATGAACCGGGGTATGTAAAAACACTTTTGACCCCCCACATTGCTATGTGATTCTAGATTCTTTTGATGGGCTCTGCTTCTCCCAAAAGTTTGTATCTTTATTTATATAAGACGCCCTGTGTATATGAGGATTTTATATTTCTTGTACTTTTCACCAGAGTTTAAAGCAGGGATAGAAAGAGCTGGTAACATGAGTCAGCAAATAAAAAAAAATGTTACTATTGTAGGAGTGTGGGATCGGTTTTTAATATACATGTGTATAAATACATTATTCCGTTTGCTTTGCTTTAATTATAAGAGGAAAATGTTGGGTTTTCACAAATTTAAGAAATCTAAAGCAGGTTAAAACTAAATGAATAAATTGTAAATGAATAAGTTCTCATTATCCATTTTAAATCATCATTCTAAAGAAAATAAATTAATGAATAAAATTCATAAATTGATGATATTATACAAATTATACATTTCAAATAAATAAGTAACACAATAATCTACTAGCTTTCACCTTTTTAATAACCAGAATTAAACAAATAAATAAATATTCCGTTTATTCATGTCTCTTCCCAAAAGAAAGTACATGTCAACAATCAACTCAGAATAATTGGTTTCATAAACAGTAGACTTTTCTGCGAAAAAGTAAAGCCATAAAAATAGAATATTATCCATGGAATTTATTTAATATAGTATGTTTTAATAAAGAAACCAAATTACTTTTTTCTAGTGAAAATTTCTGCTTTGTTTATTGTCTAAGTCAGTTTAAAACACACTCTACACGACACTTGTATCAGTTTAATATACAAGTGCCTGTTCAATTTCCTATCGTTGTTATGCAAGCACTTATTCTTCAAAACAATTCATCATTTAACGCAAAACTAGATTTTCTTTTTTTAAAACACATGTTGGTTCTTTTCTTTTACTCTTTTTTTTAAAGAAGTACTTATAAATTATTATCTGAATAAAAATAAGAAGTTCCACTAATTGAAATAATATTTTACTCATTAACTGTAGTATAAAATTTTGTCCATTAATTTCTATTCTTTTCTTTTACAGCTTTTAGTTTTCATATTGTTCTTCTTAGTGCCCGCCGGAGTTTTTTCATATATAGAAAAAGACTGGAATTATTTAGATGCTATTTATTATTGTTTCATTTCTCTTACAACTACGGGACTGGGTGACTTGATACCGGGAGATAGCCTTCATCAACAATACCGACCACTTTATAAAGTTTGCACAACAGGTAAGTAATTTCAAAATAAGTCAACCGAGTTTGTTTGAGTGAAATTTTCTGTTTCTAACATTCCATAATTATCTACTTTTACTTTTTCCTGAAAGTAACGAGCTAGTGTCGCAAATTAGCAAACAAATATTCAAATTTGAAAAGAACATAGACAGTTTTTTGGTTAGGGACTGGTGACTTAATGAAACTGACATAATTTCAAAACAAAATCTCCATAATGTAGCCGACATTTTATTTTTTTTAAAAACCTGCTGTATAAAATACACTTATGAGTTATAATAAAATCGATAAGAACATTCTTCTAAATCATTTTATTCAAAAGTTACAAAAAGGTAATCATCTATAGTTTCTGTTATTACAGTTTTAAATAGCAGTTTTTTTTTTTTTTTTTTTTTTTTTTTTTTTTTTTTTTTTTTTTTTAATTGAACACCATTTCGCTTCCAACACGTAATAAGAAATACTTCCGGAAACAGTGAAAAACAGATCTAGAGAAGGTCTCTGACTTTAGCTATGAATTCGTTTTAAACAAGGGAATAATAAAACTATCTATTCGGAAGAGGGTTCAATTATTGTTTGCATTGGTAAAAATACTTTTTGCTTTAAATTGTCACTGGTAAATTATCTATTATAACTACACATTATTTTATTATGGTTTACAACGCCAAATAGAGAATGAATATATATTCGGAATTCTTTCCGGGATAGTTGAAAAAGTTTTTGACTTTGGTTTGATTTTTTTTGTCTGTCTGCTCGCTAACACTTGAAAATAAGTTACTGTTTCCCTAAAATTAAAATATGATTCTTGCGTTTACTATAACAAGTTTTTTATTGAGGATGATGCGCATAAAATTAGCATTTTTTTAAAGAGGCAGAGAAAGCAACTTGGATATAACGTATAAATAAACGCGTTTAAATAATGTAATATGTTAAAAAAAGTATTATATATCATAATCAACTCGTTTTTTGTGAATTATCTCTTTTATTTGAATTATAAAAAAAACTTTTGGACAAGCATTCAATGCATTCATCCTACCAATATGTCTAATCTTGCTTCTGTTATTTTTCTTTCAGGGTATCTGCTCATAGGATTGACGTTTATGATGCTTTTCCTGGCAGTGCTTTATGATATACCTCAGTTAAACTTCGGCATGTTTTTCTTGATGAAAAGTGACGGCACGTCGGATCCCGAGAAAATGCGTTTGCATCCATCAACAGGTCTCTACGGTCCTAAGTACACACAACATATCGATGAGCCAACGATTCGCCACGTGAAAGCAGTGCCACATCCCCAGTCTTCATCTCCTGAAGATAACCCATAAACTCAGTTTGAATCTCAAATTCTTAATTTATTTGATGCGCAAACGGCCTTTGTTTAAATCGAGGAACTCGGATCTTGGTGTTAAACTGTGATGGATAAACATATCTTGGATGGTTGAGTGTCCGATCATCTGCTGAAGAAACAGAGGCTCCATCGTGAGAAATAAATAAATAAAGGTGTGTTTGTGTGTCCATTTCCAAAATGTTATGTTTAAATGGTGATATGATGTCAATGTGTTAAGAAAAGACTTTATTGCTTATGCTTCAAATGCGGCAGTGTTTAATATCACGGGACTTGGACAAGAATTATCGGAGATGTCAGCTATAGCAGAATCTCAAGAAAGCAGGTTCTAAACAAAACAGACATTCATTCATATATGAGGCTATAAAAAGCTGCATTATATTATGAGTACTTCTGACATCGCTCGGATTTTTACACTCGATAAGGTCTTGCTTGCTTAAAATAAGGTTTTTTGAAAATATAAAGCCTAGTTGTGTTCATACTGATTTGTCAGCCTTACATGTGCATCCTGTGCACAGAGTCTTTCATATTATATAAGCACTTACAAAGACGTGCAACGTAAAATATATGTGAAAAATTCACAAGACAATTAGAGTATGAATTATGAAGACGAAAATACAGATGAAAAACATCTCAAAAGGAGAAAAGGAGAACAACGTTACAGATATATAAAAAAAAATATGTATTTATAAAAAGTATTTTAAGGAAAAGAGGAGTAACTTGTTTTTAATGTAAAAATTATCAAACTGTTTTGAATTTGTCTATTAAAGGAATTACTAATTTAAATACAGTATGACTAAGCAGCTGTATGGAATTTTGTGCAGCCATTGCAACATTTAAATGAAACGTATTATATACATAAAAATATTTTTTAAATATTATACTATTATATACAATTTAAAATGTTAAAATTTTACTTATCTATACAAAAACAAATGGAGAAAACTCTTTTAGCGTATTTTCCTATTAAAAACCTTGTATGTGGTTGATGAGTACGGTAACATATTTTCTGCGAGGAATTGTAAATTATTTAAATTTAGTTTATGTCATAATCAAGCTATTAGCATATTATCATCGTTGAATGGAAACAGCATTTGCATATTTTATCCAGATAGTTATGGTATTTTTATACCCTATACACATATTTTGTCATCATGACACAATAAATTCCAACCTATGCAGATTGTAAAGATCTAGGACTGAGGAGGAAATTAAAAAAAAAAAAAAAAAAAAAAAAAAAAAAAGCCTACACAGAAATATAAACCTTTACACCCAGAGCTCAATGACCTTAGTAGGAAAACAATTCTTGCGTGACATTAGATACATAAATTGGCTCTATTGAATCAAATTTACCCGACAATATTGCTCCAATATTTAGGTTTTAACATAAAAATATTTTCACATTACTGGATATACATAATACATATAGGTTCATACTTATCTGCAACTTAATGCCAATATTGCACAATGTTGGATTTATAGAGAAAATATTTCAAATGTAAAACTAACTATACACACTCACGCAGTATTGTGGAAACATTTTTTATTCATTGATCAAAAATTAGATTGAAATATTGACTCGTATTACTGCTGGGTGGTTGACATAAAAATATTTATTGAATATTGGTGATAAATTAAAAATATTTCCAGCGAAAATGAATTATAAATGTATACACACTTATCGTTAGTGTTTTTCTATTGAGATAATGACTAACTCTTATAAGAATATGTAAATATTTCAAAAGCACAATATAATTGCGTCATTACTCGTGAGCTATTAAATTTATATTACGAGAGTTGAGAACTGCATTTGAGCTATATTTTCCAGGCCAAACCTATATTTTAATCCGAGCCCGGACAAATTGATATTTTTTATCTTTTCTGAGCAACAGTCCGGAAAATTCATTTATGAATTTGCAATTTGAAAACAGTTAGATGTTTTATATTGCATACATTGTACATATTTAGTATCTACTCTTATAAGAATTTATGTATCTAATTTATGTGTCGTAATCTTGAATTTATGTGTCGTAAACTTGAAAATGTGATAAATAAAAATAAATGTAGAAAATCAAATATTTATTGGTATGAAAATCTACATTAAAATATTCAGCCTGATTCCGGGCTCATCTTATCAAGTCAATTGAAGCTTTTTGTAAAAAAAATCTGAGTAATGACGTCATCAGCATTGTTTATCACTCACCTAAAAATATACTTTAAATTAAATGCATCCCTGTAATATTTTCGTGCGCTTTTCTTTTCGCCATTTTTTCATGCTGAAAATTGTGTCATTGAAAAAACAATGTAGTACAAATATTGTGGATAAAGAGTGTAGGGAAAGATGGCCAAAAATGATTCTAGCGGGCAAAACAATCAGATATGTTTTCTTCCATGCAGGCAGTGCTATCCATCGAGTAACACATAAACAAGTTGTGACAAGTAAAGATGAAGCAATGACGGTATTCAAGGATCACAGTAATACGCGTCTAAATAGAATTTTTCGAAAAATTGGGCTTTATAACATCTGTATAAGACAAGCACTAACTTTCTTATTTATTTAGATATGCATCTTTCATGTACAGAAATATGACTCGTTTTACTGAGTGGAGTATGTTTTTAGATGGGAATTACACTTGTAAAGTTTAATATGTTTCTCGGAATCATCCAATAATCTGACTTAAAATAGGCAGCCATTTTGCGGGGAAAATGATCCTTAGGCTGAAGAAAATGCAGTGCCTGGTCTTGACCATCATGTCAGCCTTTCAACTGCTCTCAAGATGCGTGAAACTCTCTCAAATCTTTCTTTTAGTCCACGTGGTATTAACCGGTTGCCAGAGAAAACATAATCATGCAACTCGGGAAAAAGACACTTTTTATTTGTTTGTGACACATCCTTTGGACATTTTTTCAAAATTTTATTTTTTTTCATTACTCAATGTGGGTTTAAAATATTATTAAAATATGTTTATAATGCAAAATATAGTGTAAAACATACTAGCAAAGAGCGAAGTCTTATTTAAACATTTATGTTATTTTACACAACTTTTTCCTTAGGGGATCATTTTAGGCCACCTTCCCCCTATGTGCATGAACATTGAAATTTAAAGCATAAATAATATGATTTCATGCATGTCTGTCAAAATATTGCAGCAAAATAATATTGAACACCATAATCGTGTCGAAAATTAAATAGATACTCTTTAAAATTTCCTTGTCGGTGTTAGTACATAAAACATTGTTAGCATGTGAACTGTAATTACATATCGTATTTAATATTTTATAACTTTTTATTCATTCTTTTAACCTGTACGCTTATTGTTGCACACACAATGTTTTCAACCGTCTAAAGCATTTCATAAAAATATATTCAGTGTTTTCATACCTAAAATACCTTTTAAAATATAGTAATTATTGGAATCATCCAGATAGTATGGACCACTTAGTTTCACTGATAGACGATTTAAAAGCTTATTATCAAAAAGACATATTTTTTTCCAAAGTACTTACTTTCAGAGCTTTCAGAGCCGTAGTGCCATGTAGTTAGACAATATTTATGCAGAACGTATCTCCTGACAAAGTATTCCTAATAACTACTACGGTTTAAAATCAATAACTTTTACATTCAATACATTTCTGAAGAAATAAACAGTTTCATTCTCAGAATTGAAAGATTATATTCTGGAAAACACTATAATTTTCTCGATGACGTGGCGAAATATATTATATATTGATACTATACTATACAGGGTGGTTATAACTAAACTTCCCTATAAACAGCAGTCTGCAGCTGAAACGGGTGAACATATTTCCAGCAAATCTGGCATATGAACTGTACGTGAGATGCGCTCAAAGAACTTTTTTAAAAGGTTTAGTTCAAAAAAAGTCCTCTAGGTGCCTTTTTGTATGATAAAATTAGCTCAAAAAAGGACCTAGATTAGTAAATAAATGCTCAAAAATTATTAACTAAACGCTGAGTTGTATGTACATTTCGAATTAGCTATTTCCAATGTTAAATTTGACGTTTTTTCATGCAAAGAGCCACCTGGTGGACTTTTTTTGAACAATTTTTTTCGAAATTCCTTGAGCGCATCTCACGTATTGTCTATATACAAATATTTGGTTGCAATTCGTTCACCCCTTTTTTAAGAGGGGTGAACCGATTTGAAAAAGGGGTGAACGCGAATTGTAACCAAATTTGGTATACAGACCGTACGTGAGATGCGCTAAAGGAATTTCGAAAAAAAAAAATAGTTCAAAAAATGTCCACCAGGTGACTCTTTCTAGAACCCTGTTTATATGATCCCAGACAGCACATAAGCTTAAATCAAGCTTGACATTTCTTTGAATTTCACGCATTAATGCAAGCTTGACAGTTCAACTCATTCTAAGCTGGCAGCAAGCTTGCAGGAGTCAAGTTGAATTGTCAAGCTTAAATACAGCTTGAATTAAGCTTGGCAATTGCTACTCGCTTGATTTTTCCTTTTTAAAGGAGCGTTGATGGCGCCATCTGTGAATGAGAATGGACATTAATTGTCTAGCGTCCTCAAATTTGCTGAAAGTTCGTAAAAGATGTGTTTATTTTATTACCAGTGCCATATTACCGGCAAGGCAAACGGGGCAACTGCCCAGGGCCTACAGATTTTAGAGCCCAAAAATCTTACATCTTACACTTTTGTAGTTTTAAAATAAAATTACAAAGGATTAAAAAAAAATTCAGAAGTTAAATAATTTTTTTAATTATAAAGTATGAACAATGAAAATAATTCAAATTTACATTTGCATAAATTAATTTAAACTTATTTTTAATTCTTCGAAATGCTCTATATCGATATAGCATACCAATATGTAGGAAAATAACTAACCACATCTGTAAAGAGAATTTTTAGCGTTAAAAAATAGCAAAATTTTTCAATTATTTGTTATTATAAGAAATATTTACAAAAATGACTAAAGTGTTTGTATTCCATACATGTTATGTTAGCAACTGTGATATAGCATTTCGAAGTAACGTTTAACTATCTGTTTCTTTGATTTCAGATTACTTAACACAAAATTTGTGTTAAGTAAGTAAACCCATTCTATATTTCTAAATATGGAAATTCTTCAAAATAAAATACAATTATACTACGAAATTGATTTCAAAATCAGTCGTTTGTCTCGATTTTGGCCAGCGGCAGTATTGCTCATGAGTGTTGCGAAAGTTTTAAAACATGTGTTGCTCTTAAGTTTATATTATGTTTATTTCCCTATTAGTAGAGTCTCTAAATCACACATAAAATTATTTTAATTTTGATGCATCCCATGGAAAAATAAAAAAAAAACAAATAACATATCGCCCACTTATCAATCTGGCCAGAAAACCGCTTAATAATTCACTTCAAACTTTAGTCATAGCTGCACAGGGCTCCGGTGGCTGAATGGATAACGCGCTCGGCTACGAATCGTAAGGTCCCGGGTTCTATTCTAGCCACGGACACTCGATGGAAACAGATTAAAATAACTTAAAATTACAGCATAGAGGGGGAAAATGCGCGGAAAAATAAAGTATGTGGGGTGCGTTCGCCAGCGGGCGCCCCGTGTATTTAGAAAAAAATTTTAAGCTTGAAATGTCAAGCTTGCATCAAGCTTACACGACTGGAATTTTCAAGCTTAATTCAAGCTTATTGACTTGATAAATCAAGCTTGTTTGCTGTGCTGTCTGGGATTAAGTTTAGTTATAAATACTCTGTATATATGCAGACAAAAATTCAACTCCAGTCATTTCAACAGCCGAATATCATCTTAGGTTGTAGAGCAAAAATAAAGTAACCTTAGTTACTTTTTCAAAATTTATTTTTTAACCAAAATTTTACTATTTTAAAGATATTTTCCATACTTAATTTATGTCTTTCCTCTAAAAGCGGTATTGCACAGAAAAATTCGTAAGCAAGCAACAAATCGAATTAGATTTAATGTGAATATAGACTTATTGCTGCAGATGAATTGCTTTATTGAATACTGGATTCTATATTTAAAGTTTTAATGATAAAAATCTAATACAGTAGGAAAATACGCTAAAATTTAAACAACTAGAACAGCAGAAAATATTTTTCAATGTAATACTCGTACTAATAACCTCTCACTTGCCAGAAAGAGTTAAAAGCCATTTCAAATTTTAAAAAGAAGAAAAAAAAGAGATTTAGGTATGTTAGAGAACAGTTTAAAAGTGCACTACATCAGATAGAAACGGCATCAGGAAAGAAATATTTAAATAATATGTAGTGATGAATCTCAGATTAGCTTGTGCTCGTCTATAATTTTCCTGTTATACATCTTTTACATGTTTTATCAAATAATATTATTGCTTGCACATATGAAATTATATTTATAAACTTTAAAATATTTTACTCAGGATACCAGCTATTTAATCACTGTTCCTATTGAAAGCAGCGTGAATAGCCAATTTTTAATTAGTAATTTTCAAATTACTATTGATTTAAAATATGCAGCAGGCTTCTCGCTTTAAAAAAAAAAAAAGAAAAAGAAACTGTATTCGCTCCGAAGGAACTAAAACAATTCTGAAGGATTTAAAACCAGGGCAAGTTTGCATCGGTTTTAAGTCCTTCGGAGCGAATTTAGTTTTTTTTTTTTCTATGGGTGTGTTTCTACATTTGTTATGTAATTCAAACTTGGATGATGTAATATTTTAAATGTTAGCCAGCATACATAAATTGGTGTTGTAACTTTTCCCCTTTATAAATCTATACAGTTGATGTTTAAACAAATATTCAAAGTTTATAGCTGTTAAATGGATTTGTCACTTACCTAGTGATAATTTATTCATATGGTTATTTATATACTATGAGGCATTGCTGTACAAATGTTTGTTAGTAATAAGTTGTTTTTATTTCAAATAGTTACTTTAATTTTATGCAATAACATATGATACATCGAATCTCATGAATTATTTAACGCAGACAATATAAGTTTGCTATATTTCTCTCATTGTTTACTAATATTTCTATTCCTCTAGAGACAGATTCATGCCCCATTAATAGCTTATGCATTAGGTAAGAAATACAAATAGAATTTATGAAAACGTTATCGAGTTATAGTTTATAACAAAAAGAAATATTGATGGATATAATTTTTATACATATCTGAATAAGCGTAGTCTTTAGAAGTCTTCCAAGAAACATAATAAATATTCGATACAATGTCTAAGTTAAAAAAATAAAGCAAGGAAAGCAATTCATAAGAATAATATCATAAAATAAAATGGCTAGGAGGGGGTGGGGCGGAATTTACAAAAAAAAAATTGATATTTAAGTGAATTATTTTTTTTAAATTACTGGTATAACGATGTTAAATAATAGGAAACTTTATAGCAAAAATTTTTAATGCTCCTTAGCAGTTCCATGAACAGTGCATGGTATAAGCTCTTAAATAGCAAGTAAAGAAAGACAATATTTATTTTAAAAATAGATATTTTTTTTACGACAAGACTATGAATATGCAACCGAAATTATAAGCGAGCTTATGTGAGCAGGAGTTAAAAATTGGAATTATTAAATTGTTTTCATATTAACTTCCGCCATTTTTACATACACTTTAAGAAATTTATTAAAAATAAAAATATATCATATTGACAACAAAACAAATTGGTGAAAATATCCTTCCCGTTACTAAAAACAATTTAATTATTAAAGTTTAAAAAAAACTACTATCAATTTTTTAAACTATTGAAATGATAGTAAAACCGTATGCATCTCTCATTTTTTTCTTTTCAAAATAAAATATTTAAATAATGCCAAATAATTTGCTGTCCACCTACAAAAACATCATTTTTTATTTAACTGCTTAAAACAGATATAAACTCCAGGTCAAACACCGATTTCATTTGTTCAGATCTTAAACACACACACTCATGGGGGAAAAAAGAAGAAATAATCATTGGATCAGCGTCATCATGGCTCAAAACCAAATATTCAGCTCACATTTTAGCTATAGTGAAAGTTGTTTTGAACAATTTATAAACAAAGGAAGAGAAATCAACCGACTTTAGGAAATAACAATAAATACACTAAAATGTTAATTATTCCAGAAATAACACAAAATTCGTCAAAAATAGTGTACTGGAGTGAATTCGAAATTATTTCAATTAATTTTACAAAAGTATTGCCTAGTGATAAAAGAAATAATGAAAAAATGTTTTCACGTTGCAGATACGAAAAACCTTGTAATATCGACTATAAAACTTCGCTGAAAGTACTCTTAATGAATTTCTAAAGTGGAAATCTTTTAAGTGAAAATTTATTCATATTTCACATAATCTAAAGTAACTTAAAACCAATATTACGCAACAGATTTTCAAACTTCAAAATGACGTGAATCACTTATATCTGACTGTTTCGTGTAGCAGATATTATTAAAACTACAAACAATTACTTTGCCAATATTGTCACAATGCTTTTTTACAATTGCAAGGTTTTGAAAGAGTGGCACGTGTGCAATTTGAAGGACGAAAATTTGTTGTACGGTACTGCCTTAAAGAAAAAAAATAAATAAACCTATACTATTGTACTTTCCCTCTTAAAAAATCTCTACGAAGAATTATTGTTGTTATGTATAAATCAAATAAAAATATCCCCTGATACTAAAGGTTAGAAAATACATAACAGCTGCAAATGTTTTACAACGCTAAAGTTACACTTGATTATTTTTTTTAAATACTCATGTTTGTAACATAAATAGGTATTTTATTCTTAGATACATAACGTGATGAAAAATTAAAACAATTTAATGTTCTAAAATAAAAATATATGCATGATTATGTTAATGACTCATAACAAAACAAAGTTTCAGTTGTATGCATTTTTCAGACAGAATAAATCAATATCTTTCTTCTTTGCCATGTTTAAAGTAATTGGTTTTTAAATATCCATTTAAAAATAGTGTTAAAGATTATCAGGAAAAGTTTAACCAAATTATTATCCATAACTTTCTTGTTAATAATGTTACCTCTGACGAACAAAACGTTTGAAAAATTGTACAACAAAAAAAAAAAATAATTTTTTTAAAGACTATATACTTTGAAATTTATTTGAAATAAATATAATAACTATGGATAGTAATGTACTAATATTATTGTACCTAAAAATTAGTATTTGAAATGTGTAATATGTCATATAATGCACATAATTTCGAATCTGTATTAACGGAAAATATATTGCATATAAACACTTAGACAAACGGTATTTTTTCCCAATTCTTGCTGTACGATTTAGAGTTCGATTATTCATTTTTTCTGATAATTTTTACTGTCTTCTCCCTGTTTGTTTAAATTTTAGATCATAGCATTAATGTTAATGTTTAGCATTACAACTGAAAGTTTTAGTTTGATAACGTTAAATTAACTTATTACCAAGTCATAGTTTCTGATGCACAGGTCTTCCACTTTTAAAGCAAAAACTTCCTACTTTTAAAGTGCTAAAACCAGTCTGCCTTTGTTTTTAGAGACAAAACTGATTTTTCTATAGCGAACTTCTTGTTATAAATTTTCTTTTTAACAGCTTCAAACTAGTGTTTCGTCAGCAAATGAAGGTGAATTATTTCAGACTGAAGAGGAAATTACTGTTTTCGGAATAGTGAAGACCCAAAACCTTTAATATTGTATATAGAGTACGTGTGCCAGAAAGTAATATCGTTATTTTACATCCGTTGTTCTGAAACTTGATAATATTTGCGACCCAATTTTCAATCATTATTTTCATCTCCCCCTCCATACAATAACGATGCATTGACTGCAATAATAATGTACTTTGATGCTAAATCTACAATAAGACTTTAATTATAAACCGCACAAATTATCAAAATAAATACTGCTTATTTATATTTGGCAACACCGATCCGCTGCAAAACCAGAATCGACGCTTCTCCATCATATCTAGCATTCCGCGGACATGTGCGAGAACCATCGCCATTTATAAGAATATTATATTTGTAAATGTGTAATTTATTTTTTGTTATGTCAAAATATATTTTCTTTTGCTTCCGTTCAGTTAATTAATAATTTTTAAAATAATATTTTATTTTTGACTTTTCGATATGCTCGCCTCCCCCGTACGGTTATCACGCCTCCCAGTTTGAGAATCGCTGTTTTACATTAAATTCAAGCAAATGATTTTTTTTTTCTGACAAAATTGCTCAGCCTAAACATGGGATTCATCTGTTTTACATTTTAAAGTAAAATATTCGCAGATTTTTTTAAATTAAGAAAGGGGGTTAAAAAGGAAATGCGACCGTCTCCCTCGTTGAAGGATTAATTTCAAAATGACCAGAAATTAAATGACCGGAAATTAATAATTCAGTATTCGTGAGTATTGAACTTTACAGCAAGAATTTTATGTATCCCCCCCCCCTCTCTCTCTCTCTCTCTCTCTTTTATTAGAGAGAGGTAGGGGAAGGTGGCCCAAAATGATCCTAGCGGGCAAAACTATCCACATATGTTTTCTTCCAGACATGCAGCACTATAATGTAGGTAACACATAAACTAGTTGTGCCAAGTCATGAAGAAGCAATGGCGGTATGTAAGCGATCGGTGAATTACGCATATCCGTAGAATTTTTCAAAAAACTGGGTTTTATCATATCTCTCATAAGGTAAGCACTAGCTTTCCTATTTATTTAAATATACAGTCTTTAATGAACAAAAATATGGCTTGTTTTACTGAAAGGAGTATGTTTTTAGATGTGAATTACGCTTGTTTAGTTTCTTATGTTTCTCGGCGTATTCCAGTAATATCACCTAAAGTGGGCAGCCATACTTCCGGGTAAAATGATTCATCCACTGAAGAAACTTCAATACCGGGTCCTAATTATCATGGCAGCCTTCAGACGTTCTCAAAATGCCTGACTCCCCATTTCGTTATTTAATTTATTTCTGCGTTTACTGCAGGATATAATTTTTGAATTCTAATTTTCAAATATTGCATTTTATTGTTTGTGACACTTTTTTATTTTAAAATTTTCATGAAATAAATTATGCTTACTGTATGATTGCAAAATTCATTTTATTTCATTATATATAGTCATAATTACTTTTACATCTTTTATTTTGCTGATAGAAAACAATTTCGATTATATTCAAATAGAGGATCATCTTGCCCTTTGTTGAAAGTAAAATGATCCTTTGGACTCTATCAGAATTCATTTTTTTTTTTTTTTTTTTTTGGTTACTCAATTGGGTTGGGGGGGCTAAAAATGTTATTAAAATATGTTTAATATGCAAAATATAGTGTAAAATATTGCAGCAAAGGGCCAAAGTTTTATTTCACATTTATGTTATTTTATGCAAACTTTCACATTAAGGGGATTCCTTTGGGCCACCTTTTCCTATGTGAAAACAACATCTTGAGCCTTTAACACCCACCTCATCGGGAAAATGCCTAATCTGGTACCAATGTTAAGTCTCTCATACAATTTAAATTTCGTATTATTAGCTAAAGTAGTTTTGGTGGGAGAAATACTGACATACGAAGAAAACGATATTCCTTTCCGGCGTCCTTGATATATACATATATAAAGATAGAGAGAGAGAGAGAGAGAGAGAGAGAGAGAGAGACGGAGCCTACTTAGAGATCATTACTTCTGGTGACACTTCTTTGGTTATTTATCCCTCAAAATGAGCTTAGGGACAGCTTGAAGATAACTCTCATACATATCTGATTCTATGTTTGATCCCGTAGTCCAGCTGCAAATGCAACAGATGTCATGATGCAACTTACACTATTTAGAATATCCAAATTTAAAAAGCTGGTTTGATGTAATTTATTCATATAAAGCTAATTATGTACATTAAACGTGAATAAATATAAAACTTGATTATAATACATTTTAAACCTATGAGATAACTTGTTTTAAGACTATGAACTTAAGTGGTTTCTTGGTAGATACCGAGGCTGGTATTCTGAGACCGTAGAGCCTATCCTCAATATGTCTGATTTTTTTTTTAATCATATGGCTTATGGTCTGAACATACGGATGAAGCATAAGCCTGAAGATAAATGTACCTAGTAACCAGTAATTTCAAATAATTTGTGTAGTTTGCAACGATCAGCAAAGTTTGGGGGAAATAATAAGTTTGAAGACGTTCACAATTGAGCGTTCGTATCTACTCTTTTTGTACTAGAATACTTATATTTTTCATTAAAGTATTTATATTTTTCAAATTACGTATTATATGTTTGATGTCGTTTATATCTGCTAATTTAAAAAAAAAACTAAGCTTGAAAACAAAAGCATTAATCAGAAAAATTCATCCACAGTTAGCAGAATTATGCTTAGAAAATTATTATATCTGATTAAATCAATGTTTTGGTTGAAATAATATATAAATCCATTATCGCTCATTACATTCTCCAATTTCAGTTGATGTTTGCTCTGTTAAATAAATTTCTTGAAAATTGCTCAGTGATCTTTACATATTTAGCATGAAAATTATTCTAATTCCAGTTAGTTGGAATAATTATAATCAGGTCGAAAATGGAAGGTGGCAACCCTGAGGGAAGACTGATCACATTCTTTTTGAATGCAAGAGATTATGTTACCTCAGTTTTAAAATACGTTTATTTCTAAAATTTTATATATTGCCCTGCATTTTCTTCTCTCTCTCTCTCTCTCTCTCTCTCTCTCTCTCTCTTTATAATAAATAATCGATCCAAACGCATATTGTTGTCATTCCATACTACTGTATATTATGGGATGCTTAAATAGTAACAATACTATTACTAAATGATACACTTATAACCGAAAATCGTCGATTTTCACCTCTGAAAAATTTGCCGTCCTACAATTCGATGTTTATAATTATCCTAAATTATTTTTGGTTAAGGTAATTTTGTTGTCATTCCAAACGCATATTGTTGTCATTCCATACTACTGTATATTATGGGATGCTTAAATAGTAACAATACTATTACTAAATGATACACTTATAACCGAAAATCATCGATTATCACCTCTGAAAAATTTGCCGTCCTACAATTCGATGTTTATAATTATCCTAAATTATTTTTGGTTAAGGTAATTTTCGTGAGATAAATATTCATTTTACTATTTTATTCATTCTTAATTGTATGACTCACATTTCTTTTATTTTTAATATTAAACACTAAAAATTTCTTTTTTATCATATTGTATACTATTACATTTTAAATATGCTTATGTCGAAATTTATTCCAAATTTCCCACAGCGATAATTCGCTTATATGAAAAAAGAAGCGCGTAATTATTTACTGCGTTATGTTTTCAGCGAACAAGGTCAGAAACACAGTTTTTTCTGAAATTTGGAATGGGAAGGAAAGTGCTGCTTAAAATTACCCCTTGATCTTCATAAGTACTTTTGTAAACTCAAATAAATGTACATTATATGACAAAGATTTTTTTTCTGGATTATTATAATAGAAAGGTGAGAATAAGTAAATAATGTAAAGCGGAAAAGAGCTTCTTCGTACTTAGTATTATGAAACAGGAATAGGACAATGTAACATAGGACAAGCTACATTGGGCGATCCTAACCCTCTCCCTTCCCCCATCTACCCATTCAGTGATTATTATAAACTATTCAGGTTCGATATGCTTTTAACTGCCAGGCTTATAAAAAGTTTTCTTTTTTTAATGTAGAGAGTGAGAGGAGGACAAATCTTTGCTTTCAATTACTCCCATTGATTCAGGTAATTAGGAAAATTTGGTAAATGTAAACAGACAAAAATTAATTAAGTAAGTATGAGAAAAATTCATTTTGTAATGTTTTTCTGAAAAAATTTAAGTTAGAATGTGACCAATTAATGTTAAGGGATAAGCGATTTCTTTCTACTTGATATCAGAACAGTAAAAAGAAAGTAAAACATGTGGAATTGGTTTACAATTACCGCACCTGACCCTAATTAAATTTATTTTCTGATTATATTTGTCTCATTTTGTCACAAAAAATATCACTTTTACAAGTAAAACATTTTTATTGGATGATTATATACTCTTAGGCACATGTCTGTCAAAATTTAAGACCTAAGCTAATAAAAATCAGGGTAAAATTTGCGACATGAAACTAATTTTTGTAACAAAAAATAACGAAATACAACATTTTCTATTAAAAATTTAGTCCATAAGAACATAAAATTACTCAATACCTGTTATGGCCTGGTCTCAATATTTTGCCTCTATTCTTCGCAGCTAATATACACGACCCAGCAAGACTTAACGGCCTCAGTAGTTTTAAACTAGGACCAGGGAGTTTACATTTTCATAGTGAGCTTACTATTGACGTACATTTACCAGAATAAACTAACAATCAAAATAATTTTCACTGATGTATGTGAGTATTTCGTATAAAAATTTAATCTAGATCCAATCAACGCAGTAAAATGGATCAACAAGTATATTTTCGTAAAAATTGTAGCAAACGCGTAACTGTGTTAGCATTTTAAATTTAAATTTTGATTTAATTTTCTTGTGTTTCACCTAACAATATTATACATAATTCTGTTTGTTACATCCGGCGTGGTATTTATGTATTTAGATCTTCATTTAAATTTTATAGTATCTTACATGTGTATATACATACTCATAACGATACTAAAATCACTTCCCATCATCATAATCATTAAACATGACAAAAAAAAAAAAAAAATGCGAATAAACACTGATACACGAAGTATCTACGGAGTGGGAATGGCTTGCAACAATTTTAATGCGAAATATAAATTTCATGTTTTCTGCAGAGGTTCTGGAATTTTGTTTATGTATCTGCAATTACACATCGAAAACGATGAACAATGATTCTGAAAAGCCATTTAATTTAGTTTAATTCTAATATATTTACTTTTTATATAAGTGAACTCTATCTTGATAGTACTTCTTCGGTGTAATTTTAGTGCAATAGTTTTATCATAATCATCATTATTACTATGCTTAATTGTGAAAGAAAATACGATGCAAAACAAGACTACACTAGACACTCCTATATGAGAGAGGGGCATTTTTAAATTCATATTACAAATTTCCAACGCTCTCTACGCTTCTAAATCTTGCTAGTTTAATATTTCCACTGTTTATCTCTGTGAATTATGCGAACTGTATTCAGTGCACCTTCTATGTGCTGTCTTTAGTCCTTTACAATGTTTTTTTTTTAATTCTTTATGCCACCAATTTTTGTGATACGCATGCATATCGTTCCAGCCATTTATGTTTTTGAATGCTTTGATCAGTTTTCGAAAGGAAAAGTGCGGTTTGCCACTGAAATTTTTCGATTTTTTTTTTTTTTTTTTTAATCCTGATCTCGACCGCATACCTTCAAATAGCATGATCTGAAATATCCTTCCGAAGTACTTTGGATCCAAAGATAGTATCCAAAGAAGTACTTTGGTTTAACGGATAGAATGCTTGGGATTCATGTCAGGATAGTATAGTTTTTCTTAATTTATAATCACCCTGTATATAACGAACACGCTTTCTCTAACATTGTCATGTTTCCCATGGCAGGATGGGCCCTATTTGGATATATTAGCTCTTTACCCAAGACACTTTTCCAAAACCTTGCAATTTTTGTTATTTAAACTTACAATCCGCTGTTTGTGATGAGAGTCACAGATTCTAAATATTTTTACTCCATTTCATTCCATATCATCATTTTCAATAATTTATAGTTTTTAACTTTTAGATTGCTACCACTACTACGGCCTTTTTGACTTTCTGCAATTTAGAGTGTACATGTATATGTTTTAGTTTTCAGTCTAATTTGATACTAATATATGTTTATATATATACATATAAACTTACTGAAAATTTTAAAATTTCTTCTCTTTTACTACTACTTAATATTAACATTGAATCTTAAAAATATTTTTGGCATTATTCATTTTTTAAAAGATAAAACGTTACTTGAACAGAAAGATACCTTAATAAACATGCTGAGTGTGGCGAACTATTTTCTCCCATGGTTGACTCTATGACTTATTAAGTAGATTTCAAAGTTAATTTTCAAGTAATGATAACTTGACAGAATCATCTTTTGATAATAATAGCAAATCATTTTTGTTTAAATAAAACCAAATACGAAATAAATTTTTAATTTACATCATAGCATAAAGGAGAGGCTATATCATAACAGTATTATGAAACAAAATCTGTGAGATTCAAAAATCTTTCAGCTACTTCTCAACATATGAACTACCGGAATTTTAACTTATAATGTGGATCAAGTTTTATAGTCCTTATAAGTCCGCCGCCTGGGACTGGAGTCATCATGTCACAGTCTGCAGGCCGCCTTCAGTGGGAAAGTGCTGTTGACCGGACAGAAAGTTTTATATTTCAAAAGACAGGTGAAAATCGCTGGGAGCGAGATCAGTGCAATAAGGCAGATGGCCAAATACTTCTCACCAGAATTCCTGTTGCACATTCTTTGTGTGATTCGCTATATGTAGGCGAGCGTTGTCGTTTATCAACGCAACGACAGCCGTGAGAATCCCTGCTCTCTTGTTTTGAATAGAGCATTTCGACGTGACGTTTCATGACGGTATCTAAGTGACATGCCGACTACACATCCTTTCAGAGCAGATTATCTTATTTTCTTCCAATTGTATTCAACCCAGAAACAAGAAATTAGAAACATCCCTTTCAATTATCCTCAATCACTTGATAACATAAAAATGTCGCTGCTTTACATAAGTCGAAGGTTTACAAAATCAGTTTAATCCATTACAATCATTCGAAAACTTATATTGGATCCTTTTTTTAATGTTAAAAATTCAGAGTTTTCTCACTGAAATAGATTACGAGAACCCGAAGCTCTCACGCAGAGGTGGACCCCTCGCAGAGAGGCTAGGTTCGTCGGACGTGTCGCATTCTTTCTAGCGTTTTACAGTAAAGCTGCATTCCTGCTGGCTATTCTGTACTGCTAAGACGCCGCAATCGTCTGTCACTCAGCGAAGCAAAGTGGACTTCGACAGGAGATCGCGGAAGTTTTACGGAATATCTGGCAAGAACAGATATTCGGCCGCAGCAGTGAAGTTACAGCCAGTTAGAGGACAGCGTTTCCAGAGCATTGTTCTGACGTCACACTTCGCCGGTATACGGCGCGATTTCATTATTGAGTAAGGTGACCAAACGTCCCCATTTTCCGGGGACAGTCCCCTTTTTCATGACGTTTTTTAAATTGTCCCCAGAATGTAAAAATGGAACTGGGGACAATTTTTAATTATTGCATTGTTCATAAATTAAATTACTGTTAATTATTGCATTAATTATAAATGTCCCCAGTTTTGTTGTCCGAATCGGGGACATGTCCCCCATTCTGACTACAAAAATCTGGTCACCTTATTATTGAGGCACCGCCAGCAGGCGCACGGACAGCCAACGTTTCAAAATAGAAAAGAGCAGTGGGGCAGAGCCAAGTCTGAACGGCCAGTATGAATCCAGCCTAAGAAGTCGCCAGAAGAAGGAATGTGAGGGTTGGTATCTTCGCCCTCTACAACGTGGTGAATGGAATCCATTAATAGTCATGCCCGTAATTTACCCAGCATCCATTGCCGTTTTTTACAATTTATCATCTGCCATCTGTGGGCAGTGCGAGAAACTCACCTTTTCTGGTTTTCTCATTTATAGTTGAAGTGCATGGTTTGTATATCAAATGCGCTTTAAGCCTCACTGTCTGCTCAAATGCAGACAGTGAGGCGTTTTTATAATCATGGCGTTTTTATAAACAATATTAAACTTCTTATATATATATATATATATATATATATATATATATATATATATATATATATATATATATATATATATATATTCTTAATTCTGGATGGTGTTGGTTATTCATAGTTACAATATGTATTTTTGCTTTTTAAAAATATTTCTAGATTTGTTGATTTTAGTATCGTTTTTCACTGTCTTTATTTCTTTCTTTCTCTGATTTTATCATAGACTTTTTAAATCATTTGATCCAAAGTTAAGCTATTAAGTGGTTTAGTAAATCCTTGAATTCATTAAAAACGCAGTAGGACAATAAAAACTAAATAACTGCTTTGAGAAATAAAGTATCTTCGCTAGGAAACAATACAAACAAGTATCCACCTTATCATGTACTTTTCAGATTGATTTTTGTCAATTTATTGATTTATTTGCTATTTACCTAACGAATAGAGGTTCTTTTGTTTACTCTTGAAACAGTAGTGATCATTTCACTCATCCCATAATTTAAATAACAGAAGTTTCATTTTTTAAAGAGCATTAGTTGTTTCAGTACGTTATCTTAAAATGTGTGTATGCTGATTGCATCTTTACTTACATACAGTAATATCTCAAATCATTTCCCATGAAAACAATAACAATAATATGTAATTTAATAAAAATACCAATTTTACGCTTTAGCATGTTTACACCTGGAATTTTATGTTTTTAATTATTTTTAAACTAAAATAATTTCTGAATCTGAAAAGAAAATTAACAAAGGATGTAAACAGGCCATAACGGGTTAGTACAATATTTTTATGAGAAAGCAGAAAGAGAGGTAGGTATTTATAAGCCATACAAAAACATTTCTTTTTATCTACTAAATTGATACCATTTTAGTATGTTTCATCTCAGGGTAATATGTGTCAACCTTTAGAAAAAAGTGTAATGAAATAAATGTGTTTCATTTATCAATATGAGGAGAAATACATATGCGCTAATGTTATATTTATGGAGGTTCCTTTGATTTTAATAAATTTGCTCTAATTTTTGTCGCTTCATATAAACGTATATACTATAATTAAACTTTACTCTCTTTATGTGAAAATTTTAATGTTATTTTTACCTTCATTATTACTTATTGCAGTTCAGTTCATCTATATTTATTATCTATTACGTTTCGCGTTAAACATGTTCATTTAAGTAAAGTAACATTTTTACGTTGTTGGTCTCTATATTCTATGCAATCTATTCGATTTTAATGTAGGAATAAGTCTGCAGCTACTTCTGTGTTGTACTTGAAACTATATATGATGTGTTTACATTAACATGTACAGTTTTCAAAGATTGTTGTAATATTGCAAAAGGAATTTTAGATTATGAACAATTTGTCACTTTTCTTAAAAACCAAGCATACTGTTTGAAAGTGCTCTCAATGTTCAATTAAATGTCGATTTCATTGAAAGTATGTATTGGGTTGCAATGGAAGCCAATGTGAAAATTCATATTTATGCTTGAAAATAAATTCATGAATAAATTGAATATTTTATTCTTTAATCTAAATGAACAAGACAAAACTTGAGACATATCAAATTACATAACTCAAAAAAATACTACAGTGGGTGACAAAATAGAGCACATACATTACTAATCTGAAGACTCTGTAGTAGCATAATAGCTAGGAATTGGATAAAGGTATACACCCTCTCAAAAAGTATTTGAGTAAAAGCTAAATTTCCTACGTTGGTTTTGCATATAAAAAAATATTTATCATAAAATATGTGTGTGAGTGCGATTATGCATACTACAATTTTTGATTCTTCTGTCGAGTTGTGTGTTTTTCAAAAACTAATTAAATCTTCGCAAAGCAAAACAGGAAATTTCGCTTATACTCGAATACTTTTTTGAGAGGCTGTATGTCGGGGCAGATTCAGCTGAAACAAATTTGAAGACTTTGTCCTGGCTGAAAGGGGAAAAGTTCGAATTGTAACAAGTTTTACGATTCAACTGAAATAAGTCGAACGGTTTTTGATCACGTAAGGTCCTACACAGTAAAAAAATTCAGAAACGTTACATACTTATAGCAGAAAGGTTTCCGAAAGTATAGCGTAACCTACCGATGCTCTCGAATTCACGATTTCGGAAACATTATCCACATTTCGGCGTAAAATATTTACGGGGAAAGGAAATCTTCATTTGGGACTTCGCGCGCATGCGCCAAGTGCCAAGAGACAGAGGGAAAAGAGTGAACGCGTCTTCCCTAATAGCACAGATGGTCACAAAAGAGTCGCTGTGACGACACAGAGGGTCACAATTGTCACAGGACTGTCACATACTAGTCACATTGTGACTTGTGAGTGATGTGACTCAACTGTGTGGTCACTGTGAAGTTTATTTGTGACCAATCACCAGGTGACGTCGCCGGATGAATACTTAAATAAAACAGCACATTATCTCCTGAAAATAATTTATCTCTCTATTCTAAAAAAAAAGTAAAGGCCGCTGGCGCTGTCAAAGTTTGTTGACCTAGCTCCTCCTAAACCGTAGGGATTTGAGTTTCGACAGCAAACTTGCAGCAAACTTGATTTATCAAGTCAATAAACTTGAATTAAGCTTGAAATTTTCAAGCATGTGAGCTTAATGCAAGCTTGAATCAAGTGTTCTAGTTTACACTTGCCCAGCTTGAATCAAGCTTGACATAGCAAGCTTAATTTCAAGCTTAAAAAAAATTCCTAAATACACGGGGCGGCGAACTCGCCCCACATATTTTATTTTTCCACGCATTTTCCCCTCTACGCTGAAATTTCAAGTTATCTTAATCTGTTACCATCAAACGTCCGGGGGTAGGATCGAACACGGTATCTCGCCCGCGCCACTCGGCCAACCTGAGTTGGGCTGATATGACTAAAGTTTGATGTGACTGTTTTTTGTTTTGGTTTTTTGACTTTTCTGGCGAGATCTAGTGGCCGGTATGATCTGTTCCTTTTATTTTTCCATGGGATGCATCAAAATTAAAATAATGTTATGTGTGATTTAGAGACTCTACTAATAGGGAAATACACATAATATAAACTTAACAGCTGCACACGTTTTAAAACTTTCAATATCCTAGCACTCATGTTGTGTCGAATGAGACAAACGACGACTCAAATCGAGACAAACGACTGATTTTGAAATCAATTTCGTAGTATAATTGTATTTTATTTTGAAGAATTTCCATATTTGGAAATATAGAATCTTTTTTTTTTTTAATTCTATTGTCAAGTACATTTATGACTGATGATAAATTATTTTGTGGCGGCCAGAGACTGATCATAAGTGGTCGGGGCCCCGGGGCAAGACGTTATTTTGGGGGCCCCATACTACTATCACAAGCATTTTAACTTATTTTTGTTTGCTGTTGCATTTTCCCGACATAAAAATAAAACATTTTTAAAGAATACTAAAATTCAATTAAAAATTGCCTATTTATTTATACTTATTTAGAACAAGACTATGTATTTAAAAGTGATTTTTATATTTTTTTTTAGTCCGTTTGTATTATTAGCGCATGGGTGCGCAAATTCCAGGAATGGCAATTACGAGGCATCGGAGCAAAGTTTCTCACTGTAAAAAATTTTCTTGATACACCGAAAAGTTCGAAATTTTCTTTACTTCATCACGAAATAAAAAATGTTAACTAATGGATATTTTGTGATAAGCATATATATATGGCCATACCATACGTTTTCAAAACTCCTAACTTCTTGTTTATTGATCTATGAGTCTTAACTAACTAAATTGTGTTAATTATATTAAAATTTATTTTAGGGCTAATTAATTAGTTAATGGAATTACTAATGTTAATTAGATGTAAATAAAACTAAAACTCCCCTCATGTTACACTTCAGAGGGGCTTATCCCACTCATTCCTTCCCCTTGCGTGTTCTAATGTCCAGATTTTGTGCGATAATAAAATAAAACACAACTTTTACGAACTTTTCTTTATTTAATGTCCAGCGAGAGATGGCACCGAAGCTTCCTTTTCAAGCTGTAATCAAGTTGTATTCAAGGTTGATACTTCAAATTGACTTCTCAAGCTTGCTGCAGGCTTAAAATGAATTGAACTGTCAAGCTTGTATTAATACGTCAAATTCAAAGAAATGTCAAGCTTATGTGCTGTCTGGGATGGTCACCTTAACTATAACTAAATGGAGACGATGATTGCAGCAATGAACATAAGGTATAGATCGGTTCAGCTGTTGTTGTATTATCGCTTGAAGTCCACCTCGTTTTCTCTTCAACACCGAAGCTCCATCATAACATTGATTAAGTATACACGCTTAAACCAAACAAGCGAAATTTGATCAGTCGGAGTGATTTTTGGCCCAGTTTTCAAAAGTGCGCTTCTCGTTTAGGACCGTTTTTCGATCACAAGAGCTGAGCGAAGTATAACAATAAGCGAGTAGGGGAATTCTCAGAAAAAAGACTACTTAAAGAGCACTTTTCCGGAAATACTGGTAGGTTTCCATGGAAACGGATTGCTCCGCAATGTATCGTTTTTTTCGCTCAGTGTGTAGTATCAGTATTTAATCCATTTTCCTGCAGAACATTTAAAGTTAAATCCGCTACAGATTGTGCATTTAATTCTGCAGTAGCTTTCACACATAATGCCGTTTCATAAACTTTACCATCTTTCACGTAACGAATACCAATAACAAAATTTTCATTACATTTTCTGTCTTTCGTACCATCTGCCAAAATTGTAAACTAAGGTAAATCTGCACTTTTTACATCGTCAACGACACTCTCACGAGCACAGTCGGCTAAGATCCGAAGGACATCGTTTTGTATATCTGGTGAAAGATATGTAGCATTTCGTGGAATAAATTTGGAACAGTTCCTTAATTTTTCGTCTTTATTCGTTGTAAATTCATATAGATTTTTGAACAAACCTTGTTCTTCGTGTTCTTGAATATCAAAAGTTCCTCGCATTGGCAGTTCAGAGATAGGCTCTAAGAGAGTTGGGCCTTTCAGCTTTAATCGTTTAATGCAAATTACTATATGTGTGGATGTGGCATTGGCTAGTTAACCGACTTTTTTTTTTTTAAATAGGTGTCAGTCGTTGGAGATTAAGGGCGAGATTCAAGTGAAACACAATTCGAACGTTTTCCGCGTCGAACAGGGGAAACTTCGAAATATATCAATGTTTCTTATTCAACTGAAACAAACCAATCGTGTTTTGATCACGTGACAGCATGATAGGTTTGTTCATTGGAAGCATTCTGCCAAAACGTTCGAACTGTGAGCTGAAAAACGTTCGATTCGAACTCGATCGCGCGCGTTTCACTTGAATCTCGCCCTTAGTAATCATATATTTGAAAAATAATAAAATTTTTAAAAAATACATTAAACTTTTTCGAAATATCTGTATTAAAATTTTTAATGTGAAATCTCCTAGGGGGGGGAGCCCCACCTGGCACCCCCTTGGCTACGGGCCTGGTAAGTACGCTTTTCCCCTCCTCTCTGGTGGCGAAGACATCTCCGGACCCTCTGGGTGTTGAGTCCATGATTGTCAGGGTGCGCCTAGACAGAACATGGCTTTCCCTGGTTAATATTTACAGCCCGGAAGGTAAAGTCACGGAGCTTTGCCTCCAAGCACTCCTTCGTCAGGTGCAGAGTCCCTTCCTCATCCTCGGAGACTTCAAAAACACCGAACTTGGGGAAATGTTGATAACTCCCCGGGGTCAGAGGAAATAGCCAGTTGGTATATCAATAATAACGTGTCTCCTGAATGCCACACACAGCACTCACGTATCTCCCTCCGGTAGGACCTCGGTGTATACGCCATTTGGTATAAAAACTGTCATCCCCCCAACTTGACGGAAGTTCCTCTGCTCTTCCTCGCGGTAGCTGGGGGATCAGTTAAAAATTCGCCGCGAGTCAGGGTCACAGGGAGTAGGGGGGGGGGAAACGTTCCTGACACCTGTTACCCAGCTATTTTGTTACGAAAAAAAGAGTGTCCATTTTTGACCACATTTTGACCTTAGCGGTGTGCTGTATCGTCATTAAAGGTAGATCGGCGGATACGGATATGAAAACGAATATTTTGTTTTTATATCCGTGGATACGGATATGTAACGGATAATTTTTTTCTCATATCCGAGAATACGAATACAGGAATTTGAATACGGATGACTTTGTTTGGGAATTATTAGAAGAACACGTTATCTTATTTTTAAACAAACATCTGTTTTAAAATTTAAAAGAAATTAACCTTTTCTGCTGTTATTTCGATATGTGACCCCCTCAAATCTTTCATGTGTCCCTCCGAATTTTCAATGGTCTGGGAGCGGTGATAATTCTTCTTGAGAAAGCTAAAGTTTTCTTAAGTATATTAAATATATGAACTGTAAGAGTAGCAATTGGGGGGCGCGTGTCCTCTCTCTGTCCCCAAAACTTTTTCTTTTAAACATTTATTTGACGGGTCATTTTAACCGTTCCCTTTAAAGAAAAAAAAACTGTCTGAGTCTTGAGAAAATATTATTTAAAAAAAACTATTCACTACCAGATTAGCTTAATTTAAACAAGAATATTTTATAACAACTTCGTTTAAACAATTTGTCTCATTCCCAATAGCTTGTGTTTTTAAATGCTTTCTAAGCATTAGGGTTTCTTTAAAATATTTATTTGTTTATATATATTTTTAAATGCAATACAAAGTATTTTATGCAAAAATGTATTATTTGTTGAGGGCAAGTGAATAGTATTTTCCCTTTTCTTAATAATACTCTCACAGTTTTACATCAAGTTATATTAATTGTTATAATAGATTGTTTGCATCCTTTTTTATCTGGCTGTATTTTATTCATATATGAAGTTCAATATTTGACAAGTTATCCTTCTAAATATTTATAATTCATCATTCTTGCGTATTTCAGCAAGTTTTTTTTCAGTTTATCTTAAAAGTTTAATAAGCTATAAGTTTTATAAAGAAGAGAGTTTTATAAGATATAAATTGATGAAATAAAAATTAATCAAGTACCTTTTACAAAGTAGTATAAATAATTTTTACTAATTTCATGACAATTAGTAAACGGCTGAATTGTATAAGTCTAGGGTTCTGGCCTACCGCGCGGCCGTTTTCTCTAGCTGTAACGTGAATTCCGGTTAGAACCCTTCAAAAAGTCCACGTCCAAGGCATGCCTTAATTAAGCAGACAACCCTTGTGTAGATCTGCCTTAACCACAAAACCTAAATAATTTGAAAAGAAATATACAACATAGGCAATATGGACTGCGATATCTAAATGATATAATTTTGGAAAATTTTGCCCAACTATTATTTAGAATTGCTTACCTTCTCTAAGCGGTTAAATAAAGATTAGTATTATTGTTTTTACTTTTTTGAACGCGTGAAGTCGGCATTGACAAGCACGAATTAATATATAAAACTTGGCACAAGTTTTATCAAATTTTGCCCCTTTTTACTTATTTTTGCAAAGATATATACTTACTTAATGTAAAACTTACTGTGAATTATTAATTCATAAAGGGTTACTTCAATCAAAGTCTTATTTAGGAACATCTGAAATATATTATGATTTTGGTTCTCAATTAATTTAGGTAAAAACGAAGAAAATGAAGACAGTTTTTTTGTAAATGAAAAATTCTATATGGGATTTGATACATTAAAATCCCGCACAGTTCTCCCGTTCAATCCGGTGTACGCCTGCCTCTGTTTCGTTTGTGGGTGAAAATGGCGCTCATCCCCCTCTGCTTGTTTTTTCAAACAGGGGAGAAAGAGAAACACGCCTTCTTCTTTAACCGTTTTTAAACTAAGGGGCTCGCTCAACCTGGACAAAAGGAAGTGCATTTTTTACAGGACCACTATTTTGCACCCACTTTTCGTGACCAGATGCGCAATCAATCACTCAGTTCTTTCCCCTCATTTTATACCAAAGCGGCCTAAACCAGGACCTCGCTCATTGACCTGTCCTTCGTCAGTCCGGACCTATATCTCAACCAGCAAACCCATGTCCAC
Source organism: Cheiracanthium punctorium (assembly GCA_038373885.1). Lineage (NCBI taxonomy): Eukaryota > Metazoa > Arthropoda > Arachnida > Araneae > Cheiracanthiidae > Cheiracanthium > Cheiracanthium punctorium. The sequence continues at coordinate 645,006 of JAWZYV010013252.1, read as the reverse complement.
CCTGATCTTTTCGAGTCCGACCATTTTCCGATCATAATAAAACTTCCTTACTCCCAAAGTGAGAGCAGTCTGCGCCTCCGTACAGATTGGACACAGGTGGATGCTCAGTTGAATGTGAATCGGAGTTACAGTCCCGGGAGTCACTCACAATCGAAAACATCGTGCAAGATCACAAAACAGCCGTTCATGACCACTCACATAAAATTCGGTTTAGGGAGTGGACAAACCCGGAATGGTGGGATCCTCAATGTGCCTGGCTCCTAGAACAAAAAAGAAGATATTTCCATTTGGCCAAGAAACACCTCTCTAACCTCTGCAGTAAAAGCCCCGGCGGGAAACTTTACCCTATCCTTAAAGCTTTAGCAAGACGTCAAAACGGGAGCGATTCCCACTTAATCCTAGAACATGAGAACAGGATGTATTCTGAACGTGAGGACCAAGCTGCAATTTTCACTTCCCACTTTAGGAGTGCGTATTCCTTGGAAGTTATCCCATATGACTTAAGCCAACAGGACGACCGTTGGGAAAAAGATTTCTCCAAAGCAGAATGAATAGCGCCATCGGCAAAGCCAAATGCTCCTCCCCCGGGAAAGAAAGGATTTCGGCGGCCCGTTTTAAAGCTCTCACTCATGCAAGTCGGAAGCGCCTGCTTAACACCGTCAATGAGCTGCTGTGTACGGGTAACGTACCACAAAGTTGTCAGTCTGCACTTATTCTACCCATTTGGAAGTGCGGCCGCCCTAAGACTTCGATCTCCTCCTACCGCCCCATCGCGCTTACTGCGTCTGGCTGTGAAATAATGGAGCGTATGCTGTTGAAAAGAGTGCTGGACCATGTGATGGGCATTCAAATATTCCACCCTCGTCACTTCAGTTTCTTGCCCAGTAGTGATTGTACCTGAGCCCTTCTGGTGTTCTGAAAGGACATCAAAGAGTCTAGGGAATGCGGTGATTATGTACTGGCTGTCAAACTAGACATTCACTCGGCAGTCGGCATACGATTCTGTGTGGAGGGATGGCCTTGTCTACAAAATGGCTATGGTTGGCATTGGAGGTAAAGTAGGAAGGTAGATAGCCAACTGGCTTTGTAACCGAAATATAAAAGCTGGTTGGAGAGGAATCTACTCCAACCCTGTTTACTCTCACAGGGGTGTGCTGCAAGGGTCGGTACTATCTCCTATACTGTTCATGATTTACATGCAGGATATCTTTGAGGTATTCGAAACCGGGGTTCGGGCGATCGTATATGTAGACGATGTGGTGGTGTATGCTACCAATAAAGATCCGGCTAAGGCCTTTGGCCAGTTACAGGGAACCTTGCACAAAATGAACGTTTGGTGTACCTATTAGAAACTTTCCCTTCAGCCGAATAAATGCGAGGTCATCAATTTTTCCCGAAAACGTACTACCATTCCGAATCAGTGTAGGCTATAGGGGTTAGCTATTCCGTCTAAGAGAGTGGTTAAGGTCCTGGGGTGTTGGTTTTCTGAGAACCTTAGGTTTCAAGACCATATTGAGGATATTCGTCGTAAGTGCACTATGCGGATGAACCTGCTAAGGGCTTTTGCGACCCCTCCCCAGATAGCACAAACTTGTCCAGGACAATCCTAGAAGACGTCATATAGACAAGCTGACATGTCCATTAAACATCCAGGATTCGTCCATTTTACGTGAATATGGCATGAATATGGCACTATAGGACGCCCATATGACGTCTTATAGACATCCATATGGACGTAATAATGGACGTGTTTATCTATTTATAGACCTTTTTACGGTCGAATCCTGGACATCAACAAAAAACATTTAATAATTTTTAGCTAATTTTATGTAATGATTAATTTAAATTTATCATTACATCTTAATAACGAATTTTGTAAAAATATTCGCACCTAATTTTTTTCTTAAACCAACCTTAAGTACTTGCCCCGCTTCAGATTCGAACCCTTAATCATGGACTTCACAACAGAGTGTGCTAGCCACTATACGCAGCGGGACTTAGTCCGATGCGTCAAAATGTTGAACTAAAGATTTTTTAATTTCGGACTGGGAACTTAGAAAAAAATATGTAGCTATTTGTTTTTGGATGTTGAGTCGCTAGAGAATTTTCTTTTTGTGTATGAGGATATGAGTTTCTTTTTACACAATACCGCTTTTATAGGAAATAATAATACATAAAAGGTATTTTAAATTTCAAAAGTGCCCCGACAAAAAAAAAAAAAAAAAAAAAAAAAAAAGACAAAAAAAAAAAAAAAAAAAAAAAAACTCTAGAATTTAAAATGTTAAACATTTTTGGGATAAAATGTAATATCAATAAAAACATAAAGTATAATAAATTCATGCGCCGTAAGTACAGTATTGGGTAAAATGAAAATCAATGACAAAAATGTAACTTTTCCATATTTTGTCCATTTCTGGACATATACACACACCCATTTTATGTCGTATCACTGACATAGTGTGTATCATCTGGAATGCGTCCATTAATGGACTTATTCTGGCTATTCTAATTCTAGTTTTGGTCTATTCATGGACATATTCTGGATTTTCTAGATTATGTCCATAAATAGATGTCTTATGGATGTCTATGTATAGACATGGATGTATTATGGATAAGTTGGATCAGAAATAGACATAAAATGGACAAGTGTGTTATCTGGATTGTTGGGGGGTTCGCACCTTGGACCTGCTTCCCATGATCAACTCCATTATCCGCGGTACCATTGAGTTCGCTTGCCTGATATACCAGGAAACGTCCGTTTCGGATTTTAAAAAGCTCGATGTAATATACAGGGTGAATCTAAAAAAAACTTTAAGGGGTGATAGGGCACATAATAAGGAATCAGAATCAGATAGCCATGTGGGGTCAAAAACGCAGTTTTCACTTAACCGGTAATAATCACTTTGTGAAAAGTATTGAAGTGTTCGTCTAATTTCTTAACCAAGTTTCATAAACAATAGCCTCGTCTCCAAAAATTTCATCCATGAAATAAAATAGAATTTTGAAAGTATGAATTTTAGTCTTCAGTTTTCGGAGAAAAATACATTAGTTTCCGACGGACAATGGTAGGAAAGTGCACTGTTGTTTCAGCACTTTTTCCAAAATGATTATTAACAGATATATGAAGATGATGTTGCCGACCACACATTGGTGTGTGATTCTGATTCCTTATTATGTGTCCTATCACCTCTTAAAGTTTTGTCCAAGAGTTTAGATTCACCCTGTATAACGCTGCGCTCCGTTTCGCTCTGGGTGTTCCACGGTGGACCCCTCTCTCTAAACGCTATCGTGAAGCTGGCCAGTGCCCTCTCCCTTTCCGCCGTCGTTACCTGCTCGATACTTTCCTCCTTAGGAGCTGCCCGGCCGGGAACTTCCTGGGGTCTCCTGCTCTGCAGAGCTGTTACGAGGACGGCAGCTGGTCCCCCGACCAGGGTTAGTTTCTCTTCTCGTTTCCTTATACAAAAAGTGTGGCCTATCTATCCTTCTCCTGCGACCATCGAAATCATCACGGAAGGCCTCCCCTTCCAGTATAGAGACCTCCCTCCGGAGGGTTTCAAGAATAGTTTTAAGGATTTCATAGGCTCAAACTCTACACGCTGGCAACTTACCGCGACGCATCGAAAGACGAGATGCACACTTCTATTGCTGCGGTAGACCTGCGGTGGCCAGAAACATTACCATAGCTCATTTGGTAAAACATATCAACTCAGTTTTCACAGCAGAGATTTTGGCTTTGATTTTAAGGCTCCTTCATGGGGAGCGTGGCATCATCATCTCTGATAGCTTGTCCGCGCTCAAAGCTCTCCAGTCGCTTAATCCCAAATCGCCTTCTGCAATCCTATACCTTGAAAACACTATTAGTGTGAAGTTAACACATTTGTGCCTGGATATTTTTGCGATTTTCTTCGATTTTTACTGATAACAGAAATAATAGATAAATTTCTGATGTCAACTTCTTGAACAAGCTATGATTTCTTTTAAAATCATTATGCATAAAAATCGAAATATCAACATCCTACTTGGTCATGTTAAAATATTTTGTAGAGTTGAGGTTCAATACTTATGAATAAAGGCTAGGAAAAATAAATAGCGTTTTCGAGTAATAGCGAAAATGCCGTCCCAAAAAAGGGACACTAGGCATAAATGGGTTAAGGGTCGCCTCAAAATGATATGGGTCCCTGGTCACACCGGCATTGAGGAAAATGAAGCGGCGGACCGGGCTGCGAAGTTCGGCCCTTTCAGCACGATCACCTACGCCGAAGATATCAGAAGAAACCTTAAACAAAAAATGTGGAGACTTTGACGCGTGGTGGCAAGGGAGTAAATATGCAGACGGCGGAGAATTCCTGGCCAACAACATCGTTGACTTGTAACCGAAAGGAAGACGTCCTTACTGCCCGCATCCACACTCAGTCATTGACGACGGAGGCTCGGCTGTTTCATTTCCACCTTCGGGATTCCCCCCTTTGCCAAGTTTGCTGGGCCGATATCGGAACTGAAAAGCATTATGGCTGCATTCGTAAACGACAAACTCGTTGCACGAGTTTTCGTAAGAAAACTAGAATGCGTGTGTTTAGTGCTGTCAGCAGTGGTTATCAGTTTCCTTTGACTTTACGAACAACTTCAGTTTTTATTTAGTTTCGTCGCCTAGGAGACGTGTGTTTACAATTCGCGAATGCGTTATTTTTGCTGAGGAGAGTTTTTAGTACATACTCAATATAAAATCAACAGGATTTTTAAAAGAAAGAGTGTCCGTAATTGAAGTGCACAAATCAAAATTTAGAAATTTCAACTTCATTTTTTCAAACGTATTTAGCAAGAGAATCTCAAATTTCGCTAATAATGGATTAAATCAATTACAATTCAACACTAAAACATGCATTTTTGAATTTACTAAAATGAAAAATACAAGAAAATAATTACCTTTGAAAAATTATGCACCTTCGTAGCATTTTTTAGCGTACGCATGAATTTCCTTTTCGAAAAAATAATACTTGCAGCTTTAGAAAACGTAAAATACTTTTCACAAAAACATACTTTTCCATAACAAAGTGCAGCAAGTATATCTTCTAAACATAGATTTAGGAATACCTAGATTGCTCATCCAATGTTCCTAATCGTGTGCTTTTTGTAGCCAAAAACGCACCCCAATTCTGCCACTATCATGGCTGCAATCGATGTAAAATAGAACATTCGTTGCAATACTTCAGAAAAATAAATAAATTCGAAGGAAAATATTTCGATACGAGTACTTTTTAAAATACAGATCGATTTAAAATGATTGCAAATACCATTATAATTTAGGTTATTACCATTCTGCGCATGCGCATGCGCATGCCTTTAGTTTTGGATATTTATGGTGTTACAAATCAAACTTTTATGCATTAGCCATGGTAAAAAAAAAAAAAAAAGCCTGTATCTGATTCATCGGTAATAGATAATCGCATTCTCAAACCCAAAATAGCTCTCTTAAATTCAGATCAAGTTTTTCTCAGCTTTTGACTTCAAAATGGCGCCCCTCTGAAGATGGCACCCCTTGCTTATCTTGCTTACTGTGTCGGGCCGCCCCTGTGTACGATCCGCCCGTTTGGTAATTAATAACGCAACTTTTAATATATCTCTTATTAGTATAATAAAATGTAGTATTATGTCTAATAAGAACATATAAAAAATCCACCGATCACTTTACTTGTGTAAAATAATTCTTTTTAAATTATTTAAACAATCTTGTATTTCAGATAAATTTAAACTTGATTTTAACATTCATTAATAAAAATTTATTCTTTATACAATCATTATCAAAAAATCAAAGCTGGAATCATTAAAGCTGTGGCCCACAATTCAGTCTTCAAATTGAACATGAGGCAAAATATTTTTCAAAATCCCGTGTATGTTTATCTAGAAAGTGCAACAAATCAGTCGTAAATATTTTGACTCCTCAGCTACCTTGTTGCCGGAAGACTATCGACCAGAGGCTTCTGTGTATTCGTTATGTCTACGCGTAGACCACCTACTAGGTACTATCATCCGGTACTTGAGTCATAAATTAACGTTCTGGATGCGTGGCGGCTCATCCATTTGAGCACGCGAACTCCCGAGGTAAAATATATAAAATAAACACATTGACAAATTAATTTTTTAATTATTATTAAGTACACTTCTAGATTTTTGTGAATTTAAAACGCGAGTTTCTCCCCCCCCCTCCTCCTTCCACTATTATTAAAATACTCTTATTATAGCTAACGCACTGTGTGTAGGTTACTACAGCGCAGACTTTATTCGATCGCTGGTGCGAACGGAAAAATTCCCTTCTGTTCGGCTTTCTGAGAACAGAAGCGGAGAGATTTGAGAAGAAGTGCGACTCTACTGATATCATTCCGTTCGCACATTTTCGGTGTGCACAAGGGACATTTGACGGTACTTGAGTCATAAATTAACGTTCTGGATGCGTGGCGGCTCATCCATTTGAGCACATGAGCACGCGAACTCCCGAGGTAAAATATATAAAATAAACACATTGACAAATTAATTTTTTTATTATTATTAAGTACACTTCTAGATTTTTGTGAATTTAAAACGCGAGTTTCTCTCCCCCCCCCCTCCTTCCATTATTATTAAAATACGCTTATTATAGCTAACGCACTGTGTGTAGGTTACTACAGCGCAGAATTTAATCGATCGCTGGTGCGAACAGAAAAATTCCCTTCTGATCGGCTTTCTGAGAACAGAAGCGGAGAGATTTGAGAAGAAGTACGGCTCTACTGATATCATTCCGTTCGCACATTTTCGGTGTGCACAAGGGACATTTTTTTTTGCGGTTATCTCTTCCGGATTTTCACTTGGTTTGTTACGTTCGGTTAGTTAATCCATTTTTATTTCATTTTCTTATTATTTTCTTCATTTCTATCCTTTTTCACTACAATACTTTTTTTTTATTTTTACAAACTAGTGTAAATAATTAAGATGGGAGCAAAAGAAGTCTTTCGGAGCTAAAGCAAGGACAATTTTCAATACTATCCTTTGACAAAAAATTGAAAAAAAAAATGAATCAAGACTGTACCTTTGCTAATACTTATCTTGGTGACGAAATGTAAGACAAAAGATTACTTGTTTTCTTCAGTTCTTAAAATTGTTTTCCTTTAACTGCTGCGAACGCAAATATATTTTAATTTGTAAGGTGCGTCGTACCTGCATATTTAATTTTCGACATTTGTTTTGTGAATCTCCATTTAAATAACCCACGAGCCGCCACTGTCTGGATGCTCCCTCGTAATTTGAGGACACATGAGGAGACCTGAATGTCCATGTGAGATGTTTTTTTTTTTTTTTTTTTTTTTTTTTTTTTTTTTCCTCCTTATATGCTTCTGCTTGGTCTTTAAGATTGGCTTTCATTCCTTATATAGTAATAATCTGCTGTACTTGTCTTTTTAAAAGTTGCATATTTGTACTGTAGAAACTGCTTTAAAGTCTGCGTTTCTGGTTCTCCTGGGCAAGAGAACCTTCAAGTTAAGATAAGAAATATTGTACTTTTGCAATTTGCTATATTGCTGAATGCTAATTAAGATTTTTTGAAATAAAAATGCGTGTTTAAAATATTTAAGAGCTTAAGGTTGTTCTTTTAATAATATGCTTACAAGTAATAATACAAGGTTTGAACATCTTCTTAAAAAAAAAAAAATCCGTTTATATCAGAAACTGGAAAAGAATTCAAAATGTCTTTATTTCAAATGCCAGCAATTTTTTTAAAAATGCCCGAAAAAAATTTAATTTTGATCCGTTTGGTAATCGGGTCAGTAAAATATTCGAATTGTAAAAAATGAATGCCATCATACGTACATTCATTATTAGCTGGTGTGCAATTCATCGAACTGCAAATCGCTAGACGAGATACATGGTAAATAAAGCAAGTATAAATTAGTGTTGATCTGACATAAATATTAAATACAGTTCAATGCAGTACAAATGGTACAGAAGGCTTTGATATTAAAAGAAAGTAACTATAATCGGCAAACAAGCCAAAATGAAATCAAGAAATAAAGGGGGGAAATTTTAAGGTATTTTAAATAATTGTATTTTGTAATCACATTTTTTTATATTAAAATTTTTTAATTTTCAGATATTACAGTTTTTTGTAGCACATTTATGGGTTTGCCCCTTCCCCTTTTGGGGGGGGGGGGGCTCAAAATCTCCAGTAGATGTCCAATTGCTTGATCCCTAGCAGTTGACGAAAATCAGTACCACCAGCCGATTGATATGCAGGGGAACACTGTATACCACCCGTTTACCTGAAGCCAAGGCCAAAGCAATGTGCTGAAGTTTATCCCATCTTTATGAAAATTCTGTAAAGATGATCCCTCAATTACCAGTATCCTCATTTCCGGGGACAAGGGGTCTCCATGCATGGCAAACACGTGGGCAGTTTTTTTGCCAATAGAAGCTGGCACTGGCAGTACAGAGCAACTGAAGCTACAAAGGCTACAAAAGGGGGAGGCCCTCAACTCCAAAGTGGAAACCACACGGAGGGGGAAGGGAAGGATAGAGCTGAGAGAGCATGGTAGAACAAAGATAAGCGAAGATTGCTGGGGCCCCAAGATTACGGCACTTGTAAAAACCTAAAGGTCTTCCCCTGAGGAGCTGTAGGTTGAGGATATTGATTGTTTATTAGAAGGGCGACACCAGCTGTGGCTCTCACATTCCAAGCTCATAGTCTTTTCTGAGGATAGTGTAATTACTATAGCCCGGATTTTAAAGGCATTTGCATTTTTTAGCTTTTTTTCTGTTTTAGGGCATTTTTTTTTAATTTTGGGAAATTATTTTGCATTTTAATATACTTTTATTAATTTTGGATCACTTTTTAAAGAAATGAAATTTTGATAATATTAAAAAATATTTAATAATTCAATTTCGTAAAATGTAAAATGCATTAAAATTTATGTCTATAACTGAGAAAAATTAAGGTATCAGTATATTTTACCTTTCTACTTTAGTATTTTGTGATTTTACATTTTCAAATTTTAGTGAATATTTATCGCAGTTTCTTCAAATACATTTTAGTTAGGTGTCATTATATGGTCAGGTGTAAATATATTTTTTCTTTCTTCTTTAACTTTTTATTATTTCATATTTGTTTTAAATATCATGTAGAACGACAGTTCTACTAGTGACGCAACCAGTCCCAACCAACCAACCGTAAAATTTCGCGGCACTTATATATTACAGCCAGTTTTCCAATTTCTTTGTTGTTCTCTTCTGGATCTCGGAATCGGCTCTAACGACTTTTTTACAATTAATATATGATTTTAATCGGTGCCAAATTCGATGAGTGACGTCGCCGGTTAAGCTAGGAAAACTCGTTTTTTTTATTTAATCCAGTTCAAAGAGGGAACTATTTAACCCGCGTAAGGAAATACGGAAAATGATCTTGTTTCAGAGGCGGTAAACAAGGCAGGGAGTATGAATACAGTGCTGTTGCCGGACGCGAAAAGAAAATATTTTTTAAGGATAAGTAGGCTCTTAATATTTTTTTTCGAGGGGGGGGGGGTTCAATTAATCATCAATTTTCATCACAGTATTCCAAATTGTTATAAATATGCTCTGGACAAAATTGATGCAAAGAATTGACCTAAAAAATCTAAAGGGAAATGCCTCGGCGCTCAATCTCAATCCATGATTTCATACACACATAATAATTCCGTTCATTCTTCCTTTTGAATATGTTATCCTTTATGTTTTAAATTAGTCACTCTTTTAATAATATTTCTGTTTCCTTTTCGCTCTCAACTATCCCAGATGTCAGTAGATCCGTGACAAGATTTTTACAAGTTAACTTATATCGTAAACCAGTTTGGTCTTAGACAGCTACTCCGTTTCGCTTACGGTTTCTGACCAGAAAACTTAGGTTCTGTACCCGATGTAGCACTTTTGCGACATGAGCTTTGTGTTATTGTCGTTTTAGTTTTATTTAATTTTAAAAAATAATAACAGATTATTATATACTTTACTTATTTTTTCTGTAATTTATTTTGCTATAATTAATAATTAAAAATAGTTAAGACTTTGAATTAAAAAAATAATTAATTTAAGTATTTTTTGGTAAAACTCCTTCCTAACTTTTTCTTTAAGTATTTCGTTTCCCTAGTATTTTGATAGCTATTTCTAATTAAATGAAGTCTTTATTTTTCTAATATTATTAATTCTATTTGGAAAATTCAATATCTAATTAATATTTCAATGAATTTTTGTTCTCTTCAGAAAGATCACATAATTAATTAATAATAATTATTTAGTATTCAAAGGAAAATAAATAGTAGTTTTACATACTAACTAGTTTTAATAATAATTCTTTTACTCTTCATGTATATATAAAATTTATTGAAATTATTGAATTATAATTTTAAGACCAATATTTTTTCCAAATCTTAGGTTTTCTCACTTTTATTTTGTATTCCTTTAAATACCAGATTTAAAATTTTGTTCAATACTTTTCAGATAGAAATTTGATTAATTAATCTAAATTTATACATGCAGTATATTTTGTATTAGACATTTAAAGGCCGGAGATGGCATCTGAAACAAGATGTTGTGCCCACCCGAGCCGAGTTGATAAGATACTAAAGATGGTAAATAACTGAAATATAAAGGTCCAGGGTTCTTGTCTACCGGATGGCTGATAATCTAAAAATTCAGAGTTTTGGACGGTTTTTCACACGATGTAACATAAATACGCTTCCGAAGCACTAAGAAAATCAACCGCGCAAGTCCCCCCCCCTTAGATAAGCAATACGAAATACTCCTCGTGTAGGTTTACCATAACACAATACAATACATCCTTTTCAGAAATAGTTATATGCTTTTAGTGTATGTTAGAAAAAACTGAAATTAAATTAATAACATAATGTATTTCTTAAATTTATAAAACACACAAAAAGCAGATATCAATATTATATTAATTACTTACTTGGTGAAAGACAACATGCAGTACGTAAATTTATCAAAAATGTGGCTGCCTTTTAAATCTATCAAAACAGCTCAATTAACTTAGTATTTTAAAGCCTCTAATTTATGGGAATCAATGACACCAAGGTTTTTTTTTTTTTAATAAGGGTGGGTGAGGGTGAACCTTTAACTAAATTAGTTTATTTTGGTTTCTACTCAAGGGATGTGAAGTAGGTTTCGATTTTTAGACCGACTGCCTTAAGGAAATTTTATTTTAAACTTCTTTTTCTTACCATTTTAAACCTTGGAAAACTCCTAACGATTAGGTCGGCGGACGCAACCTGTTTCCCACCAGGCACCTTCCGTCTCCCAGTTCAGAGCGCTATGCGCTCGGCCACTGATGGGGCCCAATAGCTATATAATTATAGTAAAAAGTTAACTTAAGTTTAGCATTAAACTGAATGCAAATTTATGAAATAAAATAAAAGATGGCGGCAGGGATACTAATCTGTACTCGACCCAAATTATAAATAGAAAATTACTCAAAAAATTATTGATTATAATCAGTATTATGCCTCTTATTATAAAATTCTAACAAAAATATGTCAATTTTCTGTTACATGTTACAAAAGAACTTGCTGTGACTTTTTTAATCAAATACTCTGATACTGCATGAAAACAGGTTTGTATATTTATTTACATAACTTAGTGTCAAGCAAACTTCCGAAATTCGCCCTTGAAACTAATTTATTATCTTCTGACCATACCCTTAAAAAGTAATGATATCCCCATGCAAAAACCCTTAACTGGTTAAAAATTTGTGACGCAGCATTTTACTTTATAGCTCTATGAATTTTAAATATGGGTCTTAAAAATAATGATATCAAATTTTGAGTGACGCCTTGCTGGGATTTTTAAAGATTTGTTTTTAAATTCCATTACAGTTACTTTCGTTTTATTTTCTAAAGAAGATTTACGCATTTAAGCAATGCTTTTAATTATGAAATACACTGTCAAATATATCACACTTTCACTGAGTCTTTATAATGTATTCAAATGAATTTATTTCAATAATTTAATTTATCTTTTGCGTCACGCTATCCAAAAGGGCAAGTAAAATTTACGTAAATATTTAGCTAGCCTCATAGTAACCATTCTAAGTGAAATGTATATGAAAATTTTGCTTGCCCTTTTGGTTCAAATTATAGCATTAAATACCTGAGACACTACATGAAAAGGACAACCGTTTATTTGTTTCCGAACATGTACCATGTAAGGAAAGTATTGCAATCATGAAAAAATTCGACTTCGAGATTTTGGTATATTTACACGTTTTGGGGTCTTCTGAATTCATTTATGGTATTTTCAAGAGATGTTTTTAAAATAGCTTGCACACCCGCTCTTCATACGGGAAGAAGCGAATATTTTACTAAAACCATATCTGCATATGACAAAACAGAATTTTATTTTTTAAAAAGTTCAAGTAATCTCCTCTGTTGAAATTACGGCGGGATATATTAAAATAATGCTATAATAAAATAATGCTATATAGCTATATATAATGCTATAATAAAAAACAGAATGATGTAGAAAAAGACATTTTGAAAGCCAGGAGTTCTCTGCAAACCGTTAAGCTTTTCACTTTTTTTTATAGTGAATGACACTGACGTAGTTTTTGAGTCATTATACTGCAATGATGCCAGGTTAGTACTCATGACGCAAACTTTACGTCAAGAGTCAAATAATTTTGCTTTAAGATTCCACACTACGAATAAATTCGAATTACACATGTAAGGAAAATTTTCGTTTCCTACCGTGAGAAGAACGGACACGCAGCTAGTATATATATATATATATATATATATATATATATAAACTATAAATCATAAAATATTTCTTCTATAACAATGGAAAAAATACTGCACTAAAACGGATGAAATTTGAGAACAGTTATTTTTAACTCTTGAAAACAAAAAGTAAATAGTGCAATAAGTATAATTAATAAAATAGATAAAAGGGCTAACTTTTTACCCCTTTTATCAAAACAACTCCACAGCCACTGGTATCACTGGGGACCGAATCAGCTTTAAGCGGTAGAGTCTGTGTGTACGTCCAAAACAAAGTTCATTGAAAGGATTGGAAATTGTAATATGTGTTCACAATATTTAAAAAAAAAAAAATAAAAAAACTCCACAGCCACTGGACATGAGCAGGGCTTGACTGCCAAGAAACATTTGACGGTCAAAAACGGAAGCGGCCGACTTTGATTTTCAAAGGCTCTTTCCAATAAGTAAGGATTGGCATCATTTTTAATTTAAACAAAACTACATTTCCCCCCTCAAAGCGAAACTATAATGGACGTCTTCTGTTTAAGGAATTCCTGACAAACAAACCCAGATGATGTTCATCAGTAGATTGGAGTCTTTTCTCCAGACTAATAGTTTATCTTTCTTTAAAATTTACCGATTTGACAAGAAAATTACGAAAACTACTTACCTGTACTCATGCACAAAGCAAGTTAATATTTCACTGCAGGATACAGATATTCGGCTGGTAAAATTCATTTAACTTAACCAAACTTGACACACAGACATCATTTATTTAGCTTAGCTCTTTGTAATCCATTCTTTGCAGCTCATTCAACCCTCTTGTACATCTCCTGTGTTCTTTTTCGGATATCTCCCCCCCCAACGCCCCCCCCATGCGCCAACGCGAAAGATTAACAACAGACTTGAAATATAAAACATCAAGTCAATATGCTTGCGGGAAAAAACTGGTTCTATTCTATTTAAGTGAACACAGATGTGACTGATTTTTGCGTTAACGGGAGATAAAAGGGTCGCGTTCGACATTTAAATCACTCCAATTTTTCACAGAATCTTAATGGTCATTTAGTGATGACATATTCTTATGTTTTGTTTGTAGGTCCAGAAAAACGATCATTTTATGCGTTGTTAAAAAGAGGCTTTTCTTGCGGGGTTTGAAATACATTACAATCAAACTCATTGCACTGCACATTTTCTATTTTCTGTAACCTCTGTTCCCGCGGCACTTTCTTTAATGTTAGCAACCTGCTAAATTTACATCATTCTAAGCTCATCAGGGTGAGTAGTCAAATTTCATTCTAAAAATCAAGCACTTTTTAGCACTTTATAAGCACACTTTTAAGAAAAATCAAGCACGTCATCATCAATTTTTTTAAAGTATTATACATGCAACAGATCAGTAGTGTAGCCAGGAATATTTTGCAGGGGGTGGCTGAGAACTCAAAAATTAGAATGCAAAAAATCAATAATATATATATATATATATATATATATATATATATATATATATATATATATCTTTTTTTAGGGGGGGGCGACTAGAGATTGGCAACCACCCCCCCTTCAAATTTTGGCCTAAAAAAGTTTGCATATAAAAATGAGTAAGAAAAGGAAGAAAATTTTTAAAAATCATAAACTGAGTTTAAAATCTTTGAGGTTGGAAAAACACACTATAGAAAAAAAAAAAAAAATTGGCTTGGGTCTTCAATTGAACCTGAAATTCCTGAAATCAAGGGTAACTTTCAAATACACTATCATAGGAATCTCAAAAAGCTTTTGAAATTATTCATGAATACGTAATTTTCTCCAAATCCTATGTTCACTCATTTCGGGGATGGCTGCAGCCCCATCAGCAACACTCTCGCTACACCCCTGCAACAGATGAAAACAATTTAAGCTTACTTCAGAGATGCTACAGCTGAAACCCCAGTTTGTCTCAGCATCGTCTCAATCAAAATCCTTTTTTGTCTCAATTAAAAGTCCCTTTTGTCTCGGTATGTCTCAACTAAAATTCGTTTTTTTTTTTTTTTTCACGTTTGTCTCTCTCAATTAATTTTATTTATTTTATCTCAGTTTATCTCTAGAAGAAATTTTTTAAATCAGTTTACCCCTTCAGCTTCTCCAAGCTCTTTTGCAATGGCCTGATTTTTTTGGGTGGCCACCTTGTTTTTTAGTGGAACAAGCCTGAAATTATAACAATTGCAACTATATTTTACACATGCTTGGTTTCTTCTATGAAATTATTATTAAGATGCCAAATTAAAAAAGTTTTGCATAAAATCGTAAAAATTGGTGGTAAATGTAAAAAAACGGGAGTTTCGCGTAAAATCGTAAAAATACGTGGGAAAAGCATAAAAAGAACGGCAGTTTCGAATAAAATTTTAAAAATCAGTGAAAAGGTGCAACCTTCAAACTGAAAGCACATAAATTGGCAAGTATGAATAGGTAAATTTCCAAATTACTACCGTAATTTATGAAAGAAATGCCGCATCCACGATCTCCCCCCCCCAATTCTGAAAAAAAAAGAAGCATCGCATTGGGATATATTTCGGGAGGGGGGGGGGGTGGATAAATGGTAAAAATATCTCCTTTTATCCCCCTTCCCATATAATGTTTTAAAGTATTGACCACTATTTTACGAAGCTTACGATTTCCGTTTTCGGATTAATCAGTGTCCGATTTCATATAAAACATATCAATTTTTATATTCACAAAGGCGAATTTCTAGAAATAAATAAATAACTCGCAAAAACTTCTTGCTTTCGCAAAAAGTTCGGAAGCGGTCTGATGAGGTGGCTCCAGTCAAAAGTAAACAATTTTTTTTTTTTTTTTTCATGGACGGCCAGCTGTTGATTGCGTAATGAGTACAGCAAATTGTTTGTTCTAAGCTTTGAATGTTGTGCGACAACTCTATGTTTCTATCATTTATTACTTTTGATATTTATAACATAGGGATTTATTTTAAAAGCACTCAGCGTTTCCCGAGCTTGCCAGTTACTTGTAGTTGACTTTCTACCGTAATAATAGCATACAGCAGTGTTTATTCGGTACAGTGCTCCTTCACAAGGCGCAAAGCCGCACGGTGAAAAAACACAAATAACTTATAGATGAACTTTTTTTTTGGGGGGGGGGTGTAGAATGATTAAACTCGCATCAGACGTAACAGTCTAGTTTTGGTTGATATTCAGTATTTTAAGAACAATCAGGCCTGGACTGGCTCTTATGGCTGCAAGTGTGAGTCAGCATTACTATTGTCATGGTCAACAAGGAACCACCTGCACCTGACACTTTCAAGATGAATAAGCGATGGGATGGGAGGGAAAAGTTGTTTTCGTTAGCGGCATAGTATTTATAAAAGGTTTCTGCAGGGCAGGAAGCTCAGAAAAAAAATAAGCACTTCCTTGCAAATTCAAGCACCTTAAGGGAATTTACGTAAAAAATAAGCACTTTCAAGAGTGCTTGAAAACAATTTTTAAAATCAAGCACCTTTTAAGCACTTTTCAAGGCGCTACGCACCCTGGTCAATGTTCATGTTTTTCCTTGACTTGGACAGAAAATTTCTAAATTTTTAAGAGAGTCCAGTACGTTATTTTTATTTATTTTTTTTTTTTTTATTATTATTATATTATATTTTTAATTTATTTATTTTTTCCTTTTTTTTGGGGGGGGGGTGATATTGTAAATATTTTTAGAAAAATAATGTGGAAAAATATATTAATAATTTGAAGAGCTGGAACGACTTTTAGCGTGACTTCATTAATCAAAAGTTCGGCATAAGCGGGGGACAGGCGTCGATATAAACAAACATTGGGTTCGTTTTGTGGCCCTTTAACAAAATTAAAATCAATTTTAACGGAACCCCTTCACAAAAATACAGTCGATTAAAACTGCGCTTCATTGGCATATTACCCTACATTTTAATGTGTTTCATCAATTAAGAAAAAAAGGGACTTTTATTAAAATTTGGTTTGAAAATTCACAAAAAGAAGTTCTGAAATTCACAAAATTAAGCATTAAAATTAACAAAAATAGGCAGTTTTTACAAAAATGGGACCCTGGAAAATATTCCTGGATTGACCCCTGATAAATTGAAGTTATTGAGTTGAAGACGTATTCACGAAAAAAAGAGGGGTGGTATATAAATTAGGTGAATGTACATATACTCTAAAGAAAACTAATATTCTGAGATGTATTATCTTAGCTAGACTTTTAAACGATTTTTTTGAAATGCTAGAAAATAGAATTATATGCACACATGGGCGCCCATAAGGGGGGCAAGGTATGGAACTCCCCCCCCCCAAAAGTTTTAGGTTTATGTCTCATGATGTTAACAATGGCAAAAACAGAACTAAATTTGTTAAAAGTTTGAAATTTGCCCCCCTCTAGAAAAATTTTTTGAAATTTGCCCCCCCCTAGGAAAATTAACATGGGCGCCCATGTATGCACATCAGCAGATCGTTATAAACAATAGCAGTGAAGGTTCCACTTCTGTGTCGAACGTTGCTTCTCCGTATTGCTGGGAGCAACGCTGTTAGTAGGAAGTAATGAGGTGACTGTTGCTATATTTTTCTAATGCATGAAAATCTAAAAGGGTTAAAGGTATCGAAATGCTGACTTAGATAGTACTGCAAATAAAGTTTATTTCTCACGACGAACCAACTAGAACGGCCCCCTCCCATGGAACCATAACTTATTTTGGAGCCCCCTACCAAGTCTGGGGCACGTGTCCCTAGTTGCCCCTGGCAGCGGATAGAAATCATAAAATCGCAGACCGTTTCTTGTTCTCTTAAACTGCGTCGCATTTGAATTCGCAATTAGTCGTCTGTCAAGTCAAGTAAGTTGTGCCCGATCATAAAAGTGTGTTGTCTCTCTGCTACTGACCTTCAAACACCAAAATTAGGTTCATTAAAATATAAATGAGAAACTGGCCCCAACCTGTGACAGGGCGGCAACTAAAGGGGGGGGGGGGGTCAAGCGGGGACAAGCACCGGGAAACATTCTAAATGAAACGCCAAAATCAGTTATAGTTTCTTGGGATGGGGCGCGACTCCATGCGAGGGGGCACACGACCATGGGCGCCCATAAGGGGGGGCAAGATAGGGAACTTGCCCCCCCCTTAAAGTTTTAAGTTAATGTCTCATTATGTTAACAAATGGCAAAAACAGAACTAAATTTGTTAAAAGTATGAAATTTGCCCCCCCCCCTAGAAAAAATTTTTTAAGTTTGACCCCCCCCCTTATGAAAATTACTATGGGTGCCCATGCACACGACCCTAATTCTGGTTTGCCCCGGATGACATAAACTCTAATTGCGGCATTGCCTGTGAAAATGACCTGTTTTTCCTCACTATTTACAGCAACAGGTCTTTTTTTCTGACGCTGAACAATTGATTTCAGACAAGTTTAAAATCGCTGCCCCTTGATTTTCGCTTTCCTGAGAAAATATCTAGCTTTCCATTTGGTAGAAACTGCCATTGTTCCTGTTGGGTTGAAAAGCTTCTGTGACTATTCTTTTGTCGATTTTTGAGGGGGAGTTTTTTTTTTATTTTATTTTATTTATTTATTTATTTTTTTGAATCTGATAGTATATTTGGGTTATAAATGCATGATTTGGGTTTAGACTAAGAGGGCAATTTTTACAACTGCAGGGGCAACTGCCCCCCCCCTCGCAACCCCCAGATTACGCCTATGTCTCAAAGGTATTTTTGAAGCAAAGAGAAAATTCTTGAAGCAGTACAAAAATTTAATGCGCATTAAAATGTGAAAATTAATTTTAAAAAAATAGACTGATTAAACATTTAATACAAAATTACATCCAATATTTTTTATAAATAAAATTTCATGTCTATTATACTTTTTTCAAATTTAGGAATTTTCATATTTTTTAACACACAAAAATTAATTTATGCAGTTTTGATGTTTTTCTTTTTGAGATACTTTATATATTATACATAGAATATGTATGTCTTTAAAAAATTCTATGATACTGAAACATATTGTTTTTTTTTTCTCACATTTGTGTGAAAAATTGTTAATTCCCTATTCCCAAGTACAGTACATTACAATCAGACAAAAATGTTTAACCCCTCAACAACACTTTTTCACCAAACTGTGAGTAGCCCGCCATCATCCGAGAGTTGGGAAACCTGCATTGCCGGTTTGACTCGGAGCCGGTTTGACTCGGTGAATACGGCCCTAAGGGCCGTATTCACCAAACTTTAAACCCTGGAGTTAACCCAGCAAAGCGAGCTACTTCAAGGGTTAGTGAGAAAATGGTATTCACAACTCCAAAATCAGGGGTTACCCCAAGAATTGACCCTGACTCCAGGTGCAGATTCTAACCCCGCAAAATCGGAGGGTTGACTCGGGTTTATAAATGGCGGATACGAGGGTTGTTTTTTATAGGTTTGGAAAATCCCAAATATTTGCTAATACTTGAATATTTTGTGCTTTAACAGACGGAAACTGCTGTGAAAACCACCCATCAAGCTATAAAAGCCGCCAAAAGTGATAAAAAATCTTTGTACAATGTTTCCAAAAACTCTCGAGAATGACTGTACTTTTTTTGCCGTAGATACTGCAGGCGCCATCTGTCGGACTTATCTTGGTTTGCTTTTCCATTCCCTCTCTTTTCTGATTTGAACGCTTTTTTATTCTTAATTATATTTTGTGTTGAAAATAAATAAGTAAATTCTGATCTTTCCTATTTATTTTCTTGTCTCTATTGTTCCACAGATGAGGGGCAATTTGGCCAGAGCACTGTGGATCTACTACGCCCGCGCTTTTTTTTTTTTTTTTTTTTTTTTGTTAGAAGAGGCGGGATAAAAATATTTACATTGAAGAGATTAATCATTTATGTGTAAAGGATGAAAAAAGTGTTGTTGAGGGGTTAAACATTTTTGTCTGATTGTACAGGGCCTTATTATCGCATGGGCAAATCGGGACTTTGCCCAGGGCCCCCGGCTCAAAAGGCCCATAATTTCAAATTTTGTTCTGAAATGTTCTTTTTTATATCAAAATTTTATGAAAAATTAAACAAATTTCATAAATGGGGCCCCCAAATTCATCAATGCCCGGGGCCCCTGTTGGTCATAATCAGGCTCTGTGATTGTAATGTACTGTACTTGGGAATAGTGAATTAACAATTTTTCACACAAATGTGAGAAAAAAAAACAATATGTTTCAGTATCATAGAATTTTTTAAAGACATACATATTCTATGTACAATATATAAAGTATCTCAAAAAGAAAAACATCAAAACTGCATAAATTAATTTTTGTGTGTTAAAAAATATGAAAATTCCTAAATTTGAAAAAAGTATAGCAGGCATGAAATTTTATTTATAAAAAATATTGGATGTAATTTTGTATTAAATCTTTAATCAGTCTATTTTTTAAAATTAATTTTCACATTTTAATGCGCAGTTTGCATAAAAACAAATTAAATATCATGAAGGAAGAGTGTGTGGTGGGAGCTGGGTTCGATCTCCCGAACATTAAACCTAGTTCACCCCCTTCATGGAATCATTACTCTGACCAATCACAGACGAGCTTTCAAAGCTGGCTGAGACAACTCCAGAGTCAAGTAACGCTGGGCGGAAATAAGTTGGTGAATACAGTTTCCGAGTTGTCTCCGAGTCAAACCGGCAATGCAGGTTTCCCAACTCTCGGATGATGGCGGGCTACTCACAGTTTGGTGAATACAGCCCTAAGGGCCGTATTCACCAAACATTAAACCCTGGAGTTAACCCAGCAAAGCGAGCTACTTCAAGGGTTAGTGAGAAAATGGTATTCACAACTCCAAAATCAGGGGTTACCCCAAGAATTGACCCTGACTCAAGGTGCAGATTCTAACCCGCAATATCGGAGAGTTGACTCCGGTTTATAAAAGCGGATACGAGGGTTGTTTTTATAGGTTTGGAAAATCCCAAAAATTTGTTAATACTTGAATATTCTGTGCTTTAACAGACGGAAACTACTGTGAAAACCACCCATCAAGCTATAAAAGTAGCCAAAAGTAATAAAAAATCATTGTACAATGTTTTCAAAAACTCTAGAGAATGACTGTGCTTTTTTTTGCCGTAGAGACTGCAGGCGCCATCTGTCGGACTTATCTTGGTTTGCTTTTCCATTCCCCCTCTTTTCTGATTTGAACGCTTTTTTATTCTTAATTATTTTTTGTCCAGGGCACTGTGGATCTACTACGCCCGCGCTTTTTTTTTTTTTTTTTTTTTTTTTGTAACAAAAGGCGGGATAAAAATATTTACATTGAAGAGATTAATCATTTAGGTGTAAAGAATGAAAAAAAAAGGTGTTGTTGAGGAGTTAAACATTTTTGTCTCATTGTAGTGTACTGTACTTGGGAATAGCGAATTAACAATTTTTCAGACAAATGTGAGAAAAAAACAATATGCTTCAGCATCATTGAATTTTTTAAAGACATACATATTCTATGTATAATATATAAAGTACCTCAAAAAGAAAAACATCAAAACTGCATAAATTAATTTTTGTGTGTTAAAAAATATGAAAATTCCTAAATTTGAAAAAAGTATAACAGACATGAAATTTTATTTACAAAAAATATTGGATGCAATTTTGTATTAAATGTTTAATCAGTATATTTATTGATAATAAAGTTAAATTAATTTTCACATTTTAATGAGCAGTTTGCATAAAAAAAAAATTAAATATCATGAAGGAAGTGTGTGTGGTGGGAGCTGGGTTCGAACTCGGGAACATTAAATCTAGTTCATTCCTTCATGGAATCATTACTCTGACCAATCACAGGTGAGCTTTCAAAGCTGGGTGAGACAACTCCAGAATTAGGTAACCCTGGGTTGAAATAAGTTGGTGAATACAGTTTCCGAGTTGACTCCGAGACAAACCGGCAATGCAGGTTTCCAAACTCTCGGATCATGGCGGGCTACTCACAGTTTGGTGAATACGGCCCGTATTCACCAAACTTTAAACCCTGGAGTTAACCCAGCAAAGCGAGCTACTTCAAGGGTTAGTGAGAAAATGGTATTCACAACTCCAAAATCAGGGGTTACCCCAAGAATTGACCCTGACTCCAGGTGCAGATTCTAACCCCGCAATATCGGAGAGCTGACTCCGGTTTATAAATGGCGGATACGAGGGTTGTTTTTATAGGTTTGGAAAATCCCAAAAATTTGTTAATACTTGAATATTCTGTGCTTTAACAGACGGAAACTACTGTGAAAACCACCCATCAAGCTATAAAAGTAGCCAAAAGTGATAAAAAATCTTGTACAATGTTTTCAAAAACTCTGGAAAATGACAGTGCTTTTTTTTTGTCGTAGAGACTGCAGGCGCCATCTGTCGGTCTTATCTAGGTTTGCTTTTCCATTCCCTCTTTTTTCTGATTTGAACGCTTTTTTTTTAAATTATTTTTTATGTTGAAAATAAATAAGTAAATTCTGATTTTTCCTATTTATTTTCTTGTCGTAGAGACTGCAGGCGCCATCTGTCGGACTTATCTAGGTTTGCTTTTCCATTCCCTCTTTTTTCTGATTTGAACGCTTTTTTTTAAATTATTTTTTATGTTGAAAATAAATAAGGAAATTCTGATTTTTCCTATTTATTTTCTTGTCTCTATTATTCCACAGATGAGGGGCGATTTGGCCAGAGCACTGTGGATCTACTTCGCCCTCGCTTTTTTTTTTTTTGGTAACAGGAGGCGGGATGAAATATTTACATTGAAGAGATTAATCATTTAGGTGTAAAGGATGAAAAAAAAAGTGTTGTTGAGGGGTTAAACATTTTTGTCTGATTGTAGTGTACTGTACTTGCGAATAGCGAAATAACAATTTTTCACACATTCTATGTATAATATATAAAGTACCTCAAAAAGAAAAACACCAAAACTGCGTAAATTAATTTTTGTGTTAAAAAATATGAAAATTCCTAAATTTGAAAAAAGTATAACAGACATGAAATTTTATTTATAAAAAATATTGGATGTAATTTTGTACTAAATGTTTAATCAGTGTATTTTTTTTATAATAAAGTTAAATTAATTTTCACATTTTAATGCGTAGTTTGCATAAAAACAAATTAAATATCATGAAGGAAGTGTGTGTGGTTGGAACTGGGTTCGATCTCGCAAACATTAAACCTAGTTCACCCCTCATGCAATCATTACTCTGACCAATCACAGACGAGCTTTCAAAGCTGGGTGAGACAACTCCAGAGTCAAGTAACCCTGGGTGGAAATAAGTTGGCGAATACAGTTTCCGAGTTGTCTCGGAGACAAACCGGCAATGCAGGTTTCCAAACTCTCGGATCATGGCGGGCTACTCACAGTTTGGTGAATACGGCCCTTAGCATGATAGACGACTGAAGTGTAACGACTGACGGTCCTGCGTTTGGGGCTACCGTGCGGCTGACGATCTAACTGTCTGGAGGTTTGGTCTGTTTTCTCCAGATTTAATGTGAATACGCGTTAGAACCTCTGAAAAACTACTCCGTCCAAGGCAGCCGACCCAGAATGCAGATACCTCTAGTGTAGGCTTGCCATAATATCACATAATATATAATTCCAATTTCTCTAGGCCCGACGAGTGGCTGAGCGCTCTCAACGGGAGAAGGAAAGTGCCTACTGCAAACTCAAATCGGGTCTGTCGACCTAGCTGTTCGGAGTACTACACGGTTTTCTCCGGAACTTCGTGTAAATACCGAATAAGACCCCTACGTAGGCACCCCATTCCCGGCCTAGATCCCTCATGTAGATAATTGTTCGTATTCCCAAAATAAAATCAAGCATTTTCTGAAGTGATATTCAAAGAAAATGTGATTATTCTGGCAGAAAAATTTGGAATGCAAAATTTTCAGCCTTCGGCTGGATCACTAGAAAAATTCATAATACTAACCACCAAGGCTGCCTGCTTTGCCGCCCCATACTTACTGTTCTATATACTCAGTGCAGTTTTAGCAAAGTTATTGGAGTCATTTCAAGGAAAATCATGTTTATTTGTTTTAACAGTATTTGTCATTCAATTTATTTAGGTTAGGGTTTCTAAAAATTTGGGGTGCATGATAAAAGCGAATGGTGGCCATGGGGGCAAAGCCAAGTACTAATATTGCAAGATGTATAAAATATATAATTGGTGACATTTCCATTCATTAATTTTTTATAAAAAATGCTGTATTGGGTGATAACGTACAAATTCCGACAGAAATACCACTTATTTCCAGCAGCTGCTGGGTCAATGTGCTAAAGTTAGCAACTTGGTGTTTTATAGTACGGTTTCATTATTTAATAAGTATCCTTGGTTACAAAAATATAAAAGAAACATGAAATGGCTGAAATATGCTTCAGCCCATTGCAAAGCGATTTTTTTTTAAATTTGCGATAAACGATATGTGGAAAGATCCGAAAGATTTTTGCTTTTTCACATAATGCATTTTTTTTGTAATCTACCCAGCAAGCGCACACAGGTTTAAATTACGTATTCCCGATGTCGAAAATAGGTCGAGGAAAAATTACAGCAAGAAATAGCGTTTAAAAGAGATCAAACATACATTGTGTTCTCGACGTTATAAAGAGTCGTTCTATTTTGGTCAGGGAGGCGGCTATCTTCGACTGTTAATGTTGGTCACCCTCACAAGGTCTATGATCCGTCAATACATCGCCGATTTTCCGCTCATGGCTTCGGCGGTCTGAGAGACCCCCCCAGACAGCCAAGAAGAAACAAGATGAAGCATCGAGAAATTTTTTCAGCTTAGTTAATAGACAGTTGAACGTCGAATAAACAGTGCAGGGGAGACAGAATTATACATTGGTCCTTTCGCACGACCTTTCCTTTGACCTGTCCACCCCAAACGTTTTCTCAGGAACGCTGTCGACACGTCACAGATGCTTTTTTTTTCTTTTTGTGTGTGTATTCGTTCGTGGTTCGTGTGGCTCTTACTTTGCAGTTTTTTTATTCAAGGGCAGATCTAGCTCCATTTTCAACGCGTAGTCAATGGCTGAGCTCAGCTGCGCTGCACAGAAGAGTAAAATTTCCATAGTTTTAACTATAAAAGTGGATATTTTTGAAGAATCTCTTGGAATATTTTTCAAGTTCAATGCTAACACGATTTATCGTTAGCTTGGCACATTAATAAGTTTGACTGGCTCTCTTTAAATTGTGTTGGCCGATGATGTTATTAAAGTTTATTTGGGTAACTACAAGTTTTAATTCCAGCCAGCAAAATTTTAGAGGTGAGTTAAATAATTATTTTACTAATACTTATGTACTTTGTTTCTTTTAATCATTTTCTTTTTAATTGCTAATTATAAGTTTTGTTATTTGTATTATAGAGTGAAACATACAGGTACAATTGGCATAAAATCAACTGCTTACCTTAAGTATATAAAATATATTTTTCTCATAATAAGCATGATTTTACTTAATGTGAACTTACTATAACAAAAGTCAACCATTATTGCATTATGGCTTAACTTACAATGAAATAGGTTAAAGCTTTTTATGCAAAGGTAATTTTTTTCTCTTTTTAAATTGTATACTAATATGTGTGCATTTAGTATGTAATTTAAACCTATTTGGAGTAGTAAAATTTAACAAATCAAAGAATTAAGAGAGATAAATAAAAAACTGTGTAATGAAGTGGACAAGATTTTTCTCGTGGGACGAGGGGGGGAGGAGGTCTAAAATTTATAGATAGAAAACTTGTTCTCATTTTATTACAGGAAAAATGTAATAAAAAAAAAGCAGACTTATTCGTCCAATAGGTCGTTCCTTGACGATTTCGCCGAATCCTGAGAATTTATAAACGTACTAATTATACCTCAATTTTAGATAATTAGATAATGTGCGAGTCACATACTATTTACATACACCGTGAAAGCATAGAAATTCAAGCAGTTCTTATCTCAGGGTTCGCATTTACTCAGATTTCTGAGTTATTTACCCAAATTTTCTTGACTGTGATGCAAAAAAGTAGGCACATAATGGGTTTTGCATATGCAAAAACCCATATCTCTCAAGGTAATGGGCCTTTGTGACCCACTTTTATCAGATGTCAGCGCGATCCCTGTTATCTTGCGCCCATGCCATTTAAAAAAAAGGAAACACTTTATATTTCTAAATATAAAGCATTTTACTATTGGTTTTAGCTAATGAAAAGCAATTTTGAATTAAATATTCAGTAATAACAAGTTTTAAACTAACTTCTAATCGTTTAGATAAAGTTATAAAATATATATTGATAAAAGTTTGAACATATACAAAAAATATATTATAGTTAAAAATATAATCTTGATTTTGAATTTAACTGATAAGTAACTCGCATAAACAGCTTAGGTCGCTATTTTACATATTAAAGGGTTTCCATTTTTTCCCCGGTACATTTTATTAAACGTTTTGACTGTATTAGGTATTTTTAATAAAAAATTATTTAATCTACTGTTATAAAAAATCTAAATATTTTCATATACTATTGAAAAAGTAACCTTTTTTTATATAAGTAAATTGTATTTACTGTTAGTAAAACTGCATTTTTAAGCTGTATTAGTTAACTAAATTTACTAATATTTATTTAATTTTTTAAGTTACTTTTTCACCATTTTTCACTAAAATATTTAGATTGTTTATAACTTTGAATTAAACAGCGTCGCCACCCCCCTTTACTGAATATACCTAATACAGTTAAAACAATTAATAAAATGTACCGGGGGGGGGGGAAGTAAACCCTTTAAAATGTAAATTAGAGACATAAGCTATTAATGCGAGTTACTGATCAGTTAAATTCAAATATCAAGATTATATTTTTTCTTTAATATATTTTCTCTGTGTTCAAATTTTTATGAATGTATATTTTGTAACTTCATCTAAACGACCAGAAGTTAATTTAAAACTTATTATTTCAGCATATTTGATTAAAAATTACGTTTCATTAGCTAACTAACTAATAGTAAAATGTATTTTATAGAAATATAAAGTGTTTCCTTTTAAACGGCTAAAGTGTACAAGATCAGAACAGTTTGAATTTCCATTCCTTCACGACGTATGTAAATGGTATGTGCCTATTCTCTAAATGTCTGGAATTGCGGCAAAATTACTACGTTTATAAATGATCAGAATTCGACAAATTCTGCAGTCTTAAAGGAACGACTTCTATTAGACGAATATAAGCCGGTTTTCTCTGTCCCGTTGGAGCAATTCGACAATGTATAACGTAAAATCAACCACTATGAGCTGAATTTTATAAACGGATTCCGACAATCTGTCTCCCTTTGCCGTTATAGCGACGAGTGTTCGACCAATATCGGGGATTTTCTCTTCCTGGCAGTCACCCTTTTTCATTATTGCGCCATAGTTAAGCGAGATTGTTATCTCTCACGGTCACCCCTCACTGGCGATGCGCCGTCTATAAGTTCAGTGCTCGACGGGCAAACAGGAGGACATATCCAAGGATTTTTAACGTCTATGATTACGTCGAAACTACGTCGACGGCGACGTTAATTCGATGTATCGTGGCTGGCTGGGTAGCTACTGTGTGACATACGTAACCTGTAACGAACATGCCTGCTTCACTTGATGTCATTGAACTGTTAATTTGGATTTTTGCACATGTATTATTGTTATTACGCTAATGTTTACATCTAGCTGTTGCCGTTAGCAGCATGGAAATATCGTTGATTTGGGTACCGCATACGTTAGCGTATTATATAAGTAGATGGAAACTGACACATTTCACATTTGAGAAAATCTGGAAGAAAGAATAACGTGAAGGCGAAAAATTAAACGATTTTCTTGAAGCCTGATTTTATTGTATTTCTTGTTTTTACTACTTTTTTTTAAGTAACTTAAAATAATTTTTCGTGGATAAAATAATATAATGATGATAAAAGTAACATCTTTAAACAAGCCAATATACAGTAGAACCTCGATTATCAGAGTTAATTGGGACAGCTAGTACCTCGGATATCGGAAATCTCGGTTAATAAGAAACTATGTATAAAAACCTTCCGTGCTTGCGAATTTAACTAACTTTTAAAGTAAAAAACAATAGAACGTTTTTTAAATGATAAAAATAAACATATATGAACTTATGTCTCACAGCTAAAAAGATTTAAAAAGAAAATCAACTGTAGTAGTAAATTTTAAAAAGTAAAATGGATTTTTTTTTTTGGACAAAACAATAAATGGAACATGGACAGCGAACTAAAATGTGTATAATTTTTTCCAAGCTGATTTTGGAAAGGAAAAAAAAAAAAATTAGACTTCGTTATTGCCTCGGTTAACAGAAAGCTCGGTTAAT
This sequence comes from Cheiracanthium punctorium, assembly GCA_038373885.1. NCBI lineage: Eukaryota > Metazoa > Arthropoda > Arachnida > Araneae > Cheiracanthiidae > Cheiracanthium > Cheiracanthium punctorium. The sequence continues at coordinate 616,958 of JAWZYV010013252.1, read as the reverse complement.
CGAGGTTCTACTGTATTAAGAAATAGATTCCCAGTCCTAAGAATGTAAAGTGAGAAGTGTTGGTGTTGCAGGATTACAGCCAATTATCTGTACAAGGGATCTGGCCGATGGGTGGGATGCACTCTGTGGGGGGGTCTTTCTAAGGGGTCCTAACCCGTATTTACGCTAAGTTTCGGAGGAAATCATGGGAAAACTCCAAACGGTTAGGTGGCCTACGTGACCTGGTTTGGCCTAGTGTAAATATTCTTGGTGTATACAGTAGAGAGCCAGAAATCCTCACAGCTTTGGACGATGGATACGGCGGATTTTAGGATTTTGGGCCATAAAGATAAATCATTGCATTTCTGATTTTAAAAAGTAGAATACAATTACAATGAAATAAAAACACAGTCAAAAGTATTTCACTTATATTTTCACATTAAATACAAAAGCACAGGAGAAAAAAGAAAAAATTGCATGAAGACTAGCAAAGCAAATGGTTTCAAAATTTCCTTTTTCTAATTTTGAAAGCATGTTCTATGGTGATTTGTTTTAAAGTATTACTATTTTTTTCTACTTTCAGTTTCTTTCTTTCTTCACTTATTTATTTATTTTTGCAAATGGTAAATTATCATTAATTCTTGTTTTGTTACCAGGCTTTGCTGTCCTAAAAATTTAAGGTATTCTTCTCCTAACTTTAAAATTTTATTAAACAGATTTTATTATCATTATTACCATATAATTATTATTAAAAGTTTTCATCATCGTCAGAATCATATTTATCTAGATTCAAGACACTTTCATCACTAGTGGATGTCTGCAAATGTCATTATTTACATCAGAGAATGTGTGCGGATTTCGGACGTTTGCGGATTTTTGGCACTCGACTGTATATGTATATATATATTCCAAGAATATTTACACTAATACTTATTGAATCCTTTTGTACTAAACATAATTTCTCTATTTACAAAAATCATTTCTTTCATTTTTAACTGAAGGAGGGTCAAATTTTATTAACTCGCTATAACCACAGTGGCTGGAGCACAGTTTCCATTTATTTGTACAGTGGAACCTGTGTAATGGGACAACCCTAGGGAAGATCAAAACTGGTCACCTTACAAAGATGGTCAAGTGTGATGGCTGTAAAGCGAAATTGCATAAAATGTTCACTATAGTCAGACAATCTCTTTACCAAGGTAGTCACTTTAGCAGGTCCCACTGTATTTCAATGGACCACAGGACACGGATACGGGAAAAAATCTTCCATTGTTCTCTCCATTTTGAAGGGGATGGGGTATGCGGTTTAGTGCAAAATCTTTTGTCGGTGGATCCCAAATGGTCATTAAAAATTCATAAAATTTGCGAAGAGAGTGCCCTCTTACCCACTGCAGTCATGTTAGATGCATTGGTGGTCAGCATCAGCCTTAGGCAGAGATGCCAACCCTCGATGAGACTTTTCAGTAGTAATTGAGAAATTTTTCAGTAGTTTTTGATGTTTTGTCAGTAGTCAGTCGCAAAAGGCTTTTTTTTTTTTCAATCCCCCCCCCTCAAAATAATAATAATAAAACAAAATTAAATACACCCTATTAAAAATTGATCTAAATTAAAAATAAATGAAAACTTACATTAATTATAATTTATTCAAAACATTTTGATAAAACAGATTTCAACTTATATTAAAGTACCAATTGTCTAACAAATGTCATTTACTGTAGTTTAACACAACACGTATGCACTATAACTAAACTTCATCAATTTTCTTTTTAAAAACATTTGCAGTTGAAGATTTTGCAGCTTTTAGCTCTTCTTCAGTAAACTTTTTTTGATAGCATGTTTCTTTAGATGTAAACATTTTTATTTTCTCAACTAACAGGGCTTCTAATGTTTCACTACTTAAATTGGGCCGAAAATCAGTCTGATTTTTTCTAACTAAACTAAAAAGTCTTTCGCATGAAGCATTGGAATGTGGTACTATT